>JBBCBC010000029.1:21258728-21664421 GCA_037126765.1 Stenogyne calaminthoides | reverse complement strand
CTATAATGTATCAATGTGTGTAATAAATGTATTAATATCAATTTAAAAAAATCACCTTTTTTCTTTAATTTTGTCTCTAATTGAAATGTAACTCCAATAATTTTGAAATCATTGCATAATAATTTTATGGCTTAATTGGGAATAAAATCACTATATTTTCCTAAATTAAAGTTTAATCTAACACAAATTCTCATGTAAAACTTGTTCATAATATAAAACTGATATTGTTACACTTATAATAACACTAACATTTAATGGTATAATTTTAATTTACAAGTATAATAATATCAGTTGACAAATATTATAATATTAATTTATAAATATAGTGGTATAATTTTCATATTATGCACAAGTTTCACATGACCTACTCTTAATCTAAAATTTTTATTTTTCGTGAAATAACGTTGTTTTGCGTATGAGGTTGGATGCCACGCTATTCACGTGCCGAAAGTATATTGTCCGCAAACTATGTTTACAAAAAAATGTTAAAGTTAAATTTTATTTTCCAAAATCGAAGTTCAAATTAAAATGTAATTTAAGAAAATATGCTGATTTTATTCATAATCAAGCCTAATTTTATATGTACATAGAATTTGAACATGTGTGACGAGTCTTTATTAAAAAAAAAGGGTCAAATTTCAAAATTCAAATGGCTTATAGTCCTTACTTCTTGTGGTGTCGAAGAGTAGAGTGGAAAATAAAGCCTCGACTTTGACATATTTAAACATGAGAGAGAGAGGTGGCATCTTGAGAAAGAAGTTGTGAATTTTTTCAGACAAAATAATTTAAGTATGTCAGGCGTCCCTTAATTAATTTCGATTTATAGAGTACAAAAATTAATTCAAAATCATATGAAGACCCACGCGCGAGACACGAAAATATCATTCAGACACTAGTTTCATTTATTTTTCTTCAATTAGTGTGTATAATGTAAAATAAGTTTAGCTGAATGTTTTATGATGAAAGTTGTTTATAGGTTTGTTATTTGTTAACGACATTATATTTAGAATTTGTTAATAATAATGGCTATACAGGACTACTGCGTCCACCCATAATATTTAGGTTGGACAAAATAATTCATTAGGTACATAAACTATGGAATTCAAGAATTTAAATTATTTGATATTAATGTACATTACTGTGAACCCTACCTGGTATAATCCATATAGAAATGATAATTTATTACGATAAATATTTTGCTGTGATCCATTGTAATAGCAAAATCATCATTAAATACATAACTAAATATTATGCCTTGAAAAATACTTCTGCACTTTAATTGCGCAGTTCAATAATAAATTGAATGAGGGAATTAATGATCAATTTCAACTCAATTTTGACCAAAATTTCACCATTAATAAAGAAAACTGAAATGTACAGTGAGAAGTTTAGTTAATATGAGAAAAAAATATTGCATAGTAGCTTATATATAGTTTACCATCTAGCTACAAGCATACCACACGCGAGCACATGTTATTGTGTATAAACAAACTATAAATAATAAATATCACCAGATAGCTTGATATCATATTCGATTTTCTGGGTTTCAAGAAAATATACATACAAAGAAAATAAACTAGGGCAACCTTACCTCGTAGAATAATAGAGAGATTCGTAGAAAGCGTGGGTATAAGCAGCAATCAAAGAAACTCTCCGCACAAATACAGGCAGACAAAAAGATTTGTGCTTAAACAAGAAGTCCAGTTGATGTTCCAAAATGAATTTCATTCTTGTTGTTTGTTAGACCAGGTAAACGTTTGACAGCAATAGTGCGAAGGAGGTGAGCACTTACGCCCCAAATGGAAATTCCTGTGGCATGTTATTGACGGCACGCATAATATTGCTAGCCACGTCCAATAGTTGTAAATACTCGTCTGCACCATCCGTGAGACGCTGCAAAACACCGTCGAAGAGAATGACCAACAATATTAAAGTATCCAGCTTGATTTTCAAATAATAGGTTTTTAGAAAAGTAGCTGCACACTGTTTCATTTAGATTGCAAAATTATGGGATATCTAACTCATTAATAGAAAAAAAAAATCATGCACAATGAGTGTTTTCACCTTATCTGCCTCGCCAATTTTTTTGCATATTCTTGCTTTCCGCTCATCTGATATATCGTCCGATTCGACAATTATATCGAACAACTGAAATGCAAACTAGGTCAGCATTTGGCAGGAAAGAAATGATCGACAAGCTATATATCAATCTGACCTGAGTAAGCATCTGACAGGCTGGATATCCTTCTGCAATCACGTTTTTTACTTCCTTGTCAGCAATGTCGAAATCACCACTTCTGCAAGCAGAAATGAGAGTCTGCACAACATCCTCGGGGATGACCTGATCACATACGTGTTATCAGGGTCAGTGAGTGAGCAATAAAAGTTGAACTTCTAAATCCATACAGACAAAAACATAATAGTATGAACTTATCATGTGAATACATCAGTCTTTTAAGTAGAAGGAAAATCACATACAATGAAATCCATAATTACGGAAGGAACACATAAATTGTTCAAGAAAACTTCAAGTTGGCATCACTTTTTAAACAATAGTTAATACTCTGTACTGCTGAAATCTATGAAAAATGAATAGATCAGGAAAAAATGCTAAAAGAAATCAAATGCTAGATTTGATGAAGCTGAATAAATTGGTTTGCAATCTAAATGAAGCATGAGTTGCTATAGAGCAGAATCATCAATGAAGAAGCCTCAAAGGGGACTGAGAAAATGTAGAATATCAAAGATCAGTTTGCAATCTAAATGAAGCATGAGTTGCTATAGAGCAGAATCATCAATGAAGAAGCCTCAAAGGGGACTGGAAAAATGTAGAATATCAAAGATATCTCTATAAACTTCAGACACCATTGAAGAAAAGAGAAGACACTATAAATCAAAAGTAGGCATAGATAGCTCTAGTTCCTGGCCTGGTTGGCTCTCTATTGTAATGGACAGTATTCTTTTGGAGGGTATTCCTGATACCCTCTTTTGATAATAAAATGTTTATTTTGCTGATCAAAAAAAAAAATCAAAAGTAGACATAGATGCACAAGTACACAACCAAAATTTAATAATAACCTTTGTATTCAAAATCGAAAAAAATGCAGGTTGCTCTTAACATGATCAAAATGAATGCATTCACATAAGTAGATGTGTGTGCATTAAAAAATTCCTGGTCTTAAAAAATGGCAAATCGTCTGAAGTCATCATTCACAATAAATGAAACTTACACCGGACACACTAATTAGGTTCTTGGACGAAATTGACGATCCAAATAAGCGAAAGCAGCACCCTGGAATATAAAGGAATGTGAAAATATAGATAATTTGTAATATGAATTTTAATAAAATAAGGACAAAGCATGGATTCAATGGTGATAGTGCAACATCTAGCATACTGACTTATCCATGACAAGTGTCTTTCAACCTTTCCTTTTTATATGAGAAGGATTTAATCATCAACAGTCTATTATTCTAATATTTGGTTTTCTAATACTTTTAATAATCAATGCAATGTCTTGAAATCAACAAAATTCTATGAGAAATTTTTTTTGAATTCATGATTTTGATATAGTAACTGATAGCCACATGATGAATACATAGTTTCAAGATTTGAGCAAGAATATGCATTTAGTTATTCTGATGTTAATTTAGAACCCCTTTAGTCCACTAACAGATGATCATTTAAGTAGATGAATATCAAAGATGTCTTACTTGTAAATACGTTATAGCTCGGCGCAGATCACCTTGAGAGATGGTACTTAAGGTTGTGAGAGCCTGCAATAACAAGAGCACACAATAATTGCGAGTATGTGAGTGAGCAAAAGTGAGAGAACTTCGCATGAACAAGCAAATAACTAGTCAAACAACCATTAAGTGTCAAGTATGCCAATCAATACATACCTCTGAATCCAAGTTAATACCTTCCTCCTTGCAAATATATAGTATGCGAGTGGTCATAATTTCTTCTGTAAGTGGCTTGAACCTGAATTTTGCACACCTAGATGCAAGGGGTTCTATAATTCTGTTCCATTAAAATACCTCCTAAAGTCAGTTCTCATGAGAATACTAGGCATCACATCTGAAAAGGCAAGCAAATCTGAAATTTTTATATGCTTTTGAAGCAACTATTTACCCCCCCACCCCCCAAAAATCCCTACCCAACATAACATCAATCAGATTAGACAGTTATCCTGATCCATGTTAGAATTTGACAACTGCCCTTAATGTGAGACTGATTACACTTCAGCATTTTCCTCTTGCACAGAGATTATGCATTTCCCTAATAGCTTGTAAAAAAATATAAAGGGCAGTAGAATGCTCACCTTATTCCTCTTCATCTCGAGTAGTTTTTATGTGTATTATATTATTAATAAATCACGCCGTAATAACAGTCTACATTAAGATTCAAGAAACAAGATGAAGAGATGTTTTTAAATTGAAATTAAAAAAGTAAATGTATGACAGAACACCGTGTGGACATGTTTTTGTATTTCACAGGCCTTCTAGTTTGTCTACATCTATCAGGCAGTGATGGCGCGTTTATGAATAGAAGCAAATATAAGAGGAATCAATATTGCACTCATTCTATCTAAAGCGAATATCAGAATTTGATCAGGAGCTCATACTACCACCTCCCAACTCAAAGCTAAGAAATATATTTTTTTGTTCCAAGAGGACTTGATAGAAAGAAATAAAACACACACAAGAGAGCCAGATATTATTACCTGCTGATGTAGTTGCAAATGAAGAAGAATCTCGTAACTTTTGAGTATGTTTCCATTAGCGCCAAGAAGGCATTCTTTTAAGGCAAAAAAATTAAACCACCATTAACATATGCATGATATATACTAGTACAAGCAGAAAACAGAAACCATCATACTGACCTGAGCATCTTCAGTCATTGAATCTGCCTCATCAAGAATGATAATCTTATAAGGTGGACATGGATAACCGCTGTACTCAGGAAGAAAGGCATTGAAATGAGCATATAGGAGTAAATGCAGTGATATAAGCTACACACTGAATTCTAAGGAAAAGTATACCCCTGTCATTGCAGTACCAACAGCAACAGCAGCAAAGTTTTTAATTTTTGTGCGCACAACATTAATCCCACGATCGTCACTAGCATTGAGCTCCAATACTCTAGACTTGTATAACTCAGGCCTATAAAATCAGGAGAGGGAGAGATAGAGAGAATATGTATAATTAATATCAAATCACCTATATAAGTCTCGCAAACCAAAAAAACAAAATCAGCATCTAAAGTTGTACAGGAGGCATGAGAGTTAGCTAGGCCGCCAACATCTATGAAATCGTTTTGATTTCCACAGTGCTCATTTCTCCTCTAATTGTTTGAATGGTGTTTTAGACCAAATTGCAAAACATTATTCTTGATACTCACATATAACATAAACTGCAGCTGTTTTCTCCATAAAGTATACTGTAAACCATAAGTAGAAACACAGTACATGTAAATACACAAAAATAAATCGACCATAACAAAATTACCCGTAAAGCTGATGAGCAATGGCAAGAGCTGTAGTTGTTTTTCCAGTACCAGGAGGGCCATAAAACAGCATGTGCGGACACTATAAATTAAATTAACAAAAACGACAGGAAGAAGAAAATAAGAACCCTAATCGAAAACTCAGAAAAATTATAAAGAAGAAATAGAGAAACATTACATTTGTGGTCTCGAGTGTGTTGGTAAGAACTCGAACGACCTCTTCTTGGTGAGCAACATCCTTCACTTGCTTCGGTCGACTGTCAAATTCACAGTACCAAATGATTGCTAAAATTTATGGAGTAATTGTGTGAAAAATTGTGAATCAGTGTGTGCGAGAGTTAATAGGAGAAAGAGAAGACAGTCGATTTACTATTTCTCGACCCATGGCTGAGAGCTCGGCAAAACTGGCGCCATTGTTGCGACTGCGAGGTGAATCAAGGTTTTTTCTACCCAACAAAGGGCTTATTTTCCCGCTTGTTTATACTGGGAGGAAATCTGTTGATATTTTGGGTTAATTTCGCTTCAGTCCCCTTAATAGGCCCCGTTTGCTATGGAGGAAATGGGGTGATAGACAGAAATATCCGGCCCAATATCGTGTTTGGATTGAGTGACTAAAGCCCAGTATGGATCGACAGCCCGGTACAGTTTTTGATTTAATCAGCCCAACAAGTGATTATACATCAGAGGGGGGGAGCCGAGTTGGTTTTATCCGGCAAGGTGTTTTTACCATTTTGCCCTCATAATTCGCGATGAAGCTTCCAATTCCAGAGCAATGGAAGTCGAACTCATAACCCAGAAAAATTCATTTTTCGTACATCGGTGATTCAGAAAAGGTAAGAATTTATCAAATTTTCCCTTGCGCACATTTATTTCTCTTGTTCTTGCCATTAATTTTGGGATTTTAGGGTTTAAATGATTTTTTTGGAGAAATGGTTTGCAGTGAATTTGGGTATTTTGAGATTAGGCCTTTTCGACTGGATCCTTAATCATACAGATCATAATTCAAACACATAGTATCAAACACATAAACGACGGTTTCATTAAATTACCTGATGAATTTGAGAACATCTCAGATCGCATCGATTGTAACTCTCTTTCTGTGTTTAACTTCGAAGCTGTAGAAATTTGACTCCATTTCGATACACTTGCATGCGGAATACAGCAATTAACACCATATTTATTATTAAAATGATAAGAAATGGATTGTAAGAAGTGGGATGACTTGAGCAGGGCAGATGGAGATAATACCTTCAGCACCGCCATTGTTATCCCTCTGGAATTGTGGGAACTATACAAACTTTATGTTATTATTACTATATTTTTATAATATATACTATATATTTATATAATGATTTTTTCAATTGACACCCAAGGACATTTTAGTCATATTACAGTAATTGTAGGGTTTATCATTCAAACCAAACACAAAAACAATATATCTCAACAATAATTTTAAATTTTATACGTCAAACCAAACACATCAATTTTTTAATCAAAATATATTTCCCAACAATTGTAATTCATCATTAATCCATCATTCTCAGTATCATTCCATCTACTAAACCAAACGGTAATATAGTCTATTAATTTACAAGGGCAAACATGTAAATTTAAGGAAGGGACGAAAATTCGCGGTTTGAATAGAGTCGAATAGATTTTTTTATTTTATTTATGCAAAGACAAAATAAGAAAAATAGCTCCCAAATTTATATTATTATAAAAATAAACATGTGTTATTATAAGAATAATTATGTATTATTACTTAATAGTGGTACATATTTGTTATTTTTCAAGTATACATATTTATTTTTAGGCTTAATTGAGAAAAAAAACACGATCTTTTCGAAAAATTACAATTTAATCTCAACCTTTGAATTTTGATAAATAAAACCCAACTTTGACAATCTTTTTTTCGAAATCGAGCTCACTTGGACGAACACCCCATCGTAAAAGTAAATGACGGGTATCCCATTTGGAAAAGCCTTAACATCTCATCATCTACCTGATTAAAACTTTATTAATTTTTTTGAAGAAAATGTTGGTTCACATTTGTAAATAACTTCAAAATAAACGTGAGGCCCTATCTTAGAATAAATTGTAGACGCCTTGAAAATGATTATCAAAATTCCGAACAAAACAAAAAATCTCATTTCAATGAATCGTAGATGCATAAATTCTTCTACATTAAAAATGATATAAAAAATTGAGAAAAAAATAAAGGGCTTATCACCTAATAAAAAAGATATCACCAAAACCTTCTATTTGGATTCTCATTAGTCATGGACGTAAAATCAGGTAGCCTCAACACCATGACCACAAAGCTTAGGAGCAACATTGTTGTATGAAGAAGATGATAAATTGGGTGAATAATGGTATCCGTGTTGAGGGAACTTAAATAAACGAATTAATTATGCATCTCTCTACAAGTTCGAGCTTTTAGATGAGACGAAATTCTTTTATGGTATTAGAGCCTCGGAGCTCAAATTTGCATCCCGGTTCGATCCCCGTCGAAAGCACTCCACCCATTTAAAATTGTCCAGTCGTTGGGCCTCCTCCCCAGAGGGCAGAGACAATGATTCGGCCCACGAGTGAAGGGGAGTGTTGAGAGAACTTAAATAAACGAATAAATTACACACCTCTCTACAAGTCCGGACTTTTAGATGAGATTTAAATTCTTTCAATCTGCCGACATGAACAAATCTCTTCAAGCTGGACGATCTCCGATGGGTTGAACAGGATGAGATTTCTGAGGACTGCGATTTCAGTTTGGGAGAAATTTCAATTTAGGGTTCAAGACAATTCGGAAACTCTATTTGAGCTTAGGGTGTTAACAATTACAAAATAGTTGATCGATCAGGTGCGAACGTCGTCATTTTGGCCAGACAGATGATGAGATGACAAGTTTTTTCCACCTAGGATGTCACGTCATTTACGGGCAGAAGATGTTCTGCACGTGAGTTCTATTTGCAAAAAAATATTAAAGTTGAGTTTTATTTATCAAAACTCAAAAGTTGGGATTAAATTATAATTTTTGAAAAGGTTGTGATTTTTTCTGCAATTAAACTTTATTTTTATAGTAATACATGTAACATATTGAAAAATATATTATTATATAAACACAAAGATATTATTATAAAGAGTAATGTGTGTTATTATATGATAAAAATGATATTTTCTATGTTTTATTAACTTCTCCTTTTTTTTTTTTTACCTATTTCTCCCTTTGACCAGATCCTATTCCACGAATCATAAATTCATAAAACATTTTATATAAGTATGTACATTGTAATTAATACCATGTAAATTAAAAAAAAAATGGCAATGTCAATTGTGCAATTATCAGGGAGTTATCTTGTTACAAATTGTAAAATGACCCAAAAGTTATTTTTTTTCTAAACGGACAAATTTTAAAGTTGGAAAAGAGAAAAAAAATGGATGTACGTTGGGGTGTGTTTTGAAACACTTGAAACAACTTTCAAAAGCACTTATTTTCAAAAGCTATGAGAGGGAGCTTTGAAAATAAGTACTTCTGGAAACTGTTTTAAGTGTTTCAAAATACACCCTTAGTGAAAAAGAACATTTGTGTTTTGAATAAGTCTTGTGAAATTTATTCATTTATATTTATATATTTTTACTCTAACACTTATTAACTAATATTATTATACTTATAAATTAATATTATAATAATAAATGTTATCAATTACATATCATGAATAAATTTTTCAAAAGAGTTTGTGTTATTTTTAATTATATGTGCTAACGAAGAATCATACTCCCTCCGTCATATTTTAGATTGTCCATTCAGGTGGGGTATGATAGTTGAAAGAATTATGTCTCATCTAAAAGCTCGAACTTTTAGATAGGTGCAAAATTAATTCGTTTATTTAATTTTCTTCAACACTCCCCCTCACTCGTTGCATCTGCTCTCTGGGGAGGAGGCCCAACGAGTGGAGTGCTTTCCACGGGAATCGAACTTAGGATCTGGGCTGAGCAAGAGACTCTGATACCATGAAAGAATTATGTCTCATCTAAAAGCTCGAATTTTTAGAGAGGTGCGGAATTAATCGTTTATTTAATGTCCCTCAACAATAGTCTTACCCTTCATCTATCCTACACCTTTTTAAAGTCCACTTTATCATTTCATATACTAATAAACAACTCGCTCGTTAAAACATGAGCAAAATAGTGAACGGGCTATCTAAAACACGACGGGGGAGTATCATTTATAATTTTAAGATATTAAATGTACAAGATGAATAACAAAATTGTTGAGAAAAATATAAAAGTCCTATAATTATCAACTCAATTGACTGAGTAGTGGCTAAATTAGTAAAATATAAAGAATAAGAAACGAGGAGAAAATGGAGCTATAAAAAGGTTTTAACTTTTTAACAATTGGAAAGAAGATAGGTATATTGTGTTATTGTATCATTGTTCAATTAATTGATATGTCCCCCCCTAACTTTAGCTGTGCTTTGCTTCGGCTTCTCAAGACTTACCTCTCTTGGGGCTTGTTTTGTTTAATAGATTAGGTGGGTTAGATTATTTAGTGGGCTTGAGTGGACTGTTTTGTTTGGGGGACTCAAGCCCGAGTAAAGAGTGAGGTCCGGGATCATATTCAACTTTTAACCCATGATCTCAAGTTTAATTGTCTGGTGGGGGGGGGGGGGGGTGTGTGTGATGAAATTATCTGACAAAACCGGTAATAATGAGATGAATTTGAAATGTCGGTAATGCCCCTCATTTTTTAACAAATATTTCATTAATGCCCTAGAATATCTATTATATTACATATTTGTTTATATTAATGTACGTATTTGGCCCAACATAATTAATTCATGTAACCCAATCTATTTTCCATTTCTATGACCAGATTGCGCTCCACTCCAAAGAAGGTAGGGCACGAGCTCTCAATAATTTTTCCTGCTGATATTCCAGTCATTTCTTCAATTCTTCCACTCTTAATCTCTGTTAAAACATCTCATAATGGCTTTAAAATGTCCCAACTATGATACTAATATTTCCATCCTTTTTTTTTTGCAGCATTGTGTGCGGTGTGCGGTGTTAAGAGAAGATCGTTGTAAATCCAGGCGGAGACGCGAATGCTGGCATCGCACTCTACCCCATTAATTCCTATCACGAGCTAGTTGATGGTAATGATATGTGGGCCAATTTTCGTCGTTGGTTCGTCGATGGGCAGCGAAGCGCTGTTTCAAATTTGGGTGTAAGTGTTGAAAACGTACAAATGAAATTTGGAAGAGTAGGGCATAACATATAAATGACAGAGGTCATAATATAAGAAAAAGGGCATAATTGGAAATTTTGAGAAAAAATATGGTTAACCCATAATCCAAGCGAAGTGTAAACCCAATTTGAGGTTAAATGTCTCAAATATAATCTGGAAATCCAAACAAAAAATAATATGTCAAAAATTAACTTGTGAATAGTGCAATCCCATCATATCCTGGCCAAATTAATCCATCCCGTCAAAAAATCCAAACACACTCTTAGTTGATTAATAAAAATCCAAACAACCCTTTAGTTGATTAATAACTTCTCTCATATGCTAAAACTTGTGAGATTTGAAACTTATTCATAGTATGAAACTCATACAATTACACTTATAAAGTGATACCACTATTTTTATAAATTAATACTTATAGCATTTATAATATAATCTCAATTCACAAATGTAATGATATCCGTTGATAAATGTAGTAATATAAATTTATAAGTGCAGTAATATAAATTTCATATTATGATCGAGTTTCACCAGATACCAACTCAAACTTGTGATATCGAAACTTATGAGAGACATACTTTATACATAATTTGCTTGCATAATTGTTAATTTTCTGCGGTAGGTCATATAGCGACTATGGAGCTAAGATGATCAATTTCTTAATAGTTGTTGCCAATTCAGTTAAAGTTATATAATATAATTAGATCTTGTTTAAGTCGTTCTATAATGCAGCTAAAGTGAAGCCACATTGATGACCTAATCTTAATAGGACTAGTATATCTCCCGTGCAAACTGGGTTGCACGGTTTGTGAGTATAAAATGAACATGATATGAAATGTATTCATTGTTGTGTTAAATAAATTTTATAAAAAAATTCTTATAATACTAATAATAATATTTTTTTTTCATTATTTTTCATTTCGATACAACGCACGATTTATGAACATAATTTGCTTTTGCAATCCGGCATGGGAAATGGGTGACGCTCCAACTGCTTAAAAAATTTACATTGTTAAATAATGCAACTATAAAGGTATATTTTGTTTCTTATAGTTTTGAATTATTTCTTTCTAAACCACGTTGATTGTCACCTATTATCGTCTTCCCAATTCTCATAGCATGTCAAAATTTTCAAATTGTCTCCTCTAGTTACTTTGGACATGATAACATATAACTACACATGATTGAAATTGGTCTCCTTAAGAAAGTTCAAGGTTTTTAATAATTATCTGTAATTCTTATTAATGGTCACACCATAAAATATCATTAGTCAAAATTGTCTTTCTAATATGTTAAAGAGGGTCTACTATCTGATGAAATTAGTGTCATTCCTGAAATCAACACTCTTTGTCATAAGTTAGTCTCGATTAATATTTTCTTTTAAAAATATGGGTACCGAGCTTCATCACAATCAACCCAATATTGTTTTACATTAATCCAAGGTCTAATGTCAATTGTACATGCAAGTAATTCATAGTAATCAGACTCAATGACGGACCCACATGTCTTATGTTGGGATGACGTGCCCCCATAATTTTTTTTAAGTATATGTCATATATTATAATTATTTGGAGCAATACTTATATTATATGTATATAATGACTTAAATGAATTTTTAACAGTGTTATAAAAAGTTAATAATGTAAATATTTTATCTAAAAAAATGTGTAGATCTGTTATGTATATGCACTATTACTATTTTAAAAATAAAATATTTTTTAAGATAGTGATAGTATATACGCATAATCATGACACTAAAAAAAATAGAATTCACGTGAACTCGGGTTCACAGGAAATCTACTTTTTATATTATTTATTTTTGTGCCCCCTTCTTTAAAGTTTTATGGATCCGTCCGTGATTACACTAATCAATTTAAATATTATATCCTGTAAAAAAATTATACAAATAAGTAAATAAATCGAGTTTTATCACAATCAACCTAGTGTAATTTTACAATTCAACTAATAACGGCAACTAATAATTTAATTAAAAATTATTCAACTAACAATTTAAGTCTAATGTCAATAGCTCATGCAACTAATTTATGGTAATTGGACTAATCAATTTAAATCCAATATCATGTAATATAACCATACGAAGAAGTATATAAATTATATATTTTCATATTTTTAATATTCCTCGTCTTTTTTTTAGATGCTCAATCCAAAAAGTTCATTTTTATCGATACTCAAAAAATAGCAATAAAGTAACTATACTGCTCATGTCACCCCCTTATAAACAACACTAAATTAATTACATCACACATCACTAATAATTACATACAAATTCACTAAAATTGACAAAATAATTTTTATAAAAACTCGTGTCAAAATTCGTTGAACAATCTAAAAAAAAAAAAATTAGAAGATAAATCGATTTTTTTTAAAAAAAATATACCCATATCAACTACAAAATACGACATTTTATATTATTAATCATTAATGTGCCACTTTTAAAATTTCATGATAAATTTGTAATAATTTTTTTATTTTATTATTTTATTTTTTGGTATATTATTTTGTTATTATATATGTATAAATAGATATAGTTCAAAAATTTGTAATAACTTTTTTGTTGAATTTTTTTCTTTTTTGTATTATATTTTGTTATTATATATGTATAAATTGATCTAGTTTTAAGATTCAAAAAAATAATATTAATAATTTAGATAATATTCAAAAAAATAATTGATATATATGTGTAGTAGATATGAGAATTGAACATTGTACCTCTTTCATACAAAGAAGATAAAAATATTTGTTATACCATTAGAGTTACATTAAATTTGTTAAGATGTTTAAATTTTTATTACAAAATTATAACAATTGTTTGGCCCAATATTTTGCCCAACATTTTTTTTATTAAATATGTATAGATGCTTTCAAAAAAAGTTACCTAGAATTAAAAAATAGAGATTAATCCCAATATACCTAAGTTTATTCCCTTGACAAGTAATAAGTATTAAATCAGGTGATACATACATAAAACTATAAGGCTGCGTTTGTTTTGGAACTCACATGGATGGACTTAGGACTTTGCGCTCCCCGTCTTATACGAGTTTGAGATTTAGAGCCTGGTTTTCAAATCTGACATTTCATCCACACCTACATATACCTATAAAATCTATTATTACTCTTCCCAATACATCACACTTTATTACTCTTCTCAATATAATATAATAATACAATATCAATCATTATTAAACATTGATTTGAATTAAAGTTAAATTTCACCCTATTTAAACCTCAAAACAAATACATTTACTATTCATTAAGGAGTCTAAATCCCTGGTTTCTAAAAACTTGACTTGTTTCGCATACTTAAATCTCAAAACAAATGCAACCTAAAAGCCTTACTACAAATTTAATAACTATATTTTTTTTTAATTGCAATGTAATCTAAAATTTTAAATTATTGTAAATAAATCATCAACTTTAAACATTATTACAAATTAGACTTTTGAATAACTCATTTTGTGTTAATGTATAACGTGACTTGTCGATGTATTTTTTTTTTTTATAAATTAATCTATCAGACACTCCCATTTGTGTCATGTTCGCAAGCAACACCACATATGAATACAATTTGGGGTTGTCCGAAAGTTTAATTTATAATAATATTTAGAATTGATGATTTATTCACAGTAATTCAAATGTCTAAATTAGATTGTAATTCAGCAAAACGTGATGATTTAATTTACAATTAAATCTAAATTTATTTATGTGTAAATAATAATAATAATAGTAATAATAATAATAATAATAATAATAATAATAATAATAATAATAATAATAATCAATATTGGGCTAGCTAGTGGGCTACACGGGTCATTGGAGATTTAAGGTCTGCCCAGGCCTTACAAAGGAGTCGAACTATGAGTGGTTTTTTTACTTCTTCTTTTACAATGAGTTAATATAAACAAAAGTTCTGTCAAATGCAATATCCAATATAAAATAACTAAACATTGTGCTCATACAAAGCAATTTTTTTAAAACTTCCGTATTAAATAAATAAGTAAAACATAACGAAGATAGATTGATTGTGTGATTTTTTTTTTTTTTTTTTTAGCGCAGATTGATTGTGTGCTTGAAGCATGGAAATTTGGAACACTTTTAGAAGTTGGACAAAAATTTGTGTGAACCCGAAGTTATTGGTGAACTCAAATTTTTAATATTATGGTTATATATAAAAATTCTCATTGTTATGTATAAAAATTATTACTGTTATGCACAAAAATAATCATTGTTTAGAAAATATTTTATATTTTTAAGCAGTGAATTTTTATTTTTTTTTATAATAGTGATAGTTTTTACCCATAACAACGATAAGTACGATAAACACTTGCTCACAAGGAGAATTATTCTTTTGAAGTGGTTAAACTTGTCTTTATTTATTTCATTGTAGATATGGCCCGTATGGGGGATGTTTGTAAATATTTGTATTTTCGAAGGAGTGATTTAATTTATTGATTAGGAGAGGAATTGTTTAATATATAATAAACGTGGTTAGTATTTGTAAAATTTTAAAAAGAAAAATGGGTGTTCATTGTTTGATAGAAGATTTGAATAAATAAATAAAAGTGAACATTTCGTAAATTAGTCTAGTCGAGTCGAAACAATTGTTAAAATTTATTTGAAATCTTATTAAAATTTGAAATATATTCCGAACTTATTTGATAGTTAATCGAGTCAATTTTGAATGAGGTATAATTCAATTTTTACTTGACTAATTTGACATTATTAAATTTATTTTATCCTCTTTTTTACCAGCGAAGTCGAGGTCGAGACGAACTTCATACGTTACTCAAACTGTCAAACAATTTTTTATCAAATAATCTTGAATAGAGGAGTTTGATTTGATTTTTCATCTCTATTAGTGAGACTCGATTATAAACATAAAATAAACATTTTTTTTTACTTCAAATAGAGATTATAAAAGAATTTCATCTTATTCGAGAGTTTAAACGTAGGGAGACGTGATATTAATTCGCTTATATATTACTCCCCCCGTCCCATTTTTTAATGAACTCTTACTGTTAATAAGGAGTTATGAAAATAATGATAAAATGTTGGAAGTAGAAATAATTATTTATTAATATTTTATGTGATAAAGTGATTATGTCCAGGAAAGATTTTTTAAAGATTTGGACCAAAAATAAAATAAAAAGAGTTCTCTAAAAATTGGGACGAAGGTAGCATTACTTATAATCAAAACAAACTCCCTCTCTATTTATAATTTGGACCTTACATAAGTAGTGATTAAAGTAAGGTCCATACTACATGTAAATGCTCAGAGTGCTCAAGAAAATGTGCATGTAACATTTTACAGTAATTACTATATATCTTGTACATTTTAGAGTACATATTAATAAAAGTTACATTACAATAATAAGTAAATAATATTTTTTTTAGTCTGGTATTTCGATTTTGATCTTTTTGACTTAAAAAAAGAAATAAATAATCCTACAATTTTTTATTTTTTAACATTTTATTTATCCGAACATAAGGTTATAATACTAATCCATTGCTAAAAAACCAAATGCCATGTTAATTTGGTTGAGGTTAACATCATAAAAATATAGATGGTACATAATATTTGTGCAACAAATCTAACTCGACTAGAAAAATCTAACCAAGTGAAAACTTTATCTAAATTTAACATGGCAAATCATAGCATGAAATTAGCAAATCAAAGCAAAATTCAATTACCTTAATAGTCAAATATTTCATCTAATCTTATCTAAGCATTCCAAAAATCAAAAGTTATAAATAGTAACAACTACAATCATATATACAATTCCACATATTTCTGGCAACAAAAATCTACAGCAGCAAGCAACAAAATCAATGATTTTAAAAAATTAAATTTTCAAAAACACTCTACTACCATATATGATGCCAATAAAATTTGTCACATTTTCTTTTGTTTTTTGGCCACATGGTACGCTCTAGGCTTGGACTTAGTGAAAAAAACTGCTTTCCCAAGACAGTACAACGAAGATCCGCTTCAAAATTCGAATTCAAATTCAACCTCATTCTAAACCCACACCCCCGTCTTCCTCACAGACCAATCAACGCCCACCAATCCGCCACGTCATCCGCCCTTCAATACCGTAACGTAACCTACAGGTAACGCCAATTCAAATAGATTAGTTCCGATGGGGCCCACCTTGTCCGCTCCTAACGAATACCCAAGTTAAATCCGACGGCCCAGATCATCTCACAATTCAAATCACACAAACCCCCTTTTTTCCCCGCTTTGAAAAGCAACCATATAAACCCCCTTTAATATTGTTAAATCCTCTCCTCTGTGTGTGTGTGTGTGTGTCCCCCTTTAATTTCCCCCATTCGATTCGACGCAATTTTCCTGCATTTAAAACCCTGATTTTGTGAATTTTTCGAATTTCAATTTGTTTATTTGCCGTTGATTCGGTGTCAATGGCGAGCAACGCTGGTGTTAGGAGGTCGACGACGTCGTCTCTGGCGAAGCGCAATGCTTCCGCGTCGGAGAATGCTGGGAAGGGGTTGTTGGCCTCTGCCGGTGCGAAGAAACGGCCGGCGCTTGCTAATGTTACTAATCAGAGGAATGGAGTCAATCCGGGTCGGGCTTCTGGGCCCGAATCTTCCAAAATTGTACGTGTGATTTACGATTCTGTTTCTTTAGTTTTTGTGTTGGATTCCAGAGTCAGGTTTTAATGGTGGTATTAGGGAATGTGTTATTTGCATATTATCAAGTGTTGTGTTTAATTTTGGAATTGTTAGTTGATTAAACTCTGTGGATTACATAAACTAAATTGGGCATATTCGTACATGTGCATGGTTTCTTGAGGAAAAATGCAGTTGTTGTTTGGTGTTTTCTTGGTCCTAAATTGATGAGTTTCTCCCAAGAACTTAAGTGATATATTCAGTTGAAGAAAATTGTTGACAAACTCATTGCCCTGAGAATGGAATTACTGTTGAAAAAATTCAAAATGTTGATGGTTCACAGATGTACTTTTACTTTTTTTTCTTTGTTAAAAGTTTTGGGAGGCACATTGTAAAGCCGCCTTCAGATACTTGTTTCTGACGAAATGATATGTGATCTCCCTTTCTGTTGCCTCATTGAAACAATGCTGCTTTTTAAAGTTGATTCTGACTGATTCTCTGTTTCAAATTTTAGATCCAATTAAAATTGCAAGTAATTGGATGCCCAAAGAATTTGTTAAACCTGACATCTTGTGGTTTAACTTTACATGGCTACATCTGTGTACATATATATGCTTATGTTCTTGGTACATTATGGTGCGTACGACAAATTTCACTGCTAAATAACTTTCTTATCTTTCAAGAATAGTTATCAATAATGTCAAACAATTTAAGAACCTTTGTAGTCTCGTTCAATTATGCTGGTTAATTGGACAAACAAAAACCCATAACACTACTACTGTCTTGGGTTTCAACATGAATGCAGGTTTCTGTTTATGAAATGAGATTAATAAGGTCAAATTTGAATAATATAGGTACCATGTACAACCAAAATTGTGAGTATCAAGAAGGGATCATCAGGAGCTATTCTACCCACAACCACCTCAGCAAAACAGAACATGGTTGCTGTTGGCAGATCTTCATCTGTCCCTAAAAGTGACGTGGTTGTCCCCAAGACAATAACTGCACCAGTTTCAAGACGCATGGATGTTTCTCCTGTTAAATCAGACGCATTCTCTGTTTCAATGGATGAATCTATGTCCACTTGTGATTCCTTAAAGAGTCCTGATGTTGAATATGTGGATAACTTTGATATCAGTGCAGTTGATTCCATTGAAAGGAAGGCGTCTAATATGCTTTGCATTGCAGACGACGTGGGAATTGCAGGTATTGTACTTTGATCAGTATGAAATTCTTAGCTTATATACTTGTTCTTCCTATTGATTGTAACGAAATCCATTTTGATTCTGGATTGTTGCAGGGAATATCTGCAAGCGAGATGACCCAGTTGGCATGATTGTAGATGTTGATGAGAATCTTGACGACCCACAATTGTGTGCAACCATTGCTTGTGATATCTACAACCATTTGAGAGCATCAGAGGTTCAGATTTTATGTCTATTAAGGACATTTGACATCCTTTTGTTTTGTCTATTAAAGATCTCTATTTTCTTCTTTGGTGATGAATATGTCTGTCCTTTAACATTAGGCCAAGAAAAGACCAGCTACAGACTTCATGGAAAGGGTCCAAAAGGATATCAATGCCAGCATGAGAGCAATTCTCATTGATTGGCTTGTTGAGGTAACAATTCTCTCTACTATTTAGTCCAAGTTTATGAGTTCAATTGTCAAGTAATCCATCTGACTACAACGTTAAATTGCAGGTTTCTGAGGAATACAGGCTTGTTCCTGATACACTGTATCTTACGGTTAACTATATAGATCGGTACCTTTCTGGGAATGTCATGGACCGACAAAGATTGCAGTTGCTCGGTGTAGCTTGCATGATGATTGCATCGTAAGAATCATTATTTTTTATCTTTCTATGTCAGCATATTTCTATTTCTCCCTGTATTTTCTAATTCCTGAATCAAAAATGTTAATTTGCAGGAAATATGAAGAGATTTGTGCACCTCAGGTGGAAGAATTCTGCTACATAACAGATAACACATACTTTAAGGATGAGGTTTTGCAAATGGAATCTGCTGTTTTGAATTACCTAAAATTCGAAATGACAGCACCAACAACGAAATGTTTCTTAAGGTGATCATCGATCATGTAATTTGTGCGCTTATCATAACTCTCTTAGATTGATATTGTATTAACATTTGTTACTTTGTTAATAATTCTATAGGAGGTTTGTTCGGGTTGCACAAGGTGTGAATGAGGTTTGTAATTGTTCATCTCTATTGTTTTACCTTTTGTAAAGGGTGAAGGACTGTATTTAAGACAATGTATATTTGCAGGCGCCATTAATGCAATTGGAGTGCTTGGCTAACTACGTTGCAGAGCTATCTCTTCTAGAGTACAGTATGCTATGCTATGCACCATCATTGGTAGCAGCTTCAGCGATTTTCTTGGCCAGATTTATTCTTGTCCCTTCTAAGAGGCCTTGGGTATGTTATGTTCATTTTTTCTGAAATGTTGTTAACATGATTCTGTACCCATTCCATTTTTTCTCATTTCATTTTATGTGAATGCAGAATCCTACATTGAGGCATTACACCCTTTACCAGCCCTACGATCTACGTGACTCTATCATGGCATTACATGGGTTTTGCTGCAATAGTAACATCTCTAGTCTGCCTGCTATTAGGGAGAAATACAGTCAGCATAAGGTCAGTGAAGCATACTAGAGTCTCCCTCCCTCCCTTTCTGTCCTGTCTCTCTCTCATGGTTTATACTAATACAAGTTGTTTTATGGATCAGTACAAATTTGTTGCAAAGAAGTGTTGCCCTCCATCCATACCTCCTGAGTACTTTCACGATGTAAGCAGCAGCTAGTTTCACACCACAACCTATGCTCTACTATTCCAATGATCTATTGGAATGGCAATGCAGCTTCCTTGTCTTGAATTTTTTATCCTCATTCAAGATTCATGCCAGAACTAGGTTGAGAGGGGAAGGAAGGGTTATGTCCCGGTTATCTTTTTTAAGCAAAATTCGCAATCGATGACACCTTCCATCTTGTAGCTCAGTTTTTAGACTTGACACATCATCAGTTCATGTACAGACTTGCTCTAATTCTGAATGTTTTTTCAGTATGTAAACTTTGGTTGTTTTCTACATAATTCAGGTCCAAGAAAAACGCACTTGTACTGCAATTACTAACATAATAACTCTGCTTTTATTGCATTTATATTTATTTACATAAAACCAGTGTTCTCCCTCAAAACAAGATGTTACATGCTCAAATTTTACACTGTTTCACCTCATTGATGAGCTTGATTCTTGATTAGGGATAATGTTTAGCCAGTGACAATCCTGAAACGAACACTTTGCTCCACCATTAGGCCTTTCAACATTAGTAGGCTTCATGTACTTGGGGCCCCAAGTTGGTGTACCGTCCTCATACGAGTTATGGGTCATTCTCTGGATCCACGACCTGTCCGACTTGATCACGAAAATGTCACCGTAGGGCTGATAATGGTGTGGGTTTGAAATGGGCTCAGCCGAAACACCAGCATAATCCGATGTAATCACCATGTACTCTCCATCCGGGCTAAACCACGGGTGGTTCGTCCGCCCACCAAACCCGCTCTGGATCACCTTCTGGAGCCCCGTTCCGTTCTGATGGATCTTAAACAACTCGAAGCTACCCGAACCCGGATTCTCCCTATCGGACGCGAAAGCGATCCATTCCCCATTAGGCGACCAATTGCACATGGTATCGGACCACGGACCATCCGTTAACCGGTAAAGCCCGCCCGCTTCGCCATTCAAAGCATCCATTATGTACAAGTTTTTGTACCCTGTTCGACCCGACCTGAACACGACCCATTTTCCATCGGGCGAGGGTGATGGAAATGCATTGTTCTTGCTTCCTGTGGTTAATTTTTTGTAAGATGGGACTTTTTCATCAACGTTGATTGATATTATATCAACCTCAGTTCTCACACTGGAAAATTCAGGCCCAGCACTTGTGTACACCACCCCTTTTCTTTTCCAATCCCATGCAGTTGAAAAGGCGTTTCGGGTCAACACTTCCCGGATACCCGACCCGTTACTATTCATGACGTAAAGACCCGGGAAGTCAACGTAGGCGATTCGTTCGCCGTCCGGTGAATACGAAGGAAAAGACCCGTCGACCCGGAATAGGGAGATTCCGGGTATGGGGCTCCGAACATTCTCGAGTATTAAGTCGTTTCTCTTGGCGTCGTTGGTGGAGCCTCGGCATTTATGGTACACGACCCGGGTTGAATCCGGGGAGACGAAGGGGTTTAAGTGTTGGGCGTTTGGGGAAACGGGTCGGGTTAGAGGAGTGAATTTATTGGCGACGACGTCGTACAGCTCTATGTGGCGGTATTGTGAGTCGGGTCTTCGGGTAGCGACTGCTATGAAGCTTTTGTTGGCGATTGAGGCGGACGGGGTGAACGCGTGCAGACCCGGTGGGGTGACTCGCTGAGTGACTACCGAGTCGACCCCGAGTTTTTTGTCTTTGGTATCGAAAGTGGCTCTGTAGACGCTCCACCAGCCGTCGTCGCATCTTCTGTGGAAATAGAGAGTGGAATCGTCGACCCAACTTGGCCACCCGCCGTGCTCGATTATCCTGACCCGTTTCGACCCGTCCCGAGTTGAGAACAGATAGATGTCCGTACCGAGATCTTCGACCTCCCCACCCCAGCCCTTCTCGTCGTACGACGCCACCGCCGTCCAATCACCCGACGGGGACACGGCGGGGCTGAAATCCGCCAACCCTTCAGGCGTAAGTCTCCGAGTCGAGCCGGTTGTCAACTGAGTCGAGTAAACCGCCGCCCAACTCGCCCGGGGCTTACCCGGGTTTTGGTGAGTCGAGACATAAATCAGACTCTCGCCCACTAAACTCGGCTTATCCTTCATCGACACACGAATTGACTCATCGCCCACTAAAGGAACCTGCAACCGAGTTGACTCAGCTTCACTCTCGATAATGGATCCGGATCCGGGTTGAAGAGATGGGGTTTCATAGAGGGAATCCAGATAGATTTTGGATGACCCGTTTCGCTCGGTGACGTACACGATGTGGGTTTTCGGGTCGGGTCGATCGGGTAAGAATGGAAGCACGGAGAGGGATGAGGGCGACGGAAAATGGCCGTTGAAATTGACGGAATGACCATCGGTTAGACGGATTTCGTCGGAGGGGCCGTTAATTGGGAGGGCGTAGATGTCGAAAGCGTAGCTTGATCTTCCTAGAGTGGTGAATGATATGGTGGTGGCGCCGCCGTCGCCGATCGATTGGGAAATTGGGGGTAGTGATAGTAAGAAATTGAAGATGAGGAAATACGAAAGGGTTTGCTGATTTGATATTTTCATTTCAATTGATAATTTGATAGGCAAAATTTAGGAAGGTTTTAAGTGGAAATGGTTGGAGTGAAGTGTGTGGAAGGAGGATAAGGAAGATTTTGGTTTGCGTTGCAGGTGGCGGATAATTGATCGTGTGTTGGTTATTCTGAATGTCACTTTCAATTTTTACTCATAAAAAGACAGAATGTGGATAATTATCTACATCATTGGGGTCTTTACAATATACATTGGCTCATCATTTTGGATATCTTTAAAAATTTCTCTTATTTTCTCCTGTTTTTAAAAGGAAAGACTACGTGTGATCAATTAAGCACGTTAGAAGTAAGACTAGAGAGCTAAATTTTTGTGTAACATCAAATGCAATATGCAAGTGCAATTGGATACAACTATGAAACATGCAACTATGAGTCCAGGGATGACAATATAAAGGGTTGAGCAACTCTAAATGCACATATTAACCGAACGATGTGATTGAGTAATGATTGGATGCAGTCGTGCACTGTACACGACAAGGCATAGCCGCGTCGTGCACTGCCTTCATCTTTATTTCTCATCCTCAGCCTTTTAATTTTCTTTCGCGTGCTGATTGAGATAAATTATTCACACTTTGTAACTAGTAAAATTATTCTGTATATAACCAAATTGAGCGTCATTTATCAGGGCCGGGGTAGGTGGTGCCGCCGCACAGGACCCCTATCCTGCGAGGGCCCTATTTTTCTCTTTTTATTATATATATATAGTACTTAAGGTTGCAATTTTTCACTATGAGTAATATTGGACGAGTTGACTGACTCTTGTGTGTTTATTGTCCATTATGTGTCAGGTTTTGAGATCAAAACTCAATTCTCTCTTCTTTTCCCTTTATTTTGCAAGCAAATATCACTTCTTTTTTTTTAATTTAAGGCACATAAATATCACTCCTAATTTTATATGACTTATATTCAATCCTTTTTCCATAATTATTCAAACTAAGTCTGCATACAACCCCACACACTCTTATTCATTTTTTTTTAAAATATTGAGCTATAACTTTTATTGTCTTGAGTAATTATTTCATTATTATAAATCTCATTTTCTTTGTATAATTATGAAATTAATTTTATATTAACATATATAATATTTTTTATTGATTATACAAAATGCGAAGGGTCTAATAATTTTTTTTTTTGCACCGGGCCTCTTAAATTGTTGGACCGGCTCTGCCATTTATATAACTTCACCACAAGCAATTTCAGATTTTATATCTTCACTACAAGCAAAATTCATTTACACTTTCAAAAGCAATACTAGTGCGTTACAATGATCGTGCGTTAGCACGGGTGCAATACTAGTTCAATATAAAATGATTTCTTATCATGATAATGATTCTGATTATGAATCTGAGGATGTCGCGAACGATTTTTTTACTCTCGATGGGGGTTTAAAAGGAAAAAAAATGGAGTTAAATCATATGTTAAATTCATTGCGGATACGAGAAACATCACCTTAGCCATTCGTGATTCTAATCAAGATATGGTAAGGTATTCATGTAGTCATGGTGGAAAGTATAGATATTCAAAAAACAAATGAAAGAAATACGAAAACGCAACGAAATTCGTGTGGGTTTTATTTAGTTGCTAGGGTACTTGATCACAAGCAGGATCTTTGGTACATCGTTGTTTTGAATGGGACACACAATCATTTGTTCCTGGATTTTACAGAGGGTTTGGGACTGGGCCAACTATCACCCGACGAATATAAACAGATACAACTGCAAGAATCGATGCACGTCAGTCCAAGCAACATGTTGACAAATTTAAAGAGAGTCTATCCCAATAATAAAACGGATATAAAAAGAGTGCACAATGCCCTCACCAAATGTTTGGAGTGAAAATGGGGATGAGCGTACCTCTACGAAAAACTTCATCCACCAACTGCGAGAGCGGAATTACACGAAAAATTATTATCACATTTTATATATTTCAATTTGTGGTAAAATTTTACGGTTATGTGTATGAATGAGAAAAAGAATAATATAAATATATTGATGTTATGCTGCAAAGTACTATGTGGTCCCTTATAAGTATTAATTGTTATGTGTAAGGTATTAATTAAAGTAGTAGCATTTATGAATTTTATCTCATGTATATAATTAATGTGCCATACAAATTAATGAGAAAAAACCACGCCTACGCTAATAATGATTTAACTCGTGAAATTATAATTCCATGTGTATTGCACCCGTGCTAACGCACGGTCATTGTTGTCATCAAACATTTTATATGTTAATTTTTTTTTTTATTAATATAAAATTTATATTGACATCTTGTTGTATTATTTTATTTTAAAATTATATTTAATTTTATTCATAACAATATTGATTTGTTAAAGAAAATTATTTACAAAGAATAATTAATATTTTTCACTTTATAATATTTTTTTGGGTTAATTGCAAAATATATCACCACCTTTAAGATTTTTATCAATTACAATATAATTTTTTTCTTTGCAATTCGAAACACCACACTTTTATGTTATTAGAAGTATCTGTTAAATTTTCAGCAATAATTAAGTGAGGTGGCCTCAGAGTTTACACAAATATATCCATGTAGGATGTTAAGACTGGTGAATAAAATTTTTTTTATTTCAAAAATATTTTTGTATGAAAAGCTATATCAAAAATATATTTTAAAATATTAAAAAAATTGGAGCTGCGATTTGATGAGCGATTTAGCGTTCTTCTTTTAAATTTTTTGGGAAAAATAATAAGAGCATAGATTTTTGTCAGGATGAGTTTTGGGGGTTATATTCCTAAATTATAAAAATAAGTTTTAGATATTATTTTTCTTTAAAAGATCAAATAAAAAAATGAATAAAATATTTTATTCATCAATAGTAACATCCTTACATGGACATTTATGTAGGAGCTCCAACAGCCACATTATTCAATTGTTACCAGAAAATAGGCAAATGCTTCTAATTGTAAAACTTTAAAAGGTCATGTCCCGAAGTGCAAAGAAAAAAAGGATGTCAAGACTGGCGAATAAAATGATTTTTTTTAAGTTAAGAAAAATAATATCTAAAAAATATTTTTATATTAAAAAATTTAGAGCTGCAATTTGGTAAGCGATTTAGCGCTCTTCTTTTAATTTTTTTTGGGAGAAATAATAAGAGCATATTTTTTGTCAGGATGAGTGGGGGTTCCATTGCTAAATTTTAAAAAAAATATTCGATATTGCTTTTCTTTAAAAAAAAATCAAATTACTCTAAGGTGCATGCACTTTTAGGTATTACTCTAAAATGTAACTTATACCAATTTTACCCTCAATATAATTTCCTTCTTATTTCAAAATTAAAACTAATAAACGGACCCCTATTCATCAAATAACCTCACCCCACCATTTCACTATTTTCATAAAACCTTCCCACCCCACCCCACTCCACTCCCCCAATCTTCATCCGCCGTCGTCCCTCCCCCCAACCCACCTCTCTCAAAATATTTCTTCCCAATCTTCACCCGAGGCAAATTAACAGTTAACATCATATCATATTAAGCAAGAAATATAAAAATGGAGAACAACTCGAAGATAGAGAAGTTTTGACGGGATCACTCATTTTTTCAAATTGGCGTCCACTATTCTTCTCTCTCTCTCTTCCTCTCTCGTGTATTTTTTTTTCTTTTCTCTTTGCTTTGCTGGTAATTGGCCTGTTTGTTCTTTTTTTATTTAATATATAATTTAATGCGGAAATAAAGTTGGATAGAGTAATGTAAGGTCAAACACGTCACATTTATTAATTCATTTGATTTGATAAGATTATATGTAATTTTGTCACGTCTTTTTTTTAGAATTATTTTTTACGGGTGTGCATAATTTTAAATAAAAGGATAGATGATTAAAAAAAAATGAATGTGCAGAATTTTTTTAACGGTGTGCAGTATTTTAAATAAAAGGATAGATGATTTTTAAAAAATGGGGGGTGCAGGAATTTTTACGGGTGTGCAAATTTTTTTTTATGGGTGTGCAAATTTGTGGGGTGTGCAGAATTTTAAATAAATAGATAGATGATTTAAAAAATAAATTAGGTGTGCAGAATTTTTAAATAAAATGATAGATGATTAAAAAAATTGGGGTGCACAAATTTTTTGGGCTAATATTAAAAAATTAATTAAATAATATTATAGATAATTAAAAAAATTAGTAAATTTTAAATTCTGAAATATGCGAATTAAATAAAAGGACAGATATGCAAATTAAATCTGAAATATGTAAATTAAAAAAGTTCAGTAAAATTCAAACTTTAAAATTTACAATTTTAAAATTTTAAAAATTTTAAAAATTTTGTAATACAAAATTATTAAAAATATGGGGTGCAGAAAATTCAGATTTTAAAGCTGCACATGGCCCCATTTTGATTGTTGGAGCACTTAAGGGCATTTAAGTCTTTCCTACCTATTTTTTGGACCTAGAAGTAAGAGTTAAAAAGGGCGATACTTAACAGTAATAACACTCTATAAATGACACCCCATTGTAATTGCCCCTAAAAAAAGTATATTTTATTCATTAGTTGTGACATCCACATGGACATTTATGTAGCAGCTCCAACAACCACATTTTCAATTGTTGCCAGAAAATGAGCAAATACTTCAAATTGCAAAATTTTAAAATGTGATATCCAAAAAAAAAAAAGGATATGTTGTAATTGGTAAAAACCCTAACAATAGTGTTTTTTTTTTTTGCAATTAACATTATTTTTATTACATATGTTGTATTACTATTATAATGTATGTATAACAAAGTTCAAATATTGACGTAATATTTATATTCATAAAATATCGATTAATTTTTAAAACATATAATTTTGACATATATTTTACTAAATTAAATTTACAAAATTTATAGCAAATAGCTTATATCAGTATTTTGCTATAATATAAAAATTCACAAAAAACACATATTTATGCATATAAGATATCTAATATTTTCATGTTAATCATTAATTTGACAACCAGTAGACTCATTATAACGTGTTAGAGAAAATATAATAATTAATTTATACATAATATTTAAAATAATTGATAATGTAATAATTCTATATGATAAGGACTTTAACAAAAATAAAAAATCATGAGAAAGTCGTGACATTTGAATATTTATTATTACAAAATTATATATTCCTAAAAACTTCATAAAAAACTACATTTCATGATACTACTATTATGATTATCATCATCGCACAATCCTGTCAAAAAAAGATTATCATCATCGCACAATAGGATCTTCAAACCCTAGAGGTTTGTTATCTGGGAAACAACTGCATACAGTTGTCCATGTCTAAAAATGGACTTCTGCAAAAATTTCCCTACATTAGAAAACAATTGTCCTTGACTTTTATTTAATACATAGCATATTTTTCAAACAACGAAAACTGTCTTCATTGAAATTTAAATGAATACCCGTGACCAGAAGGAGTCAACGTAAGCCTAGGTATCAAAGCTAACTATCCGACATTATTTCGCTATATAATCTTAGCTTCAAGAATATTATCACGCATCTTCGTAATAACTAACCTACATATTGAAAAATAACATTTCATTACTTATAAATACTCAACCCTTTTAAAATATGAAGAATTTTTTTTAAAAAAATAATATTAAAAGACTAAACCTGGTTCCATTGCACAAACCCTTGAATGATCAATATTTCTTAATAATATTATCGATGTTCCAATTTTGAGATTCAGTTATGATTAAGAAAACCCGAACACTTTAGACTATTCAAGAATTTAGGAGTAAGCACATTAGAAAGATGCTCAACATTTAAACTAACAAAGTAAGGGATTATCATAGCTCAGATAAGTACGTGATTCATTTTCATTTAACCGAATCATGTGATCGCTTATGGACCTAACAACATCCAAATTAAGAGCATAATTGATTTATATATTCTGCAAATAATCATGATCGTTCATCATGTTCTTAAAAGTAGAATAAATACTATCAATAATATGACTTATCAAATCATCACCACCTATCAAAAAGTATCATCCAGAATTTGTACATCAAAAGCATTACTCAGTTTGTGATCATATACTTTCATCTCCAATAGATTTTATCCAACCAGAAAAAAAAACTTTCAATTTATTTAAACCATCAGCCGATTAAAAATTCTACAACCACATGTTCCTTGTAAGTTGCAATAGGGTACAATCTTTTCACAAAAGAGATTAATTTATTATAGTTTGAGCATATCATGTATCGTTCCTTTTTGAATAACTGACAATATCTGTCATAAATCGCCTCCAAACATAAAATTTTTATCACGAAAATACAATTCAAAAGATAACGGATCGACCAACTGCATAATATCCTTCAAAGTAGTATCAAGTGCTTCAATACAATATTTATTTACCATGAGAGCTTCATCCTATACATTGAGATCGATCTTAATAATCAAAAGCTCGACAAGATGACCATCCTGATTAAAACTTGCAAGTAGAATTTTCAGTATCATTAATTGGAATGACAAAAACTTGCAAGTAGAATTTTCAGTATCATTAATTGGAATGACAAACCTATAATGAGCAGAGAAGTGAAGATATACCAATTGATGCTACATTAATGATAATCTTACCATTAGACCTCAAACCTGTAGAGAACTTCTTCCATATAAATGTTTTTCTAATTTCACTATATTCATACCTAAAAATATCCCACCTCTACCATAATGAATGAACTTGTGTATTGATTCATAAACATTGCGTTGTTCATCACTATGTCTACCCAGTAAATACTCATACTCAATCTTCAATTCTAACATGTTGTACGCAAATTCCATCATTAAGAATCTATTACGAGATAAAAAAATTAGGATCGGGATTGACATATCCTCAAAGTCCTGCAGAGACATGCCAGGAGTCCGCGACATATTATTAATCTCTATAAGACAATCATTCTTGATTCTTTATAGTTCATCCTTAATTCTACATAAATTCAAGATTAAATGGATATTAATTAATCTATATTCATAAGTAAATTATGCGCTAAATCATGAATATGATCTAATTATATTAGGAAGAATAGAATATGACATATATTATTGGTAAAATAAAATAATATTTACTGTTTAAATAAATAATTTATTGTTTACTACCCCCGTCCCGCGATTTTGTTCATACTTTCTTTTTCGGTACGTCCCAACGTTATGTTCACATCCTAAAAAAGGAAAACCCGTTATAAACTACACCCTCACAATGTTCACAAATTTAAACAAAATGATGTTACTTTTGTTTCCACACATACAAACAATTCAACTCATATATTTACTTTATACATAAAGGTTTACAAAATTACCCTTCAAAATCCTACTCATTATTCCATCTTCTTAATATGTGTGTCGCGTCACATGTGAACAAAATGTTGGGACCAAGGGAGTAAATATTTTATATATATATATATATATGTCATTTCTAAAATGTATTATGAATATATTTTTAATTGAAATAAATATAATTGAAACTTGTGTAATGAGAATATTAACTTGATCTACAACATTTTTAGATGATCCATCGATTTATTGTCAGTTAAATTTCTTAACTAAATTGTAAAGTTATATAATGTTTAATTTCATTGAATCATTAATCATTTTAAAAATATAATAATTTTAAAAATCTATAAATCTCATACACTATATAACTTCTATATTTGAATAACATCAATTAACGATTTATTTTAATGGATGGTTATTTTTGATCCTATACTTTGGCAGATTGATTAATAATCTTAATTGTATAAATCTATTAAAATAACACATATCACGATCACATATATATATATATATATATATTAGATTAATAATATTATTCAGCATTTAATAATATTGATAATGTATATAGAATATAATATAAATTGATCAACATAATAATTTAAAATTAATCCTGATAAAAAAAATTAAAATTAACACCTTTTTTGATATAAACATCATATAGTATTTCGTCACAATATTATATTGAAGTATACATAATATCTATATTTTAATAATTACATAACTATGTATACTAAACAGATCATATTAGTTAGTAAACTAAATAAATTTTGATTAATAACAAATACATAACAATGTTAAAAACCTCTCTCTCATAGTTTAACATGTATGTTGTGCCAAAAAAAATATTCACTAAGCATATACTTGATTTTTCTTAAAAAATTCATTGTTACTTGATTTTTCTTAAAATTTAAATCTAATTGGATTTCATCCCCAACTTTTTTAATTGCAGCCAAGACATGGTTGGGTGTTATGAATTATTTTATTTCTATATTGAGATTTATATAGTACATGTTTCATTCATCATGCATGAATATATTTAATTGGCTATAATAGTTATTTAAGTGCAAAGAATTCATGTAAACATGTATATTTAAGTAATTCCAATGAATTGATACATGCTTCCATGAATATAATAGTTAATTGTATACAATGAATTGATATTATACATGAATATATTTAATTTGTTACAAAGAATTGGTTGATGCATGAATATAATCAATGATACATATATGAATTCATTTATTTTCAATACATATGTACTAAATTTGTTGAATTTAAAAAGTCTCTCTTTTAATTAATAAAATATTAATTTATCGATATATTAATATCTCTCTAAATTAATAAAATTTCATGGTCCCAATGTTATTAATTTATAGAGGTTTTACTGTATATTGTGTATGTGTGTGTATTAATCAACTTAAGAGAGTTTTTTAAGAGTTATATGGTCCATGAACTTATGGAACCCAGTTCAATCATATTTTAAAGCGAAACATGATTCAAATGTTAAAGTGGAACTCCATTTCATGTATAAACTGTGCCACAGAAGACTTTCTCACTAACTTATATATATTTTCTTGAAATCCACATAGCTTACCTGCTCTACTAAGGAACAATTAAAAAAAAATTATCTAATTTTTTTTATATAGAAAAGGTAACAAATTGATTCTCAACATTTCAGTGCAATTGTCTCGATCAAGACACTTTACATTACAAAAATAAAATATAGTATTCATCTTATATACAAAATCATAAAGAAAAATAAAATCTTATATACAAAATCATAAAGAAAAATAAACAGAGCAAACTCTTTCAAATTTGAGAATCCATAAAGAGTTGAAAACAAAATGAGATGAAATATGTGGTTCCAATTATATGACGTGTACATATTCTTGTTCTCATAGTCAATGCATGTCAAGTTCTCAATGTGAATAGCGCAAATAAAATATATGTACATGTTATCTTATTGCCTACTCTACTTGCATCTAGAACCTACATAATTAATAAGTTAACTCTGTAGGCACAAATTCAATGCGAAATGCTATTTTAAAATAATTGGCAAATTAAAAGTAAAAATTTTTGTGCTAAAGTTAATTTTCTAAACTACTTTAAACGCAATACAAATTACACAATTAAACTTCAAAACAAACTTAACACCTCGAGAATTACCGAGAACCATATATATGAATTGAATTTTATTTTTTACCCGTTTGTTGACTTGCAACACCGACCTGCAAAATAAATTGAACTAATATAAAAACTCATTGGTATGCGAAAGAAGAAGAGTCTTTGGCGAAGAGAGAAACTAAAGAGTTCGAAAAGAAAAAAAAATCATGAGCCATAGCCTAAAACAAAGGCAGAGAGAAAACATATTAAGGGAACACAAAAATGTAAAATGAATGTTGATAATTTTGAAGTCATAGCTTCATAATCAAACATTTTTTTTAATTAGATAAAAAAAATCAAATTGAGCGAATTTAAGCGGATATCACCTTTTAGGATGAATGCAACAAAACTGTATATAAATGCATAACAAAGTTTATATTAGGAGGAAAAATGTCATCTATTTAGTACATTGATCTAACCTTCAAAACAAAATAAAATATACACAATTCATAAATAGAAAAGAAGCCAATTGAAATCATTCACAAGAAGAACATGAGAAATGTGAAACTGAAATCTATAATAGATTTGCAATTGAAAAGAGCTGATGGATAATTTAGTTTCTTAATTTGGTCATACCCACAAATTAACCGTTTCATTTTCCCCATAATTTAATGCTTATCGGGTTATAAATTAAATATTTTTCATTTCACTATTATTTTCATTAAAAAATAAATAAATAAACCTATCAACATTGTACAAAAAGCAGGAAAATTATCAATGGTGAAATTTTATTTGAAAGAGTAAGGATCCTTGAACTAATTTTTTTGTTAATAAGGACAACGATGAAGCTCACTGTGAGGATTTTCTATTTTTATTCTAAATTTTCTTAAATAGGTGATTGCATTTGACACTCAATTTGAGAAAAACTAAAGCCACATCTTAATATGACACCATTTAAAGATAAAATTATTCAGAATATCTTTTCCATAAAATTCAAGAAAATATAATGTGGCATTATACATCTTGAATTTGAAGATGATCGAGATCTTGATTCCCTTGTGTATTTATTTCCTTTGTAGCCACGTAGATGAAATAGAATTTGATACTATCAAACAACACCAATTTTAGAAAGACAAAATTAATTATGAACATTAAAATTTATTCATCGACTAATTTCCACTTTAGTTAGAGATTTAGAAAATACTGAGCAAATATTATTACAAAAAGAGGACATCATCTTCAGAGATTTGAAAAATAAAAAGTCTTGTAAATGAAAACCATTTAGTGGTTATTGTGATAATTGGAACATTTTATTGTAAGACTTACTAATTACCAAGTTATGAAAGAGAGTAGGTGTACAGAAAAAATTGCATATTCTGATAAGCTTAACTGTACAAAAAAGAGAGCCAATTTCGAAAAATCGAAATGATACTTCATTATACTTTCAAATTAAAAATTAGTAAAGGGTTGAGTTCTCTTGCGGACTCACCAATCAACATCCATTTCGGAGATCAAATCGTGCAATTGCCTCTCTTTTTTATGGGCACAACCAACCAAGTGTCACTTAAATATTTTCTTAGTGTCTAAAGGACCAAAATCTTCCTATCCATGCGGCAAATAAACCACAAAAGCGAAAAAATAAAATATCAATTTATGTACTTAAATTGGCAACACAAAGAGACACATGCATGATTACAAAAATTAGAAAGAAACGTACAAAGATGAAATTAATTATATCGATTCTCAAATTTGACACAATTTAAATCATTTCTGCGTCCAGTAAAAATCTAAAGTTGCGACGTTGTCTTTTAAAAAAACTTGTAAATAGATTCGTCGAAACTTCTAAGGTATATGGTTGTTCAACAATAAGAGTTAAAATCAAGTGTCATGAATTGCAAGACGTAGAAGTCTCATGTTTGTCTTAGAGGCAGATTTAAAATATAAATAACTACGTAAATATTTTTTGTGTTGTTCATATCCACCACCTTGATTGATCCGAAAACTTTTTAATTTTTTATTTTTTAAAGTATCTTTATGTAAAGCCTCAATAAGATAAATAGTAAGAACATTTTTCATGACAGAACCAAAGTAATTAACATTGAGTATCTAAAATCATATTGAATTTTTTTTAAGTCTCAAATAGACATCTTATCACAAAAAACTTGCATTTGACTAAAATTTTGTGCATAAATGGCTTTCTTTGGGTATTCAAAAAAGGGCAAAAAAGTTAAAAAAAATGATTATTATAATCATGAATATTAATCTCAATTTATAGAAAAATGCAATTATTGCTATATCACATTGAATCCAGCAAAACAAATAAAAATATAAGTGAAAATGAAAAATGAGGACGGAAATTAAGGGCTAATTTTTTTGTCCTTTTATCCGAAAGGACGAAAAATTTGAATTTGTTAAATCTATTTTAGCTAGTTCGATGATAAAACAATTTAATTTGATAAACTTAAGGGTCTATTTCTAAAATAAAAAAAAGTTAGTGTACTAAAATCAAAATTAGTGAAAGTTAAAAGGAAAAAAATATTTTGTACCATTTTTTAATATTGTATATGTGCAATATATTTACATTTTTATTCTAATTTATAACCTAAATGTGTTCTTAAGTATAATGTATATGCAATTTTATATCATGTTGGTTCAACACTTATTGTATTAACATTATTAAAATATTATTTTAATATGTTGAATATATTATTTATTGTATTATATTACACAAATTTTATATTAAATCATAATTAAGAACTCCGTGAACATCTACTACATAATTTTACGATAATTAATTATAAAAGAAAACTTAATTTTTATACAAATAAATCATCTTAATTGAAAGAGATGTGCTATTAAACATATCTAATCTATAAGATATTAATTGAGAGGTCAACTCGCTTATGAAGCTTGAAAATTTACAATCCACTCAGCAACATATGCCTACAAATTAGAAGAAAAAAAATATGAGACACAATAATCAGAGTGCTATTACAATGGTAAACAAAAAATATATATCTCAAAACGTGTAAATAATTTATCTCCCTTACTCGTCAGTCTAAATAAAAATTCATATACACGTATTCTAAAATAACGCATTACACTCCAAGATATTCTACTTCAAAACATGTTGGGAGATGAATTTAATAAAGATATGATTTTGATTAGATCCCAAAACCCCTGAGTATGACATGTTCAGGATAATCTTGATAGTTGAGTCGAGATTCGGCTTTTTAGAGTATTCGTGATAATATTCGCAAAATGTATAGTCGCCAGATATAGATCGTGATATATTCGTTAAGTTCAAGACTCAAGAAGTTTCGAAGAAATCAAGTTTCAAGAAGAAATCAAGAAGTTTCCGAGGTTTCAAGAAGAAACCGAGAAACCGAGAATCAAGACTCAAAGCAGAAATCGAGATATCAAGACTCAAGATAAAACCGAGGAATCAAGACTCAAAGATGAAGACTCAATATATCACCAAGATACATGTAAAGACTCGTAAGACTCAAGACTCGTAAGACGCCAAGACTCGTAAGACGACTCAAGACTCAAGAAGACGACTCAAGACTCAAGACTCAAGACTCGTAAGACATCAAGACTCAAGACTCAAGACTCATAAGACGTCAAGACTCGTAAGACGCAAAAACGTAAGATCAAGATCAAGATCAAGAATATCGGCGTACATGAATTATCAAGACTCAAGAATGTAATCAATGCTCAAGATAAAACCCGAATGTTCCGAGGCATCAACATATCTATCTATCGAAGGATGCAACATCGGAGAAGATCGCGATTCCTTAGAAAAATAGATATTTGCCAAGACATTCAAATGCGCATAAAAGGAACTAAGTCGAGTGTTGTTAAGGTTATATCAACTTAGAGAATGTAAACAAAAAAGAGCCGTTGAAGGTGTCTACCTTTAATCGAGACAAAAGTCAAAAAGAGGAAGACAACATCAGATCATATCGATCAATCGACAGCAGCGATGTGTCATTGAAAAAAGATGTCGATGTACAAAAGTTCCAGATCAAAAAAAGTGAAGATCGGCTACATGAAAGGCTATTGCCTAAAAACGTGTTAGGGAGTTTCAAACCCTAAATATAGTCGTTTCACACACCATAAGAGGAAACTCACGGGTTATCTTTCCTCCAACGGATAGTTTTTCAAGAGTAACCTTGGTGTATGCCTATAAATACTTGTGACCCTCAACATTGTAAGGTTACGGGAAATTTGTAAGCAACTCAAGAGCTCAAACTTATTATCGCAAAGTTAAACACTCTAAAAACTTAGAATTTCCCAAGTGCTTTTAAATCGAAGAGAGCTCATTCCACTAAGACTAGCTTGATAAGATATATCCAAAGCTTAGTTGAGATATCCTAGCCTTTGCATTGTTCTTTATTGTAAAGGATATCTCATCCTAGTTGGAAACCAACCAAGAAACCCCAAACCCTTTGTAAGGTAGTTTGAGTGTGATTGTTGGTGAGATTAGAGTTGTAAAGAGTGAGTAAACTACATTGAGGTAGTCAGAAAGCTCTAGAGAAGAAGTTAGTAAGCTCCTTGTGGTAGTCTGAAAGCTTGTGTGAATTGAGTAAGTAAACTACAGAGGTAGTCAGAAAGCTCAAGGTCGGGTTGAGTAAGTAAACCTGAGGGTAGTCGTAAAACTCAGTACGAAGTTGAGTAAGTAAACTACTGAAGTAGTCGAAAAGCTCAAGGAAGTGATTAGTGAATTTCTCTGAAGAGATCAGAGAGAGTGGACGTAGGAGCTTGAGTCTCTAAACCACTATAAATTGCTGTGTTCTTTGCTTTCTGTTTGATTTGGTTATCTGTTGCATATATATTTTGAAAGCATATTTTCACTGACATTTCAGTTGGAATCAATCCACTGAAAGTTGCATATAATTGAATCACAACCTAATCACTATTCCATTAAAGGAAGGTTTTTCAGCAAAAACTTAAAACGAGTATAAACTAAAGGGCCAACCATTCCGCACATCTGAGTAGCTAGAACAGATAGTTACCAAACTGAACTTACTCTTCTGAGGGTTCAGTAAGTTAGTTATCTGATCCAAGCAACTCGGGATCTCAAAACTCGGGACTCGGGGTTGGGATTATCTCGAGGTTTTTAAAGCATTTCAGATCACTTTCTCAAGAGATTTTGACTCAGAGCGATTTGTGCTTCTCAGAACCAAATCATCAGGACAACCTGACCCAAGCTGACCTCAGTAAAAGAAAAGTTTTAAAAACACTGAACACGTGTATTCCCCCCCATACACGTGTAAGACTCGTTTGCACCGGGACCAACAAAACAGATACGACAAATTACAATTATCAGTTTCACATTACTAAGTTATTATCACAGAAAAATCTAAACGCAACAGAACTTTAATCCCAAATTCGACAAAACAGCAAATGAATATAAATCAATAAACTGGAAATATCATAATCAAATAAACAAATTGAGAAAAAATTACATGGAGAGATAATTCAAGATCATCAGCAAAATTACAAAAAGTGAGACAATCGATGAACTTGAAACATGGAGCCCGAGCAATCGACAAGCGAGGAAAAGTAGAGATTGCGGATTATATCACTAAACTATTGTATATATTATATCATTAAATAAAGAGACGACTTAAATAACAAATGTATCCTTGAATTAAGCAGCTAATCTGGTGTGCGGTTTATATCACTAAACATTGAAGGTCGTGCTAGAAGGAAATACATTAATATTAAATATAAAAGTCAAAGCATATACTGCTCTTAAGTGTTTTGTTATGTTAGAAAATTAAAAATTGAACATTTTTATGTAGATTTGTGTACTTCTCCTAAATTGATGTAAAGAAAGCATTAAGACAAATTTACCGCATAAAATTTTGTCTCCATGACCATCACTTAGGAGTAATTAGTGGAAAAAAATTAAAAAATAATTTTTTTATGATGTTTAATTAATATGTAGAATTAAAGTTTATGTGATTTATAGTGTAATACATAGTGTTTAAATGATATGCTTTCATAGGGTGGTTTTATTGAATTAAAATTTATATGATTTATGGAAGGGTTAATTTTAAATAAATACACGATCTTTTATGCAAATATCAATTTAATCACGACCTTCAATATTATAGTAAAAAAGCCCAACCTTTAATATTGTTACAAATCAATACACATTATTTTCCTCCCGCCGGTGATGGATGACATGGCTCGCCGGAGCGTGCCATGTGAAAATACACATGTATAATTTTTTTTCCAACTCACATTAGACATAAAATAAATAACAATTTCTAAAATGTGAATAACAACTTTTATAATAATCTCCGACACCTTATAAATCAACAACTAAAAAAAGAAAAACCCCATTCACATATCGCAATAATTGTAGAAAATCCCTTGCCCCTCTATTCATCTTCTCTTCATCAGTGGGTCAATATTTTTTAATTCCCATCTAAACTAGATCTATGAATAGGAAGTGTTGCAATCATTTTGCCGGATAGTCCGGGAAGGAGGTTGCTACATTGCATTCGAGAGAATTAACTAAGCTGCTCATTTTTATTTTTTTAAAATATATTAGTTTCTACGTCAATTGAATTTCTTCACAACAATCAATTTTGTCATTCATTGTTGCAATTTTGGGCGAATTTGGCTTTAGGGTTTTCACTTGTTTGGTGTTGTTTGCTTCTGAGTTCACACACAATTTGAATTCTTTTTATTAGAAAGTGTGTCTTTGAAAGTGTAATTGTTTTGAGAGGTGTGTATATTTTTATTTCATTTGTCAGAAATTGTTATTTAATTTGAGGTAAAAAAAGTGTTATTCAAATTGTAGAAGTTGTTATTAATTTATGTAGGTAAAATATGACGTGGAACTAAAAAAAAAAAGAAATTAACACGTGTAATTCCACGTGACGTGTTCCGGCAAGCCATGTCATTTATCACCGGCCGGAGGAAAATAATATGTATTGATTTGCAACAATATCAAAGGTTTGGCTTTTTCACTATAATATTAAAAGTCGTGATTAAATTGATATTTACACAGAAGGTCGTGTATTTATTCAAAATTAACCCTTTATGGAATATTGCATGGTCTTTATGGGTCATTGACATTCTAGGTGTATTACATAGTTATAAATAAAAATTCTTAAATTAAACATTTTTAAATACACATTTTAAGTAGCGTAAAAAAAATTACACGCTTAAGAATGTATACGATTAAAAAATTAGCGTCAAAATCATTTTTAATTATCAATCACCTTTTTTATTATAAAAATTAATATATATATATATATATATATATATATATATATATATATATATATATATTTACGATTAAGAATGTGCACCATATTTGTAACAATTTATTCAATCACTACATACAAATTTCGTATTATACTGAGAGCAATTTTTAAAACAACAATTCATATTAACTGATCGAGACTAATCACATGGAGGAATATAACTATATTTTCTATAATAAGAATAATTAATTAATGTAAACATTAAAACATGAAAAAATTAGTAATGAGAGCATATTAAGGCGAAAATTATACAAAAATTAAATTATAATCGTATTTATAGAAAATCATACATTAACGTGAAAAAATTACTTTGGATTGACAAATAAATGATAATAATTTAAGATGATTTAAAAAAAATTACCAATAACTTTTAGGTATTTATACAATTGAACATAAAAGATAGAGAATTTAAAACTCAAACATGTAATATAGACAATTTAGTAATTTAAAATAATTTGTATAAACAATTAGTGTTCTAAAATTGGTATAAAATAATATTAAGGCATCCTTTAATCAATCAATTAAATGAAGAAAAAATTAAAAATCATACACATTATATTATACTAACTACAATTTTGGCATAAATAATGGAATTTATAACAAAATAGCCTATAATTTCATATAATTAGTCCCAGAATAGTTATTCTTATATTATAACATATCATTTTAATTTCACCGAAAAGTCAATAATCGAATAAATCTTTTTTTAATAAAAATAATTATAAGATTTAATATTATAAGTTTAAAAGAATAAAGCAAGTCAATCTATACTATGATAATTCTGACATTGTTAAATCACCTAAATAATACTATAGTTTGAGAAATATATAAAATAAAAAAAAAATTATAAGATTTAACATATACACAAACAAAATGAATTGCTTGATTTAAGTCAACCAATAATCATCAACAACTTCTTTTTATAAGAATTAATCTACATACAATTTTCATAAAATAATACATAATGAGTTGCTTTTAAAAGGTAAGTATTACATTTATAAATTCTTAAATAATTGAATATCTCATAATCCATTAAAGAAAATGATGAAAATATTGTGGAAAATTTACATTGCTCTTGACTACTTCCAATTACAAAGGAATAAAATATAGATGATTTCAATGATGTTTCATTTTAGTAGGCTCAATATTATATTCTTTGCAAATGATCGGTAGAAAAATAATATAAGCACAATCAAATATATAATTGAGAGTTGTAGGGATAAAGTTTAATATTACTATATTCATGACACAAGTAATTATCATCCCATTGTACAATAGTAGATGAAACTCTGAAATATCATATCCGACAAAACTGAAAAAAAAAAATATAATTATTTCTTGAACAAAGGCAACATCGAATAGAACTCCAGTGAATGCAAGACTAAATGTCGATGCTGCCAGAAAATCAAAGAGCAAATACAAAACTTAACGCCTATATGACCAGAAAATCAAGAAATTCAAAACATTACAAAGATAATTACCAAAAAATTTATCCGAAGTCCTGATTTATCTTCCATGAAATGTAGATTCTTCGTTTCGTCGAGGAGATTTCTGAAACACAGTATTTGATGGAAAAATCAAATTTATAAAATTGATAAAATTCCTAACATTACATCTAATTCACTAAGAATTGTCCTAAAAAAAAGAGAGACAATCTAATTCTTAATGCACAAAAAATAAAATAAAATGTCACGCCCCAATTTTCATAAAATGGACTTTATTTTTTTTTTATTAAAATAACTAACTTGAGCGCGATTAAATTTAAAATTTAAATCCATAACGATAAAGAACAACGGCTATTAGTTTAAAAATACTTTATTTAAACAGCGGAAAAAGGCAATAATTATAAAATATGAAGTGCAAGATTTACGAACTTATTTAATAATAAATTTACTTGACAAGCAACGGGAGACTTTAAAGATCAATAGCATCTCAAAGGAATTTAATTCAAAATATCAATTTTACCAACACATACTATCTCATGTAAAACTCATAACTCAAAATACGCTAAAGAAATAAAGTTGGTTCAATGTCTTTAAATAGTAAATAACATCAAATGGTCTTCATCAATCACGTCTCCCCGCCATTAGCTCTTTAATCTGAAAATGTTAAATGGACTGGTGAGTATGCAAACACACTCAGTGATGCCAAGTTATTCAATATAAATGCTAAAAATAAAATAATCAAGTAAACCAACTTAGTAAATCACATTCACTTTGTCACATAAACTTTTCCATAGAAACTTTGCCATAGAAACTTTGCCATTGAACTTTGCCCTTGAACTTGGGAGCGCGACGGGTTAAACCCGAAGATCCGTCGGTTCCGGATCTCAATAAAGGCCCCTGACTATTAGACTTTGCCGAGCACGGCGGGATACACCCGAAGACCCGTCGGCCCCAGACCTCAATAAGGGCCCTGGCTCTTAATAACATTGCCAACATACATTATCACTTGTATAACATAGGAAATGCATTCACATAATAGATAACTCAAAAATTTATTTAAAACATAAATAAGGAATAACACATGCAATAGAGCTCTAATAACCACTGTAGAGATTAAAACAATTAAAACCCCACCTAGAAATGTATGTTGTGGATGAAATGGATGCAAACGTATAGTTTATTCGTCGCGAATACTGTCACCTAGAATAAAATTATATCTACTTAGAAAATAAATACTTAAATAATATAAATCCACATTAAAATTATTGGGACAATTTAATTAGTGCTAAACTGAATAAATAAACTTTCTAATTACTACAACCATGTATTGTTCTCTAATGATCAAATACCTAAATAAACTAGATCACTGCAGATCAAGACTTCCAATTAAACTTTAAGCATATATATCACATTCACGTAGTAAATCAAACCTTTTATGAAGAAGGTCCTAAATTTTATTAAACTTTTACCAAAGTTGAAGCACATAATTTGATAAATAAATAAATCCATTGATCCTAACTGTGACCCAAATTTGAACTGTACATCCTAAAATAATGACCTCAATTTAATCACATGCTCACAACTAGTAATGACGTCTACAAGACTACAACATGCCTCATACTTTTTACTATAAAAATTATTTAATAAAATATCAATCTTATACACCCAATACTGACAACCATACTCAAATGCTCTATAAAGTTTATACATGGAATGTTAACGAGGGAGAATAAGAGACGAAATATATGCTAAAAGAAATAATGAGAAGGCGACTTGAGAAATCATGAAGACACCATAACCGAATTCTTCTTTTTAAAAATACGAAGGCTAGAGATAAAATAATTACTGGTGTTTGCCGCAGAAGGATCAGCCGTGAAAGGAGTTGAATTATTTGTGATGTGCGTAAAATATTTTAGGGCAAAGTAGCATATATATTGATGTAATAAAAGATGGGCTTAGGCTTGGGCTTGAAATTGAATTTGAGTTTGGACTTGAGTAAATGAGAATTAGAACAATAATATTTAAATTGGGCTTTAATAAATAACGATTAAAATTTAAAATCTTATTTATATAGATATATGAAAAGTAAGGCTTGAGCTTGAATGAGATAAGAACTATAAGATTTAAATATTAAAAGAATTTTTGAATCCTTATCTCAAAATATTATAAATTATAATAATTTTGTAAAAGAATAAGTTAAATAAATAATTAAAAGATATGTATATAAAGAGGGAAGATGAGTAATTTTGGGTGAAAAATAAATGGGATTAGGGTCATTTAAAGTCACTTATTGACCATATTAATTTGGACATTTCAAACTTGAAAGATTAAAACAAAACTTAATTTTGTCATAATTGAAAGTTAAATAGTTCTAAAAGAAACGTCTAAAAAATAATACTCATATTAAATTCAGAAAATGTAACCAAAAGAGAAATTTAGGGGAAAAACTTATGGACTACAAATTAATCTCTATCTAAATTGATTAGGAATTTTAATATAATGATAAAATAAAATAAACAATATATATATATATTCTTTAAAAAAATGCGGATATTACATAAAACTACTACAAATGAGATTGAAAAAAATGAAGTGTTAAACCCCTCTTTAAATAGGTGGGAGAGCAAAGAATTTGCCCTCAGAATAAGCAAGTAATAAAGACGAATTTAATATTATTCATTTAATTGTTAAAACTATTATGAATAAATTGTGTAAAAAATGTAGGGCTAAGATCAATTGTTGAAGATCTAATGGTGGAGAAAAAAGAGCGGGAAAACAAAAATAGTAATATGTAGGTGTATTATATAGTTATAGATATAGATTTAAATAAAAACACTTTTTATGGTATTTATACAATATAAATTTGAAATATAAGTTACTAAGTTTTAGTAGAAAAAAAAGATGGGCCATGAATCTATAAATTTGCATCCGCAGTATTGAGATCGCTAGTCAATATATTAAGTGGACTAATTAAACAGTCCATAAGTGGGCTAATACAATAATTATTATGTTCATAAAGCCCAAATTCATTAAAACACAACACGCGTATATATATTATTTTCTATTAGATACGAAAATGAGAAACAAGACGTGGTAATAATTAAAGTAGCAGTATATATACAATGGGCCGTTTATTTTCCCTCAAATGGGGGGCATGCCAATTTAATTTTTCATTAATTACTAAATTGGTTTATATTACGAATTATTAATTTAGGTGGCCTTATGAAATTAGATATCAATTTTGGACAGTGGAGGATAGTAACGAACTACAAGATATTGTTCAGCCATCCAGATTTTAGTATGCAATGTTGAACACATATCCGCAAGTACTCATCATTGATATGACGTACAAAATGATCGTGTACGATAGGCCTTTACTTGAAGCGGTTGGGCAACAAGCACTGACAAGATTTTCACGATTGCATACGCATTTATGAGTCGTGAAACGCAGGAACACTTCGAATATGTCTTACGATTTATTCGGGGTCTATATCAGAGTGATGCACCAAATGTCGTTGTTACGGACATGGCTCTCGCGATGATGAATGCGGTCGATGAAATTTTCTAGATTCCGAGAAACATTTATGCGGGCTCTAAAACAACCAAGTTCAACCAAAAGTACGCCGACACTTTTAAACATAATGGAAATTGGGCAATTTAGGCGGCCACACTTGAAGAATTTCAATTTAGGTATGAGGAATTAAAGGAGAAGTACGAGAAATTTAAGGGACTGATTAGCCATTGCACAAAAAAAAAAAACGTGGCTTCAAGATCATGAAAAGAGAGTTTTAGGTGCGTATATCGATCATCGGCTGCACTACGGAAATTACACGATCATACAAATGAAACCATCTGTGTTACACTATTATCATAACTAAAACTATTTAAAATGCTATAAATGCTTAAGTTTTTAAATATATCTGCTTTAATGATTAATATAGTGTTGAACAAGAGCATCACAGGGTAAAAAAAAAAAAACTTTGATGTCGACCTTCACCAATTTGACACTGTCTTCCTCCAGCTTCACCAGGTCATGGAGTTGCAAATATTCGAGATAAAAAAACAAGCGAGATTTAACGCCCACAAGACAAGGATCGATTTGTTAAACAACGAATTCTTCCAGCAACTAGTGCGCAAAATCACGTTTAAGGCGTTCGACCTTATTCTCGCATAAATGAATAAAGATCTAGGTGAAAACAATTGCGAGCATTATCTTAGGAGAACATATGGTTTTCCGTGCCATTGAGAGCTTTTCTGGTGCATGTCAAACAACTATAGTATCCCTATAGATTGTATTGATATGCATTGAAAAAAATTGAATATAGATTTCTCACGTATTCCTACCATCGGAAGAGATGATGACGGTGGTGGTAATACGAGGAGAAAATTATTCGAAGACACGGAAGACATTATTCCATCTCTGATGGCTGAAAAAAAGAAGCAGCCTAGAAGCAATGATCGTGAACCTTCAATGTGGGAGAGAATGTTTTAAGCTTCCACACTTTGGGGTTCAAAAAAAACAAAGGGTAAGTGAAGAGTGGCGGGAACTAACACATATAAGGATATTCAACCAGAACCACGTAGAAATAGCACATCCGAAAGATGTACGATGAGCTATATGCAAGAGTCGGGGTCGGATGAGCTTTTCGCTCGGTCAGGGACCGACCGACCAAAATTCCCCAAAAACACCAACTTCAAAACCCCCGAGGCCCCCCAACATCTGCACAAGTAGCGCTAGCAAAAGTAGGACTGATTTTCAGAATAGTCTTAACTCACCGTTACCATTGAAAGATTATCCGGTGGAGGAAGACTTTCCCCCCTTTATGAGAGAATATATTCAATCATACACGGATGTGAATGGAGATGAAAATTGCGGATTTAAAGTTGTTGCATTCTCAATCTACGTAACCGAAGACACATGGCCTAGGGTACGAATAGATATGCTATTTGAGCTCAAAAAAATAAAAGATTTATACGATGCTATTATAGGTGGTCTTACAACCATGTCAGACTTGGACAAGAGTCTATCTTACTTGGATGGTCCAGCCACAATAGATAAATGGTTTTCATTACCTGGCAGTGGATACTTGGCTACAACCTTTCATAATGTCATTCGGTGACATTGGCGGATATTTATGTCTTCCCGCTGCCTTGGATAACTGTCGACCACCTCCGACCTCGAAGGTGGTATTAGGGAACGTGACAACAATTCACATTGGATATTGGTAAGAAAAAGTATTTTTGTTGTTTTATTATATTTTTTATAATATATTTTAACCCTTAATTATAACTAAATTTTTTTAACTTTAATCTCAATTGCAAATGACATCTGAGGATCATCTAGTACCATCATTCTCTTCATTCTGGCTCAGCTACCATCACCCAACTGCGTATTATTTATATTTACAATGTACAAGTAGAATATAACTATACAATGTATTATTCAACCAGGAAGCACCACGACATGCACTAAATATAAGACTAAAGAAAAATAGAGGCTAATATACCATTTGTTTAATATTTTATTTTAGTTTTTCTAGTACCACGTCGTTGTCCATCCTCTTTGTGCACAACAGGACACATATTTTTAAATAACTAACTTACTTAATTGTTATATACCATTTGTTTAATATTTAATTATGAGTTTTTTTTTTCGAAAATATGTAATTTTGAGATTTTTAGATGATATGTAAATATTTTGGATTTTAGATATGTAAATTTTTGTAATTTTTTAATTTTTGTGGATGCATAGTTTTTGAAAGTATATTTAATATGAATTTTGTGTTTTCCATACCAACAATTTCATGTTTCTGAAAATGAAAAGGAAAAAAAATGAAGTTAGAGAGAAGAAAAAATGAGAAAGGAAGAGTGAGAAAGAAAGAGTAAATAGAGAAAAAAAAAGAAGAAAAGGACGACTGAATGTGACCTGCAATTTTAAAATGGAGAAAGAAAAGGACGACTTAAGAAAACGGGAAAAGGACGCAAGACTTCAAAATAAAAGTAAGGGTAAATAAGTCTTTTTGAAGCCTATTTTACACAAATAAGTAATTCTTAAAATTCTTTGGATCTAAAAGTACGTGGGTCTTGGACCTATAGGTGAGCCACTCTATCTGTTCTACGGTATAGATTGGTGAAGGAATAAATTTCACATTTCCAATATAGGCCTTATCAGAGATTATAAACACAATTTGAATGTTAGGAAGGATCAAAATATGTCGTGCTCTTTTTTCATAAGCCCAATTAGTATTATTTCTTGTTTTCGACAGGATTTACATAATAACGGCCCAAATATATACCAGGTTTGGGCCAAACACATTATGGACATCAGTGCAACTATTGTATTTAGCAATGTGCCAATTAATAAGTCATATTTTACGGTAAATTCACTTGAAAAGGAAAAAAAATAAAAGGAAATTGTTTTGAAATCATCTCACAACTGTAAATAGATATCTATAATTTGTGTAATTTATTTGTTTGTTCAAAAAGCAGTAATTTAAGAACAGGAAACAAACAGTAATTTAAGATCATAATATCAGATGTTATCTTGTGTCAAGATAACAGGAAGAAGTGATGGAATATATTTTTGCTGTGTATCTATTTAATTACGTTTGTTTTTATTTTTGAAAATAGTAAAATATTTTTTTCATCAACCTTCACATTTACTTATTGTTGCAACTTACTTTGACCAATCACAAATGGCATGATTGTATAAACATCAAACATCAGTCTTTTTTTTTTTCAATTTTTCTAGAAATCGAAAAAAATAGATTACGTTCCCTTAATATATATATATAGGTTTCGTTTAATTTCTAGGAAAACTTGGCCCAGTTAATTTTTAATTTCAAGTTTGAGCTTTATGTGAGGAATTTACTGATAGACACATTTGCATGAGACGGTTTAATGGTGAGACAGGGGTATAACTATAAATTGAGCATTGATGCTTTAACACTTTAGAAAGAATGAGTGTGATTTGTACTAAGTTATACCCCGTTCCGTGACCGTTTCATATAAGTTTTTGACAACAAATAATAAGGGAAAAACCTGGCCATAAACAGTATAGCACAATTGTACAAGCCGTATTCTTGCATTTGCATTCAGTGGAGAAATTTTTTTTGATGCAACGACTCCATTCCTCCATTTTGAAAATCATTTAAAAATAACCTTTAATTAGAGTTTTGTACTTTTTTCTAATTAGAAATTATTATACAAAGCTCGGAATTTTTTTTTTTTAGGTTACATTCGAAATTCGGAATGGATAATTTGAGAATAAATTTGAAATTTATTGCAGCAAATTTATTAAGGTTGTTTGCATTGACATATTTGAAATTTACCACTCTCATTTTGGACTAATTTCTGAGGAATCCAATCCATATAATGTCAGTCCATTACTACTTGGTGGGCCTAGCCGAATAGTCCATCTTCAAAACAAATCCAAAAGGAAAAAGGCCCTGCCCCTATTTGCAGGCCCATTACAAGACTTTAAAAGCCACGTGTATAATAAGTAGCCGCCGCCATCGGGGCGACTCGTAATGACCGCGGTGGCGACACTGAACAATCACCGCGTCCAGTCCACCACCGAGTCAACTCGGAGTCTCCGCCACGTGAAGTATGAAAGGACGTAATCCCACCTGAAAGGACTACTTAATCATACATTCAACCGAATGAAAATCAGTTGCATGAGACGGTCTTACCGAAATACGAAATATAATTTTTTGAGAACGATGCTTTAACACTTTAAAAGAAAGAATTGAGTGAATTTATACTAGTTATACCTCGTTTTATATATGTGATCATTTCATATAAATTTTTATCTTATAGAATATGGATCCTGTACATTAGTGTTTTTAAACACCACTTGCACTCAACGAACACTTATGTTTTTAAATTTTGGGTATTGTAAATTTAATAAAAATTATTTATAACATGTTCCACAGTTCGGCTTGTATTTCAAAACAGGCATTACATTTCTTTGTGTCTTTTTTCTGCAAATTTTGAAAAGAGAAAGGCATAATATATAAGTTTCACACTTTAATCATTATTTTATTCTATGTTTATCTTTTATTAAATTTTAAAAAAAATTGCGAAAGAAAAAAAAAATGGAAAGAATCCATTTCATATGAGTAACACTCATGTGAACCAAGTTCATAATATGAACTCTAATTCAATATGATCAATTTTAATATCAGTGTGTTTCGGTCTCTCTCGCAAAATTCGCTCGGCGCCGTCCAAGATTCATTCCGTTTCATTTCGCGCATTCACGTCATCGCGGTCATTCCACGCTCATATATAGCAGTGATAGTTTTATAGAGTAACATTGATACTTTATGTGTAACAGTGGAACTTATTATAGCATATATTTGTTGGGATTATACTGGAAAATATGCTTTTACTTTGTATAATCAAACTGACTGAATTTCGGACTTATTTACTGAAATAAATTGTTTATCACTGATGCTTTAAATATCATCAAATGTTACATATATATCTGCGCATATTTATTCATTAAATAGTCGTGTTACATTGTAGTTAATTTAGTGATACCAAGATCAAGAAGATTAAATTCTTGATTCCTTGTAACTAAAAAGTACACCATTCACGACCTAGATGGAAATAAACAATCCATCGTGAAAGGTTGTAGTGTAAAGACTGATTGGTTTGTCTTGACCAAGAGATTACATTAGTACATGATCGATGCATTGAAGAGGACCTACAAGAGGACAAATTCTTCTTAACCGAACTAGAAAGAATTAGACCGCCGGTGGTTAGTTATTTCTTAATCTTTCGATTCCCTTAAATAGGATTGCGTGTGGTTAGTAACTATTGATTTGACTTATTATGGGAAGAGAATCGGTGAGAGATTCAATACCCTATATCTTGAAAGCAATATTATTGGTCACATGCGATTGCTAAGATTTAATACGGAGAATCGTGTGCAAAGTAGTTCGATTTGCCCCATTAGGAGGTTCATAAGTTTTATCATTCCAAATCTTGCAAGTGGAACTAGTTTTAGGTATGGATTATAATGTTGAAAAAAATTCCTTTACCAAGGATAAAAAATATATTAATTAATGGAAAGCTATTTCAGTGGCTTGAATTAATTAATGGGCTAGATAATCTTAAACACGGGAAATAATAACCGGGAGCCATATTAACTATAATATGGGTTAAGATGGATAGTGCAATATTAATTATGTAGTGGGATTAATTAATATTTATGGGCTTGGATAATATTGTGGCTCAATATTGATAATTCAAGGTCCATTGGAAGGTCCAATCTTAATTTTCCCTAAAAGGCCCCCAAAGAAATAGCCAAGATAAAAGTCCAATAAGCTAAAAAAATGTGTTTAAAAATAAAATAAATTTGTTGCCTATTTTTCCTTGTGTTTTTTGAAAATTATGGATAAAAGGGGAGAAAGATTTTCTTTGAATTTTGTTATGGAATGAAGATATGTATTCTTGGAATACAAGATTATCTCATTAAATTCAAGAAATCTCTCACTTGGTTATACATATAGATAAGTTTTGAAAATTTTGAAATATGAGGGAAAGATAGATTTTCTTGATTTTCTTGAAAATATATTATGGAAGATATGTATTTCTTGAAATACAAGAATATCTCATAAATTCAAGAAGATCCAAATCTTGGAATCTTTTCTCCTAATATTTCGAAAATTTCCATAACATGATGAGGTGGGATTTTTGTGAAATATTTTAATTATGGGGAAAAGAATATAGGAGATATATTCAAGATTTCTTGGAGATCAAGAAAAGATTTTCCCACATTGTTTTTTCTCCAAAATTTCGACCATCACCCCATCTATAAATAGGGGATGATTCTTTCATTTCCAAGTGCAATTCCATGTGCTGGAAAAATTAGTAAATCCACAAAAGTGGTGCAACAAAGTTTATTTTTCTTTTTGTTAATTGTTCATGAAGTATCCTTCACGGATTGTCGAAAGCAAGGACGAGGAATACTTGGGAAGGACTTTTGATGTGTTCTCATATACAAGACTATTGTCATTCCAAGAGGTAAGTTCACGTAAACTCGTAGTAATTCCATCATCGTAGGATTTTCGTGAACTGTTTATATGCATGATTTGTTGTTGAATTATTATTTGAATTAATATGGGTTAATTCATGCTATTAATAATAGTCAAGAATTAAATTTGTATTTAAATATTCATCCCGAATAGATCCGGGCAATTAATTCCCCAACAATATTGATAGTGATAGTTTTTTTGAGTAACAGTGATAGTTTTTATATATAACATTGATAGTTTATGTGTAACCGTGAAACTTGTTATAGCATATCGTGACAATGATATTTTTCTAAGTAATAGTGATAATTTTTTGGAGTAATAGTGATAATTTTTTTAAAAAAAAGAATGATTTTATATTTATAAAAGCTATTATATAATCTTCGTTAAAAATGTAGACCAATGTGACCTTTCACCTTTTTATATTTAAATTTTGGGGGGGAGGAAGGGATGATAATGGTTTATGTGTGGGAAGTGGAGAAGGTGGAGGGGGGTGGCGGCAACATGGAGGGAGGGGTTGCACTCTAGTATATATATTTAACCCATTTATTGTGTATGGGTCAAATCTGACTCGGGTTCATAGTATGAACCAGGTCTACACAAGTTTTGTCTTATTACATCATGCGATGCAAAAATATAAAAAGTACGATAATATGATAAAATATTATGTGCATCATGTTCAATATATATTACTATTATTATTTATTTATAAGGATCAATATTCTATCCATAAAATATTAATTCTTATAAACGATAGTATTAATGACAAAAACTTGTATAGACCTGGTTCATTCTATGAACACAGGTCAAACCTGACTCATACACTAAAAATGGGTCAGATATATATACTTGAGTCTTTAAGAGATGTGATCCTCCCCTCCACCATGTGAAACCCGTCGTGCCACCTTCCCGCCGCAACCCCTCCCTCCTCCCCACACTAAATTGTTGACAGTGATCCATCCTCTCCTCTCCTTACGTGACGTGCATTGGTAATTTAATTCGGCTTTTTTCGACGACAATATATATGATAATTTTATAATTATCGCTGTTACTCAGAAAAATTATCACTATTAATCATTAAAATAAGTGTTTTCATAATCGAACCGGTGATCGAGGCAGGGACAGATCTTGATCCCGGTTCAACTAAATTTCGGACCAGTTCAACAATTATTTTTAATGATTTATGTCTTTTTTTTAATATTTTTTATATTTTACTATTTTTTTTTAAAAAATGACTAATTCATCAATGGACTTATTATATTAATATTTAAATTTAACTAATAAAATTTGAACCATAAAAATAATATAAACGTGTTGGTTTTCTTGAGAAAGAGATTTTGTTCCATATTGAATAAGTATTAAATGAAATGTGAGAAAAAATAATATAAAAGGGGGAAAAGATTTGTCCCACATCGAATAAGTATTAGAAGAAATGTAAAATGAAGTTATATAAAAGGGAGAGGAGATAGATTTTATTGATCTCCTATCCCACATCGAATAAGTATTAAAAAATATGTGAGATGGAGTAATACAAAAGGGAGACTAGGTGGACTTTATGGATCTCCCATCCCACATTGAATAAGTATTAAGAAAGATGTGAGATAGACTAATATAAAAGGGAGTGAAGGTGGATCTAAATTCTACCTAAACCTCCTATCCTACATCAAATAAGTACTAAAAATATGTGAGATGAAGTAATATAAAAGGGGTGGGGGTCTATTAATTTTTTTTAAAATTTATATAAAAAAAAAACCGGTCGGACCGGTTTTTACCGGTTTTGACAGGTTTAACATATAAACTGGTTCATAGGGGGTGTTTGGACCGGGTTTGGTTCCCGATTCAACCGGTTGAATCGGTCTCTCCGGTCCGATTTTGAAATCATTGATAAAAACAATCAATTTTACTCAGAAAAAATTATCACTGTCACTATATGCTATAATAAGTTTCACTGTTACACATAAACTATCATTGTTACTCAGAAAAACTATCACTTTTACTCATAAAAACTATCACTATCACTATATGCTATAATAAGTTTCACTGTTATACATAAACTATCATTGTTACTCAAAAAAACTATCATTATTACTCAGAAAAACTATTACTGTTACTTATAAAAACTATAACTGTTACTCAAAAAAATTATTACTGCTATATATATGAGTGTAGAATGACGGCGCGACGCGACGACGCGTGGACTAGAATGAGCGCGCGATGCGAGAGAGACGAAAGTGTATGGGCTAAAATGAGCGCGTGACGGCACATCGCGAGAGAGACCGAAGCGTGTGTATTAGTATTAAAATGAGTTATATTTAATTAGGGTTCATAATGTGAACGTGATTCACATGAATGTTAGTCAGTATTAATATATAGTATTAATAATGTACATTAACAGTAGTGATATGAGATCTTCTCGTGCGTGCGAGATATATACACTGTAGTCTGTCCTGATAAAAAAAATATATACTGGCGTTTTGTTTTTTCCTTTTCGTTTTCTTTGCCTTCGGAGTCGGCCATAGTTGACTCAAGTAGTATATTTATTATAGCCTGAGCGTGGGCCAAATGGTTGACCGTTTTCTAACCCTTAAATGTGGACAGAATATTTTACAATTCAAAATAAATATATATAGTAAAGAGTAATTAATAACGTTGGGACATACATAAGAATTCGACCTTCTATACAAGTACAGTATATGCCAAAAGAAAACATGCAATTAAAGGTTTTATGTTGCTAGTGACATAGATGGTCTTCAATTTAAGATTACAAAATCAATTTTATTTATACATATCTCAATTTTAAGAGGTTTTTTTTTTTAAATAAAATATTCATTAAAGAAATAATGTTCCGAGTAATGGGTTACTCGAAAAAGAATACATATACATATATGAGAGTCCTAACAATCTAGTACCTTTCTAGGATCTAAGTTTCAATCATCAAAAGTAAAATCAGAGGTATTACAAGAATTTACGTAGTACCTATAAAATTGATAATAAATTCAAGATTATCCTATAAATTCAAGAAATCCCCCACCTTGTTTTTTTTAATTGTATTCTTCGAAAAATATAGAGAAATAAAAGGGAAGAAAGATTTTCTTGATTCTTGGAAATATTTTATGGAAGATATGTATTTTAGAATACAAGAATATCTCATAAATTCAAGAAAGATCAAATCTTGAAAATACCCTATTATTTTCTAAAATTTGGCTAAATAAGGGCGTGAGATTTTTGTGGAAAAATACATATGGAAAGAAGAATATATGAGATATATTCAAGATTTCTTGGAGATCAAGAAAAAATCTTTCCTAACCCTAATTAAGCTCCAAAATTTTGTTCCCCCCTCTATATAAATAAGGGGATGAATTTTTTCATCCCCTACAGTTCCATGTGTTGAAAAAATAGAAATTCACAAAGGTGGTGCAACAATTATTTATTTTTCCTTGTTTTATAAATTGTTCATCGGAGAACCTTCCATCGGGGTTATTGAATGAGGATTTGGGAATGCTTGAGAATGACTTTTGGTTGGTAGCCAATTAATGGATTGTCTGTCTGTCTTGCGTTGTCTCTAGATATTCCTCACGTGCTAGGATCTTTTACGTGAAATATTATTTGCATGTAGATATTTGAATTCATGGTTAAGGATCTTTTTCGTGAAACATTTGTAACATTTATTATTTGCATGTCGGAGTTGAAAAGAATAGCGGGGTTGTTGGATTAAATTTATTTTAATTCTCCTCTGAGGTTTTAATTATATGATTGAGTCATAGTAATAATTGTTAATTTTAAATTGGGAGTGGAATCTTTTACGTGCTTTGAGAGGAAGGGATGAGTTGAGTCTTATCAATTTATTACTATGTCTCAACATGTACAAGTGTATAGAGACATTTGTTCCTATGTTCGAGGCTGAAACATTTAAAAAGCATAGGCTATTGTATGGAAGATGTTGAAGCTTTGATTACCAACCAAAGACAAGTTGAGGAGTAGAGTTATTATTCCATCAAATGATGATAGTTTATGCACTCTTTGCGGTGAAGAAGAAGAAGAAACTTCACATTTTTTTTTAGCTGCAAAGTCGCATCATCTGTGTGGACTAAATTCACTCTTGGGCAGGAATTACCTTGGTTATGCATTTTGATCCGGTCATCAATCTACTTCAACATGGTGCAATCTTTGAGTCTACGCTTCAAGATAAAATCACTTCGACTACTTGAATTGGAATGACTTGGTCTATTTGAAAAGTTAGGAATGAAAAAACTTTCAAACAAGTGAAGCCAAATGCAAAACAAGTGGCGAAGGAAATAAAAGCAAGAGTTTGGTCGTGCATAGTGGCGAAGAATCCTAAAATCAGTGAGATCTTTTTCTTGAATTGCCGTAATAATTTTTCTAAAGAGGCAGTTTCTATTTTGTAAAAGAAGTGTCATTTTTCATCTTTATCCTAATTGTTGTTTCTTTCTATCTTTTTTATTTTTATGTAAGGGCGGGCGTACCCTTTGTACCCTATTTCTTACTTAATAAAATTCTATTAAATTCTTTCTTTATCTGTTAAAAAAAAAAGATTATCATCACTATTCAAATCTAATTCAAATATAAGCTTAAGAAACTATGTTATTCTTTTCTCCCCCTGCTAACATGAGTTAATAATTTAATGTCAACTTCTAATGAGTTTAAATGAAAATTAGCATATATGGTGAACACCCATTTATAATTTCACCATCTATGTTGTGGTGTCACTTATGTAGGACAAGTCATTATTATTTAATTGATTGCTACCTTATGTGGCATCACAATATAAGTGGTAGATATATAAATTTGTGTCCGGCGGGTGGATGTATAACCACTTTCATAATATTTGTATTTGAAATGTTAATATGTTATGTTTATAAATACTTTTTTACATTAAATTGTCAAATATAATATTTTATTAATTATCTACCATACTCTCATCATTCCAATTGAATAGTTTGAGGTATTTATCACAATAGTTTGGTAGTTACCTTCTCTCAAAAGGTTAAATAAAATTTAAAAGAGAATTGGATTCAGCCAACACTAATAGGAGGTAACGATCAAGTTAAGTTATTTGAAACATATCAATCAATTGAAAGTAAAGTCCTTCTCCCGAACTCAGCCAACAGTAATAGAAAGGAACGACCAAGTTGAGTTATTTGAAACATATCAATTGAAAGTAAAAGCACTTCTCCCCAACTCAGCCAACACTAATAGGGTGGAACAACCAAGTTGAATTACTTGAAACATATCAATTTACAGTAAAAACACTTCTCCCCAACTCAGCCAACACTAATATGAAGGAACGACCAAGTTGAGTTACTTGAAACATATCAATTGACGTAAAAGCACTTCTCCATTAAGACGAAATGAAATAAATTAAACGGTTAGAGCATCACTACTTATAGGGGATTTTTCTTGGATAGATGGATTCGGGCGGGTTTGGCCAAACCCGTAACCCGCCCAAATTTTTTTTTTTTTTCCTAACCCGAAATCTCTTGAAAAAAAACCCCCCCATGAACCCGGCGGGTTTAACCCGCCCAACCTAAGATATTTAATTTTTTTTTTCCTTTATTTTTTAATTGTCTTTCTTAATTTCACGTATCAACTATCTGGTTTTTTTAAATACATATCGTTCCTAAAAAATAAAAACATAAACTAGAATCATCAAATTAAAACAAACAAAAAATACATAATATCATAATCAATCTCACATTAAAGAGAAAGACAAAAGGGACTACAGTTACTCATTATTCATTAATAAAACATACCTCATCAAAATAGACATCTTATTATACTATTTTTTCTTATTATAATATTGTTATCTTATTAAACTACTATTGCATTATTACTTAATACATTTAATATATACTATATATGAGGAATGATATAGAACCAACTATCTGATTTTTTATGGAACCAGATTAATGACGTGTCATGCCAACAATTCCTTAAACCATGAACCATAAACCCTAAATCATGAACCATTCGGTTTCGGGTGAACCATTTGATGATTTTTTTCGGGCGGATTCCGGATTCTGGCGAGTTGGGTCTGGTTGGTAAAAAAAAAATGTAATTTTTTTTTTTCTATAGTTGGATTTTATTTTCAATTCAATCAATTTAGAACATTTTTCTTTTTACCCGTCCCGGACCCAAACCCGGCCCGAGTGGTTCATGGTTCACCCGATCCGAATGGTTCATGATTTAGGGAATAGTTGGCATGACACGTCATTAATCTGGTTCCATAGAAAATCAGATAGTTGGTTCTATATCATTACTCATATATATATATATATATATATATATATATATATATATATATACGGGTCGGGTTACGGGGCGGGTTTGCCTAATACCATGACCCGCCCCGCATCCGACGGGTTTTTGTTTGACCGGGTTTAACCCGCCCCAGAACTTCCGCTTTGACGGGTTTAAACCCGCCCATCCGGGCGGATTAAAGGTAAGGGTGAGGATGGGTTCGGTCAAATTAAAAAAAAAAACTTCTCCCAAATTTTCAACTTATATTGTCATGTATAACAATCTTATTCAATACGGATATAATTAAGGTAAACCTTGAACTTACCTTAAATCAAGTAAAATGTCAAATATTTTTTGATTAAAAAAAAAAAACACTTCTCCCTCAAATTTTCAACTTATAATAGGAATAATTAAGGGGGGTGTATAAGTCATTACAATCTGGTATTCAATACGGATATAATTAAGGTAAACCTTGAACTTACCTTAAATCAAGTAAAATGTCAAATCTTTTGTCTAAAATCAACAAAATTAATTCAAAGTGACATAAGCATAAATGCACTTTTTGCAGCATAGTCAACTCGGTTGTCGCAAAAGTCTTTTATAATATTGTTGCTTGAATGATAGTATTAAATTATTGAAGTTCAATTGACCACTCATCAGCTGAATTCTATCATTTTAGGCAAAGACAACGATTATAAACTTGTTTATTTCATATTACAAGACCAAGTTTTTTAGTTTATCAAGAATTAATTAATAAAGTACACTTCGGTACAAAATAGACAGTGATTCATCACAATGGTATTCTTTTTTAAATGAAAAATACTTGCCATATACATCATATACGTTATAATGACGGATATGTTTTGCAATTATAAATAATGTTATATATTATCTTAGTGATGATTTGATTTTCTGCATCTATTGTTAATAATGCATGGCATTTGCGATTTGGAATTTTATTTGGTAAAAGATGTTCAATTAAATTTTTCTTTTTTACATAACTGTGTGTCGAGTGAAACCCGACAAGGCTTTTGGATGAAATTAAAGGAAGGTTGTGAAGTTGGTGGTTGACGGAGAATGAAATAAATTGTAATGCTTCTTTAAATAATTGAATGGAAAATCCTCGAACTTACTTGTATATGTATTTTTTGATTCCTGACTAATTTTATAGCTAAGAATTCAGTAATAATAATTGTTCTTTGCCTGATAAAATAAAAATTCTTTACTTAAAAAAACAAAATAATCTCTTAACAAGCAATTAGGATTTGTCCAAGCGCAATATTGGTTTAATTAGTTTGTTTAAAAGATTGATAAATTCGTGGTTCAAAATCAATAATTGCAACTGTAATTTCTAAGAGAAAATGAAAAAAAAACACATGTAAGAAATATACTCTAATCAATATCTCTATTATTGTCCCTCAAAATTGAATTCTTGAATGTGACAGCTTACCTATAGTGCATGTTTTGGGACTAGCAAGTAGCAATTTGTGCTTTCTCGTGCATTTGACAAAAAATATTCATGTTATTGGTCTAAATTGTTGACAGCATTTCGATTTTTCAAAGAAATGAGTACACTAGACGAATTATGGTCTTCACAGAGAAATTTAATTTCTGATTTTTAGGTTGACTTCAAAAATAGTAGTTGAGCTTGATTCCCATCTTTTATTTATCCATAAAGCGTGAATAATTAAGCGTAAGAAATGATATTTAATTCCCCTAAATAAAAAAAGATTTAAGCTAGCCTTTTATCTTATTGAGAGCTAACATTAAGGTTAATTCGAGTGTAGGGTCTTATACAAAACTTGATTAAGAATAATTGTTTAACATTCTAAATTTCAAAAAGTTCATATCATATTATTTATTGATAAATTCTTGAAAAAAAATATCATCAACAACTTACAAATACGATCTCTTTAAAGTTTTAACAACCTAAGAAACTCTCATGTCCTTTCAAATGGAAAAAGAATAAAAAAAGCTAAAATGTTTAGAAAAGGAATATGGTTAATCATTCAATATACAAAATAAAAAACTTTTTTTAAACCAAATTATAGCATAGAATTAGCTAGTAAATAAGTAAATAACTAGATCGATTTTCTTAATGATCTTGAAACATATTTTCCGCACGTAATTCTCTATAATGATGTTTTAAAGGTAGGAATACCTAAAAAAAATGTCAAAAGAAAACACGGATGCTTTCACATGGAAGAAGAACAAATGAGTCTTTGTCACAGAATTAATTTATATAATTATGTAAAAAATTGCCTTATATACGTATACTGACTTACATATGTATATATATTATAATCAGGTGGCTTAGCACACCTGAATCACTGGACTCCTCATTTGAGTGGGAGATCAGGTTTGATTCCATTTGAGAACGAATTTGGAGTTATAGGAGTTATATGGTGGAATGGTGATTTCGTGGAGTATTATTAACTACTAACTACTAACAACTAACTTTGTCCGATCATAAAAAAAAATATGTATATATATTATATGTGGATAATTAAGGTAAAATGTATTTTTAGGTCCCTATCTATTTTTTTGTTTTAAGAAGACCCTGAACTGTTAACTTTTGTTTCGAAAGGTTCTTAAATAATTTTTTATTTAATGAAGTCCCTAAACTATTGATTTTTGTTTCACGCAATCTTTCTTGACTATTTTTTTAATTATCTAACATAACCGTTAAGTAATACGCAAATCATCATACTCAAAATTGTCAATATTGATCACTGTTTTACTTTCGTTAGATTAATTAGAAAATTTCATCAAGAAGGAATATTGCTTGAAACAAAAATCAATAGTTTGGAGATTTTATTAAATAAAGAATAATTTAAGGATCTTTCAAAATAAAAGTTAATAGTTCAGGTACTTATTAAAATAAAAAAAATAATTTAAAAGATTTTAAAATAAAAAATAATAATTTAGTGATAAAAATACATTTTGTCAATAATTAAGGTAGGGCAGATGATGCCTAGTTGACTACCATGTTGAACATTATTGAAACATGACGTCACGTGTGACATTTCAGAACCCGAATGGCCATATATCTCTTTACATTTATTGCGCTTCAAATTATTTTGAATAATTAATATGCACATGCACAATTAATTAAATAAAATATTCCGTCGGCGTGTGGGAGCGCAACAAAGGTGATATTTTGAGCTAGCTATTTGTTTACTTATAATCTTAGGATTTACCTTTATATTAATATATTTCAGACTTTTTTTTTATTTCTTTATTGGAAAAGATATGCAAACGGCAAAGTGTGTAGACGTAGCGTAATTGGAGATTTGAACTTGTAATTTTTAATTACAATCTCTTTTGAAAAATTTGTTTATAATATGAAATTGAAGTTGTTACATTTAAATTAATAATATTATTTTTATTTTTAAAAATTACTCCCTCCATCCCAATCTTAATCGGTGGGTTACTGTTTGCTCAATTTTTTTTAAAAAAAGTGAAAAAGTGATAAAGTATTGGGGTATAAAGAATTATTTATTAGTATTTTATATGATAAAGTGATAAAATGATGAGTAGTTGGGGGTAGAAAGAATTATTTATTAGTATTTTATGTGATAAAGTGATTATTTCCATTTAAGGAAATGTGAAGTTAAGATTAAGACGTCTTAAATGAAAAGAATTTGATTTAAGATTGAGTTCATTGGATTTTTTTAAAGTCATTTACTACACATTTGTTTGGAGAACAAAATTATTTTTCCATTTTTTGACAACCTTTTTAATAGGAAAGCTATTCTTGATTTGGATGAATTAAATAATGGGCTGATAAAAAAAATCATAGAGATAATGAGGGTTAAGATGGATAATATTAAAAAAGTTTTGAATTTTTGTTAAATGGCTTGATATTAAAAAAAATATCCAATCTTAATGAGATTGGAAAGTCAAATGAAAACGGTTGATTAAAATAATTATATTCCCCATTATTTTTGAAAATTATGGATAAAAAAATAAAATATTTTCTTTGAATTTTATATTTTGGAATGAAGATATGTATTCTTGGAATACAAGATTATCTCATTAAATTCAAAAATCTTGAAAGGATTACTTTATTATTCATTAAGAGATTTTGATAAATTTTTTGAAAAAAATTTTAAATTTTTAATTATGGGATTTTCTTGATTTTCTTGAAAAGATATTATGGAAGATATTATTTCTTGAAATGACCAAGAATATCTCATAAATTCAAGAAGATCTAAATCTTGGAATCTTTTCAAGAATTTTGGAAAAATTATCGACCATAAAAAATAAAATAGAGTTGGATTTTTGTGGAATATTTTAATTAAAAAAAAAATATATATGGGATATATTCAAGATTGTCTTGGTGACCAAAAAAGTGGATTAAATTGGGCTCAATATTATTTAAAAACCACCAAATTTTCGTGCCCTCTAAACAAATAAATAAGGGGATGATTAGTTATTTCCCCAAGTACAATTCCATTTCCGGAAAATTAAAGTTTATTTTTAAACAAATCCTTGCGGGACTAGCATTTTTTTGGAGAACAAAGTTTATTTTTTAATTTTGGTAAATATATTATGGAAGATATTTGATGAAATCCTTCATGGGGATTGGTTATCAGGTTTTGAGCGGCAGGACTAATAAAATATTTGGCAATTGTTTTGGAATTATTTTAATACTTAATTCATTCAAGAAGTCCTTTTTAAATTCACATTGAAAAATCAAATTTCGAACCATTCCCCAAATTCACCTAAATGCATCATATTTAAAATCTCTTATGCATCGCCTAAATCTCCTCCTCCTCAATTTTATTGGCTTTTTATTTGCATGATATCACATTGTTATTTGAATTAATATATGATTAATATATATAGGTAATTTATTTATTTTATTTAATATTTTATATACGTATGTATGTGTATATATATGTGTATATTCTATATATGTTAGGATATATATATATATATATATATATAGTTTTAGATTAATTAATTGGTTAATTGGCTTGGTTAATTGATTGTTGTTTGTTTGAATATTAGATTGTCTAATTTTTAGTTTAATTGTTGTTATATGTTAGGATTATTAATTGTTGTTTGATTATATTGTGGTTAATTGGTTGTCAATTTGTGTGTTGTTTCACTCAAAAGTATTAGTTGTTTCATTTAAAGGTATTAGTTGTTTCATTTAAAAGTATTAGGTGTTTCATTAAAAGATAATATTAGTTGTTTCATAAAAAAATATTAGGTGTTTCATTCATAGGTATTAGTTATTTCATTCAAAAGTATTAGGTGTTTCATTCAAAGGTATTAGTTATTTCATTAAAAGGCATTAGTTGTTTCATAATAAGATATTAGGTGTTCCATTCAAAGGTATTAGTTGTTTATTTAAAAAGTATTAGACGTTTCATTCAAAAGTATTGTTGTTAGTGTGTGATTAATGTTGGTTTAATTATATTATTGTTAGTAGCTTGGATTAATTGTTGTTAGTCTGAAAGCGGCCTTTTGAATTAATTTTTTTTGTGTGTTTATTTAATTAGATGATTAATGATGGTACATTAGAATACATTAGAAAATTAAAATAAATGTAGATTAAGTATAGTTAGGTATGCTTTTAGGTTTAATACTTTAAGATACATTGTCTTGAGAAACAGTCTTCATATTGTCTTTCCTATAGGCATCTGTAGCTAGTTCTATATGGATCGAAAGTGGGTTCGATAAAGCTTTTGCATAAAGCGGATCGATTATCGATGAGTATAGGAATGAGGTGGAAGAGTTTTGTAATCATGCAAATTAGACTTTGCACCGACCATCGGTGACATTCCATGTCCTTGTTGGAAATGTATGAATGGAAAAAACCTGGTTAGTGGTCGAGAAAATTTGTTCGTCCACTTGATGATGATTATGGAATATTCGTATTGATAAAGCATATATCTTTTTGGACATCTCATGGTGAGACAAGAGATAGATGTAGCTCAAGCAACCTAGAACCGACTTTAGGTTTGAAGATAATTTGAAATGGATGCAAGATATTTTGGATGATGTACCAACCGTTGATACATCGAGTGGGGGATGAAAGAAAATCGAGATCACCCTTATATATCGTCGAGAAGTTAAGGATTCTGTTTGGATTACCACTGTGTTGGGGGTGTGAGAGAAGGCAACAAAATTGTCATTTGTGTTGATATTGTTCAACCTAAAAATAAAATCCCAAAAAAAAAAATTAACAATTATTATTGTCCGATCGTGCTTCACAAGATTATCTTGCCGGAAGCAATTACTTAAAGCTTCTATCACCGATGGAAATCTGGGAATCAAATTCCACTTTTTTAAGAGAGCATATGATCTTAAACAAATGCTCAAGTCCATTGGGTTAACACATCGTAAAAAAATTCATGCTTGTCAGGGTGATTGTATCTTATTTGGGAAGGAGTATGCAGACCTCGATGAATGTCCCAAATTTGTGGGAGAAGCGATATAAGAAAAATAAATCTCCATGAAGGTGTTGTGGTACTTTCCAATAATACCAAGATTCGGGAGAATGTATAGTAGTCTTTGTGGATGCTAGAAATTTAACTTGACATCATGATGATAGGATCAAAGATGGAATGCTAAGACACCTATTTGATTGATTCTTAAAATGGAAGACATTCGATGTCGCATCCATAATTTGGCAACGAGCTACGATAAACGTCGTTTTTTGCGTCTTGCACTCTCAATTGATGGAATGAATCCGTTCGGTATCCAAAGTACCAACCAAAAAAGACATGGCTAGTGATTACATTAGTTTATAACCTTTCACCCGAGTTGTGCATGAAGCACACTTACATGATGTTGTCTATGTTGATATCAGGACCCAAACAACCTGGTAACGATATAGATGTATATCTGGCTCCTTTGATAGAGGACTTGAAGTTACTGTGGAATGAGGGTATCAATGTGTACGATGCTTGTAGAAAGGAGAATTTCAAGTTGAAGGTCATGTTGTTTGGAACTATCAATGACTTTCCCGCTTATGGGAATCTATCTGGATATAGTGTGAAGGGGGCCGATGCATGTCCTTGTTGTACCAAGCAGACACATCACATTCGCTTGAGTCATTGTAGGAAGACTGTTTATATGGGACATAGGAGGTGGTTGGACCCAATGCATAAGTACAGAACAATGGCTGATGTATTTGATGGCACAATCGAGACAGGTGAAGCACCATGTTTATTGTCAGGTTCGGATGTATTTAATGAGATGAAGAATATCGACACACAGTACGAAAAGAGCTTCACAAAGAGTGTCACCCCTAGCGGTTGGAAGAAGGAATCATTTTTCTTTCAATTACCCTATTGGAAAGAGTTGTATGTTAAACACTTCATTGATCCAATGCACGTTGAGAAGAACGTTTGTGCCAGCTTGCTCAATACTCTCCTAGCTGATAAGAAGTCCAAGGATGGTTACAATGCAAGAATGGATATGATTGATATGGGAATAAGAGCAGAACTAAAACCTGTGCCTAGAGAAAGGGGTCAACCGTTCTTACCTCCTGCTGCACACACATTGTCCAAGAATGAGAGAAAAGAGTTACTTCAGACGCTAAAGGATGTGAAAGTTCCAGAGGGTTAATAAGAAATGGTCCATCGTGGTTCTGTCAAACAAATTTAATAGTAGTTACTAGATTAGCGATGAAGATGTTGACCAAATCGATGATCCTTTTCAGAACTTCACTCATTATGTACCCTCTTTCGATGATCTAGCAAATCCACGCCCGTACCAGAGAATAATTATCGATGAGGATGAATATGGCAACCCCGATCTTGTTAACATTTATGGTCATGAACGAGAAAAGTCAACCAAAAAATGTAAAAGAAAAGCAAGTGCTAAAAAGAAATATACGACTTTATGGAATATTGTTTCTTTTGCTTTATTGAATGTTATTTCTTCTGCTTCCTTAAATATTGTTTGTTTTTTGTTTATTAAATGTTGTTTCTTCTGCTTTACAGGATCATCTCATTTTTTGGCCAACAAATGTGGGGTGAGTACAATAAACATTTCGTTAAAATTTATATTCATAATATATATGATATTTGCACATATGCTAAATTTACAGTTAATTTTAATATTTTTAATATAATATAGTAATCATTGGGTGCTGGTCGCCATAAATATGAGCACATTAAGTGTATATTTTATGGATCCAACTGTGAATGGGTTGGCTTCAAATCGGCCTGATCTCACTTCGTACATGGAAGCGTAAGTTCATTTTTAATATTATAATATAATGAGTTGTTTTACTTATTAAAATTATGCATATTTAATCTAACTTTATTTTTTAATTCTAATAATAATAGTGTGATGACGATGTATCAGAGTCGCCTTCCTAATCAAGGCTCAAGAGCTAACTTCAATAAAGTGAACTGGAATAATGTTAAGGTAAATTTAATTTATTAAGTTATCAAATTAATATAAAATAATTATAATTGTAATATGTGATTATAATTGCTAATCAACAGGTGCCGAGGCAACGAGATAACGATCATTGTGGACATTTTGTGTGCTGTTATATTGAACATATAATATGCGCTTCTAAAACGTCGATTCCTATTAACGTAAGTCAATTTATCGATTTATTTAAATTATTATTAATTGAATAAAAATTCATACTATATATATCTAACTATATTGATTAATTGATCGTTGTTTGCAGTTTGTCTATGATCGTCCGATCAAGTCTTACTCCAAACAAAGAATGAACAAATGGAAAATGGATTGGACAGGGTACCTTTACAATCGATTCTTGTATAATTATAGATAGAGTGAGATAACTTTTGGTAGCATATTACTTATATATATATTTGTATTGATATACTTCATGCATGTTTTAATTTGTTGTATTGGACGGATATTTATTTCATGATATGTGTATGCGTTTATTAATTTATTTGATGTTTTGGTATTAATTGAATGTACGTATATATATTATCGTGTGGTATAAAATTTGGTTTTTAGTTTTGGTTTTGGTTTTATATAAACAAGATTTTAAAAATATAAATTAAAATTAAAAAAATATATATTGATTGATTTAAAACCATTTGTCAAGTGTATTAATATATATATATATATATATATATATATAAAGGGGTAAGAGAGCGGTTTGTAACCGCTTATCCTATGAAATGAATATTCTTGGACAAATGATTTACAAAACCATTTATCTAATGGTTAACTTGCAATGTAGTTAAAAACCGCTGTCCAAGTGCAATATCTTGGACAACGATTTTTTATCAGCTGTCCAAGCTTGGACAGTTGTTATTTGGAGAACTGTTATAACCGCTCTCCAATGTCATTTTTAACAGTTCTCCAAGCCCAAATCTGTATTAGTGAGTGAGTAATAATCATAATATTTAATATTAATTTATAAGTATAATAATATGAATAAAATTTAGAAATTGCATCACTTTCAAAAATTTATATAAAATAATTGATTTAAAATAGAATTATATAAAATAATTTATTTAATCTATCTTCTAATTAAAGGCATGCATAGTGAAAATCATTAATTCTTTAAATAGGTAAATTTTAGCTTTTTTTTAAAGAAATTAAATATTTTATATGAATAATAGAAATTGCAAACAGGGTCTAAATGTGTGCCACAGTTTTTCAACCCATTCTATATTATACATTTAACGTGACTACCCAAACAAATGTCAAAACTAATTTTAATTGACTTGGTTTGAAATTTCTCTTGTCTCTAACTTTTAATATTAATGAGCAAAAGTGTTTTTCAAGCTTTCCTTTTCAAATCAGCGACTATTCGCGGCTTCACGTAAATTCATATTCTAACCAAAAGAAAAAAAAATGTGTCTCGAAATTTCAACAATGTATAGAAGAAGCACAACGGAATTTAAAGATATTTTCAATGGCTTGATATTATTGAATTTATATAATATAAAGTTTGTGGAAAATGGTGAAGTAAACCTAATTCATCCTCATTATTAAACTTTAGAAAAATCAAGTGACAGTTACTTGACTCAATCTCACCTAATCAACAAATATCGTGTTTAGTTAATTGTAGGCACCAAAGGTTACTCTTTTGTCCTACCTTTTTAATTAAGTTTATAATAATAGTAATAATAACTATTATTACTACCATACATTGAACCAGTTAGTTCTATAAATACAAAGTTTAACTAAATCTGAGTGAGTACGTACAACTTATACTTCTATGTACTAATTAAATTTCAAAATCAGCTTAGAGGCCTATTGTCTTGATAGCATGCACTTGGATGCAATAATTGTAACTAGAGCATAACTATTATAATTATTCAATAAAATTAACAAATGTAGTTAATTAAAAATAATTAATATTAACTATTACATTTTATTAAAATAATTAATTAATATAATTTGAACAGTGGAATTAGTGTATAGAAATATTTGTCATCGTGATTTCTTATATTTTTATTTTTTAAGAGATTCAATAAACTCTAATAAAAACGAAGTAATTCTGATTTTACTCCCAAGCCCATTCCTTATAATATCATTATACAATGTTTTATGTTAAAAAAATGAAATTTAAATATAATTAATTAAGAGCGCTCAAAAAAATATACTCCCTCCGTATCAAATTTAATCTTACAGTTACTGTGTGATCGGGTTTTAAGAAAAAATGATAAAATGTTGGGGGTAGAAAAAATTGTTTATTAGTATTTTATGTGATAAAGTGATAAATAGTTGGAGGTAGAAAGAGTTGTTTATTAGTATTTTATGTGATAAAATGAGTATTTCTATTTAAGGGAATTGTCAGTTAAGTATGAGACACACGAAAAGAAACTGTAAAGTTAAGTTTGGGACGGAGGGAGTATATATTTAATTAAGAGACTAAAATCTTTGTGTTTTTGGATGTTCAATGGCATGTTGAAGCATGTTCGTGCAATTAATTAGTATATGTTGTTACAAAACTTTTTTTTTTCGAAACCAAGAGAACTTATATTATATGTTCACAGGTACACTTATTCTCCGGAAGTCCATCCACATCAAAAGAAGGATCATCCCAAATCGTTGGACTCTCATGAAATCGAGAGATCCTAGCAAAATTATGAGCTAAAACATTGACATTTCTCCTAACAAAAAGAACTGAAAATTCAGGTTAATCAGTAAGAACAAGCTTGCAACTCCTGACATAGTCGCCGAACGTCGAAATAGCTTGGCTATTCTGTAGAATAGCGTCCACCACAACTTTTGAATCTCAACCATCACCCTTTGTAGTTCCATATCTTTGGCCCAAGATAGCGCCTCCAAGAAACCCATGGCCTCTCCTATGTTCTCATCTATCCGTCCAGGGATCGTAAGAGTACGACCACGAATAAACGTGTCATTTTCGTCTCGTAGAGCCATCCCAATTCCAGTTTCAAACGAATGATAAAAAAATGCCGCGTCCATGTTGATCTTGAGCGAAGCCGAGGGCGGGGGATGCCACGCCGTACACCCCGTCTTCCGTCCCTATTTCGATACCAGCTGCTGGGCGTTATCCCATTCGACAAGGGCAGCCTCCGCTGCCCTACACGCAGAGCCAAAAGGCAGGTTAGACCCGTTCCAGTACTTGTTATTTCTCTTTTTCCAAACTTGCCATGCAACCATGGTGAATTGTCGGCCGTTGCGACCTCCAACCATCCGTAACATTAGTTCTGCAACCGATTCAATTTCGTAGATTGTGTTATCAATTTCACTCCAGAGGTTTAGGAACCTCCAGCAGTCTCGAGCAAATGCACAATCAAAGAAGATATGCCATGAATTCTCCCCTGGCTGATCACATAAGACACAATTTGTATCTACCACAATATTTTTGGTCCGTAAATTCACTTTATGGGGTAGCACATCTCTAGTTATTCTCCAGATGCAATCCTTCATCTTTGCCGGAACCTTGAGACTCTAGATTCGATTCCACCCCCCTTCAACTTCCAAAGACCGATCAAAAGCCAGCATGGTGGCCAGCTTATATCCAGATTTTACCGAGTAAACACCGTCCCTATTAAGGTGCCAAACCATCGAGTCTTTACTGCACCGGGACCTTTAGTTCCAATACCATCACATCATCTAGCTCAAGAAGATGTGGCGTTTGTATCCAAAAGTTCCTGTCGTAATTTAACCAAGGATCCTTCCATACTGATATTTCATCTCCCGTCGCCACCTTCCATCTAATTCCTCTTTTCAACAGAGGCTGAGCCGCCATAATCCCCGTCCAAGTGTAACTCGGATTAGAGCCCACCTTCGCAGCCAAGAAGTCGCTATGTCGAAAATATCGGGCTTTGAGTAATTGACAAACTAAAGCCTGAGGGTCCGTTAAGAGACGCCACCCAATTTTCGCCAACAACGCCAAGTTAAAAAGATGGAGGTCTCGAAAACCACGCCCACTGCCTCCTTCCGAACACATATCCTTTTCCATCTCATCCATTTAATACCCTTTTTATTATCACCATCCGCCCCCCACCAAAAAGCGTTCATCATAATATGTAGTTCGTCCAACAGCGTAGAGGGTAATAAAAAAGTGCTCATGCAATAAGATAGAATGGCCTGAGCGGCAGATTTAATTAATACCTCTTTTCCCGCCTTTGATAGCTTCTTCCCCTTCCATCCCTGCAATTTCTTCCACAATCTTTCTTTAACATAATGAAAGATATCCTTCTTCTCTCGCCCCACCAAAGATGGCAAGCCCAAATACTTGCTCGTGTTTAAAGAATTGTGCACGCCTAGAATATTCAAGACAGCAAACTCTAGTGTCCATCCCCACATTACGACTGAAGTAGATGCTCGACTTCGAGTAATTGATAGCTTGTCCCAGATACATCAGCATAATTATTCAAAACCCTTTTTAGCTCCGAACTTTCCTCAATAGTTGCCCGACAAAAGAGAAGGCAATCGTCCGCAAAAAGGAGATGTGAAATTGGCGGCGTTGCCCGGCATACCTTATAACCGTGCAGGCTGTTATGCATACTTGCTTGGCTGATTGCTGCAGATAGCCCCTCCGCACATAGTATGAAGAGGTATGGGGATAGAGGGTCCCCCTATTTAAGTCCCCTGCCCGGAATAATGAGGCCCACCAACTCATCATTCACCATGACCGAATAGAGCACCGATGTAACGCACATCATCATCCAATTAACCCAAGTCACCGAAAACCCTTGTTTGAGTAGAATTTTCCTCAAGAATGTCCAGTCAACTCTATCATAAGTTTTACTGATGTCGATCTTTAAAGCTATGTCACCTGTACGCCCATGTCGTTTGTTCTTCATGCTATGAAGTGTTTCAAGGACGATTAAGATATTGTCCTGTATGGACCGTCCTTCAATGAACGCAGATTGAGCCCTATTAACCAGCCTCGGGAGCACTCTCTTAAGCCTGTTGCAAAGTAATTTTGACATAATCTTGTAGAAAAAGTTGCAAAGCGAGATGGGGCAGAGATCTTTGACTGTTTGCGGGTTTTCACACTTAGGGATTAAAATGACATTTGTATCGCTCATTCCCTCCGAAATAGTCGAATTGTGCAACCATCTGACCGATTCGTGAAAAACATCATCTCCAACAACATCCCAGCACCGTTGGTAGAAAGCCGGATTGTAGCCATCCGGGCCCGGAGATTTGTCCAGGTGCATGTCTTTAATAGCTCGAGTAAATTCATCCTTTGTAAACTCCTCAGTAAGGTCAGAATTCTGGTCACTCATGATGTAAGGGTTTACAGCCTCCAAGAAGAGATCATCATTCACCGGATTTGTGTTCGCCGCAAATAGAGAAGTAAAATAATCACCCACTAAGCTACACAATCCCTGCTGCCCTTGACTCATATGCCATCATGATTCTTCAGTTTAACAATGCGTTTCTTTTTGTGTCGAGCAGATGTAGTTGCATGAAAGAAACGAGTGTTTAAGTCCCCCTCCCGTAGCCAATGGACTTTTGCACGCTTCCGCCATATCGACTCCTCTTGGATATATAAGAGTCCAAGTTCCTGATGTGCCTCATAGTATTGTCGACCTGCCTCGACAGAGTCCTCTTGTTGCAAGTAGTCAATTTTCCTCTCGAGTTCTTTCTTTCGTGTTCGAAACTTAGAATCTTGGCTTCTTCCCCATATCGAAAGCGTATCGCTTGTGGCGGCCAGTCTAGCCTGAACACCCAAGTCACCGAACCCACTCCAGCACTTACTCACCACCAAATGTAAATCAGATTCCGCCAGCCACCTGTTCTCGAATCTGAACCCACTTCGTCTATATTGTTGGGGTTATACTGAAAAGTATGCTTTTACTTTGTATAACCAAACTGAAGTTTCTTATTTATTTACTGAAATAAATTATTTAATCACTGTGGCATTAAATATGAATGAATGTTATATATATTTATTGCAAACCCGTTCAATAAGACAGTATGTATTACGTTGTAGTTAATTTGGTGATACCCGATCACTGAAGATCAAATTAACAACCCTCGTAATTAAGTACAAATTCACAACCCAGATGGAAATGAACGAACCATCATGAACGGTTGAAGTGTGAGACCCAGATTGACCTGTCTTGACCAAAGGATCACACTAGCGCATTTAGGTGTGCTGAATGAGGACCTACAGGAGGATAAATTCTTCGGTACTGAATATACAAGAATTAGACCTCAGTGGTGCGTTGTTTCTTAATCTCCGTCCCTTAAATAGGATCGTGTGAAATTAATAACTATTGCTTTGACTTATGATGGGAAGAGAGTCAATGTGATTCGATACCTTATATCTTGGGCAATATTATTAATTACATGACGGTTGTTGACATACGGAGAATCGCGTGCAAGTACGTCTATTGATTTGTCCCCTTGGTGGGCTCATATCCTTTATCATGCCAAATCTTGCAAGTGGAAATTTGTTTTCGGCATGGATAATAATGTTGAGTTGTCTTTACTCCAAGGACAAAGCTATTAATTAATATAAAGCTTGTTCAGTGGCTTAATTAATAAATGGACTAAGATAATCTTAAACGCGAGAAATAATGACCGGGAGCCATGTTATATGTGAAATCGTAATATGGGTTAAGATGGATAGTTCAATATTAATTTTATAGTGGAGTAAATTAATATTAATGAACTTGAATAATATTTGACCCAAAATATTATAGCTTCATAGTCCATTGGAGGTCCAATCTTAATTCTCCTAAAGGCCCCCCAAATAGCCCAAAATAAAGTCCAATTAATGAGAGAGAGAAGAAAATATTCTTGCTATATTTCCATGTTAATATTTTTGAAATTTTTTAGATAATTAGGAAGAAAAGATTGTCTTGATTTTCTTGTAGATATTTTATGGAAAGAGATAATTATTGTAGGAATACATAATTATCCCATAAATTCAAGAAGTCAAATCTTGACTCCTAATATCTTGTAATTTTCGAAAATTATAGGTAAAAGAGGGGAAAGAGATTTTTATGGAAAATTTAATTAAGGAGAAAAGAATATAAGAGATATATTCAAGATTTCTTGGAGATCAAGAAAAGATTTTCTCTCTTATTTTCCAACCCTAATTTTCGTCCCCCCCTCCTCCCTATTTATAGGGGATGAGCTCTTCATTCCCATGTGCAATTCCATGTGTTGGAAATATTAGAAATCCACAAAGGTGGTAGCAAAATATTTTAATTTATCTCCCATTAAAATCGTTCGTTGAAATCTTCCCACCGGATAACGTTCGTGGACTTTGGGGATATATTTGGGAAGGCTATTGGGTTGATTCATCCGTTTGATTCTTCAAGAGGTTAGTATTTTCTGTAACTCCTAGTTCCGCATGTTTAGGATTTACGTGAATTATGTGTACGCATGTTGTTTATTATTATGTTGAATTAATTTAGGATTAATTCATGCTAGTAATTAACTGTTTAATTTAAATATGTATTTAAATAATCACCTCGAATAGATCCGGGCACCCCGTTTTGCCAACAACTGGTATCAGAGCTCTGGTTTCGAGCTCTGATTTTTAAAATTGTTATTTAAATTGTTGGACATTAAATTGAAATTGGATAGTAGAATTGCTAGATCTGTTTTGCAGGTATCCAATTGTCATGGTATTTAATGTGTGTTATTTTCATGCGTATGAATGAATGGTTTTTAATTCGACTATTTTCTCGTGAGAAAATCCACGAGTAGATTAGGACTATTTGATTTGTTCAATGTAATAGACTAGTCTGAATTTAAGGTATTTATTTTTCATTAAATAAATTGTAACATGGTCGGAGACGAGTTAAAGATGGATCGGAATAATCGACGTGAGCGGCGCGGCACCCCGCCGAAAATGTGCCAAGGAGGACGCCACGGGCGCCGAACGACGCCAAGACTCACCGGCCTTGCACTAGGCACCGAGGTAGGGATTATTCTAGCGGCGCCAAGACGGGCGCTACCAAAGACCGCGGGGCTATGCGGAAGGCGGGCGACATGGGCGGCACAGCGAGGGAGAAGGAGCTGGTGTGGATCGACGTTTTATGCCAGCAGGCGCGACTCCGCCCCACCGCCTTTCCAAGATCACAGAGTTTATGGGCGAGCACAGGCCGTGTTTGGCGATTTGGCGGCCGCCGCCAAGCGCATGGCCAGGGCAAGGCATCCCTGCTATGAAGTCATTAAGGTATAAGTACTGTTTCGGAGACTTAACGAGCGGGAGAAATTAAGACGGCATTTTTCAAAATCACAAAGAAAAAAATCAAACCATGACAGTTGGATAATTTGTGCCCAATGTGTTTATTTTATGCTTTAGTTTGATTTATTGTTGTCTTTATTTTCTTGTGCTTTATTTAATTTGTTTAAATGTGTTTGCATGAGAATTGCTCAACGAAAAAATCTCAAATTCAAAAAATTACTAAGTATGTTTTAATAATTAATTTGTTTTGACACAAATTAATTTTGACCTCCATGATTTATTTATTTGTGAAATCTTTTGGAGAAATTCCCCTACGGGGACGGTCAAAAGATAGCTTTCACATGAATAAATTCCCAAAAAGGATGATTGTGAATTATTATTAGTGGCATTTATGACCCTCCCATGAGGCTCGATCAAAGCGAAGTAATAATTATGTATTTAATCATGGTTATTACTTAGGTATAAAATTGATATTTATATACTTCTCCAAGTCCCCGTCAATTTTATATTGGTCAAGGGAAGCCATTATTATTTTTTTAATTAAAGGTTTGTAATCGTTTTTTTGTAACCCCGCTTGAATGTGATTTAAATGATGACCCCCCACGAGGCTCATTTAAATATGTTTTGAGATGTTGGCTGATGCATGTTCATATTTTTTTGAGATTTTAATATGAATCATGTGATCGAATTGTGTGATTTTATTTTCTGTTGATCTGGATATTGATACAAAATATATGTTTATTTCAGTTCATCATGCCGCAACCTTTTAATCCAATCATTCAATATCTTCGAAAAGATAACCTCCTCATCGGAGAAAACTTTGTTGATTGGTATCGAAAACTCACTATTGTCCTTAGCCATAACTGGGTTCTTACTACACCCAAACCAGAAAAGCCATCTGACTAGTCAACTAAAGCGGTTAAGAAAGAGTATGATAACTGGGAGCGTTCTAACGAAATGACAAAGTGTACCATCTTGGCTTCAATGTCAGATGTGTTGTAACACCAACACCAAAACGTTGAGACCACTGCGGAAATCATGGTTAATCTTTAAGCGATATTTCAACATCAGAACCGTGTGGCTCGGCAGATCACCATGAGGGGCATGGTCTCTATGAAAATGGTGGCGGGAACACCCGTAAGGGAACATGTTCTCCAGATGATGGCTCACCTCAACAAACTCGAGGTGCTTGGAGCTGAATATGACATCGAGACCCAGATCGATTTCATACTCCATTCCCTGCCCAAGAGCTTTGAACAGTTCAAGTTGAATTATCAAATGAATAATCAAAAGTTCACTTTGCCTGATCTGTTGCAAGCTCTTGTCTCAGCTGAAGGAATTTTAGGAGAGAGCAGTCAAGCCTTAGCGGCAGTTGGGTCGTCTTCTTCTTCTAGGCCAAAGGGAGGCAAGAGGAAGAGGAAGCCCAAAAACGAAAGCCAAGCTAACTCAAGTGTTGCCAAAGACAAAGGAAAGGTGAAGAGGGATGGTGGAGCAAAGAATCCGGCTAAGGGGAAGTGCTTCAACTGCGGTGAAAAAGGACATTGGAGGTCGGCCTGTTCCAAACCCAAAAGGAATGGAAAGAAAGGTAATTCACACTCACTAGTAGTTGAAACTTGTTTGGCGGATTATGCTACCCATTCGTGGGTATTGGATACGGGATCCATTGATCATGTATGTTTCACATTGCAGGGTTTCAAGCAGACCCGGCGACTAAGTGAGAGTGAGATCCTCATCACGCTAGGCGATGCTACGAGAGTGGCAGCTGAAGCAGTGGGAGAAGTGCACCTGTCCTTTGGAGACAAGACGTTAATTTTAAGAGATGTTCTTTATGTTCCTATTTTTCGGAAAAACCTTATTTCTATTTCTAAACTTTTTATCGATGGATATTACATTCGCGTTTTAATAAAGATATTCTTGTTTTTAAATAACGATGTGATTATCTGTCATGGAACTTTGTGGAACAATCTCTATATTATTAACTGTGCACATCACTCACAAAATGCATCCTATAACACATCTAATATTTCTTGTAAACGAAAGCGCTCGACTGAGGTGAACGAGACACTTTTTTAGCACATAAGATTAGGTCATATTAACCCGAAAATGATTCAAAGGTTGGTGAAAGATGGTTCTTTCGGGTCTCTCCAAATTGAGTCATTTCCGACTTGCGAATCATGCTTGGAAGGTAAAATGACCAAGAGGGCATTTGGAGCCAAGGGGCTTAGAGTTAAAGAAGTGTTAGAAATCGTTCACACCGATGTGTGTGGTCCAATGCAAATCAAAGCTAGAGGTGGATACGAGTATTTCATTAATTTTATCGATGATTACTCACGTTACGGATACATTTTCCTAATGAAGCATAAATCTGAGACCTTTGATAAATTCAAAGAATTTAAGGCTCAAGCAGAGAATCATAAGAAAAAAAGTATCAAGTTTCTACGATCTGATCATGGAGGCGAATACCTCAGCGATAAATTTCTGAACTACCTATCGGAAGTGGGGATTACATCCCAGTTGACTGCACCCGGTACCCCTCAACAAAACGGGGTGGCAGAACGAAGGAATAGAACGCTTTTAGAAATGGTAAGGTCAATGATGAGTTATGCAGATTTACCAAAATCATTCTGGGGTTACGCATTAGAAACAACGGCTTATATTCTGAACCTAGTGCCATCCAAATCCGTACCTAAAACCCCGGGAGAATTGTAGACGGGGCGCAAGCCCAGTTTTGAACACATCAGGATCTGGGGGTGTCCGCATACGTGCTAGACAAGGAAACCGGTAAATTGGATGCACGTTCGGAATTAAGGATGTTCATAGGGTACCCCGAAGGAACTAAAGGATGCATGTTCTATGGTCCCAAAGATCAAAAGGTGGTAATCAGTGCTCACTTTAGATTTTTGGAAGAAGACTATATGAACAGTCGAAAGCCTAGAAGTGGAATTACATTAGAAGAACTTAGGGGGCCGACTCCATTGCTAATTGTCCAAAATGACATACTAAACGTCACGCCTACACAACCGGAACCTCATCGTAGTGGGAGGGTTATCGGGCAACCCGAGAGTTTCTTGGGGATCGGAGAGTCTTCGGACTTGATCTCCGCAGAAGAATCAGATCCATGGTCCTACAACGAGGCAATCCAAGACAAAGATGCTCAATCTTGGCAAACAGCAATGGAAGCCGAGATGGGTTCAATGGATCACAACAAGGTGTGGGAGCTAGTCGAACCACTTGATGGGGTAAAACCCATCGGATGAAAGTGGGTATACAAGAGAAAAAGGGGACCAGACGGAAGGGTTGAAACCTTCAAAGCAAGACTTGTGGTGAAAGGGTACACTCAGAAAGAAGGGATCGATTATGAGGAAACCTTTTCGCCCGTAGCCATGCTCAAGTCCATCCGCATTCTCTTGTCGATTGCTGCACATCTAGATTTTGAGATCTGGCAAATGGACGTCAAGACAGCTTTCCTAAATGGAAATCTTGACGAAGTAATCTATATGCAACAACCCGAAGGTTTCATTGAAAAAGGCCAAGAACATCTGGTTTGCAAGCTCAGGAAGTCCATTTATGGACTGAAGCAAGCATCCCGAGCTTGGAATCAGTGTTTTGATCAAGTTATAAAATCCTACGGATTCGATCAAAACGAATTCGAAAGTTGTGTCTATAAAAAGCGTGACTGAACTGCATTGGTATTTTTGGTACTATACGTAGACGACATTCTGCTCATCGGAAATGATGTAAATGTGTTATCAGACGTAAGGGCATGACTATCAAAACAGTTTGATATGAAGGACTTAGGGGAAGCCGGTCACATCCTAGGGATCAAGATCACTCGAGATCGCAAGAAAAGAATGATCGGGCTTTCGCAAGCCTCATACATAGACACTATTTTGAAGAGCTTCAGCATGCAGAATTCCAAGAAAGGCTTTGTGCCCTACAGACACGGAATCCATCTATCCAAAGAGATGTGTCCCAAGACACAGAAAGAGATAGATGACATGAAGGGCATCCCTTATGCTTCGGCTGTGGGAAGCCTCATGTATGCAATGTTGTGTACGAGACCGGATATCTGCTTTGCCGTAGGCATGGTGGCAAGATATCAAAGTAACCCTGGGAAAGAGCATTGGACTGCAGTAAAGAACATTCTGAAGTACCTGGAAAGGACACGAGACAGAATGTTGGTTTGCAAGTCAGACAGTCTGATCCCCATCGGTTACACAGACTATGATTTCCAATCAGACATTGACTCCAGAAAGTCTACCTTGGGTAGTGTGTTCTACATGGGGGGAGGAGCCATGACATGGAGAAGCGTAAAGCATAAATGGATCGTTGATTCTACCATGGAAGCCGAGTACGTCGCTGCTTGTGAAGCAGTGAAGGAAGCGGTTTGACTCAAGAACTTCCTGGTGGACTTGGACGTGGTCCTGAATTTACCCGGCAAAATCACGGTCTACTGTGATAACGTCGGAGCAGTTGCAAATTCAAGGGAACCGAGAGCCCACAAAGCCAGCAAACACATTGAAAGAAAATACCATTTCATACGAGAAATCGTTAAGAGAGGAGACATTGAGGTGGCTAAGATTGCATCGAAAGACAACCTAGCAGATCCATTCACAGAGGGTCTGCCTCAGAGTACATTCGAGAGACATGTGGAAGGAATGGGTGTCAAGAACGTTGCCAATCTGCTTTGAGTATAAGTGGGAGAAATATTATTAGGTTCGTGTAGGGTGACATTAGATGTCACATAGAACACGAGACATGCTGTAGTAGACTTAAAAGCAGACTTTGAGTATAAGTGGGAGATTGTTGGGGTTATACTGAAAAGTATGCTTTTACTTTGTATAACCAAACTGAAGTTTCTTATTTATTTACCGAAATAAATTATTTAACCACTGTTGCATTAAATATGAATGAATGTTATATATGTTTATTGCAAACCCGTTCAATAAGACAGTATATATTACGTTGTAGTTAATTTGGTGATACCCAATCACTGAAGATCAAATTAACAGCCCTCGTAATTAAGTATAAATTCACAACCCAGATGGAAATGAACGAACCATCATGAGCGGTTGAAGTGTGAGACCTAGATTGACCTGTCTTTTGACCTGTTGGTCCCGGTGCTAACGAGTCTCACACGTGTATGGGGGGGGAATACACGTGTTCAGTGATTTTTAAAACTTTTCTTTCACTGAGGTCAGATGGGTCAGGTTATCCTGATGATTTGGCCCCGAGAAGCCACATTGCCTCGAGTCAAAGTCTCATCGAGACAATGATCCTGAGCTGCTTTCAGAAGCTTCAGATTAACCCAACTGAGCCTGAGTTTATCACAGATCCAGAGGAGCTTGGATCAGATAATTATCTTACTGAACCCTCAGTAGAGTTAGTTGTTGGGATTATACTGGAAAGTATGCTTTTACTTTGTATAATCAAAACTGAATTTCGGACTTATTTACTGAAATAAATTGTTTATAACTGATGCTTTAAATATCATCGAATGTTACATATATTTACTGCATAACTGTTCAATAAATAGTACGTGTTACATTGTAGTTAATTTAGTGATACCAGATCACAAAAGATTAAATTAACAGTCCCTTGTAACTAAAAGTACACCATTCACGACCTAGATGGAAATGAACAATCCATAGTGAAAGGTTGAAGTGTAAGGCTCAGATTGGCTTGTCTTGACCAAGAGATTACACTAGTGCATGACTGATGCACTGAATATGACCTACATGAGGACAAATTCTTCAGAACTGAACAAGGAAGAATTAGACCTCAGTGGTTCGTTATTTCTTAATCTTCGTCCCTTAAATAGGATCACGTGTGGTTGGTAACTATTGCTTTGACTTATCACTGGTAGAGAATCAACGAGATTTAATGCTTTATATCTTGGGCAATATTATTGGTCACATGCGATTGCTAAGATTTAATACGGAGAATCGTGTGCAAGTACGCTTGTTCGATTTGCCCCCTTGGGAGGTTCATAAGATTTATCATACCAAATCTTGCAAGTGGAACTAGTTTCTGATATGGATAATAATGTTGAACCGTTCCTTAACCAAGGACAAAAGATATTAATTAATGGAAAGCTATTTCAGTGACTTGAATTAATTAATGAGCTAGATAATCTTAAACATGAGAAATAATAACCGGGAGCCATATTGACTGTAATATGGGTTAAGATGGATAGTGCAATATTAATTATGTAGTGGGATTAATTAATATTTATGGGCTTGAATAATATTGTGGCTCAATATTGATAATTCAAGATCTATTGGAAGGTCCAATCTTAATTCTCCTAAAGGCCCCCCAAGTAGCCCAACATAGAGTCCAATAACTGAAAAAAGTGTTTAAAAATAAAATAAATATTTGTTGCTTATTTTTTCCATGAATTTCGAAAATCATAAATAAAAGAGGGAGAAAGATTTTCTTTGAATTTTGTTATGGAATGAAGATATGTATTCTTGGAATACAAGATTATCTCATTGAATTCAAGAAATCTCCCACTTGGTTATTTATGGGGATATTTTCGAAAATTTTGAATATAAAGGGAAATAAATATTTTCTTGAAAATATATTATGGAAGATATGTATTTCTTGGAATACAAGTATATCTCATAAATTCAAGAAGATCCAAATCTTGGTTTCTTTACCCTATTATTTTCGAAATATTCCATAACAAATAAGAGAGTGGGATTTTGTGGAATATTTTAATTATGGAGAAAAGAATATATGAGATATATTCAAGATTTCTTGGAGATCAAGAAAAGATTTTTTCCTCCCTATTCCACATGAAAAAATCGGCCACCACCCTCTATAAATAGGGGATGAATGTTTCATTCCCAAGTACAATTCCATGTGCTGGAAAAATTAGTAAATCCACAAAGGTGGTGCAACAAAGTTTATTCTTCCTTTTGTTAATTGTTCGCGAGCATCCTTCCACCGGATTGTCGAGCAAGGACTAGGGAATACTTGGGAAGGTTTTTCGGTGTGTTTAATCAACGAGACCATTGCCATTCCAAGAGGTACGTTTACGTAAACTCGTAGTAATTCCGCATTCGTAGGATTTACGTAAACTGTTTATATGCATGATTTGTTGTTGAATTATTATTTGAATTAATATAGTATTGATTCATGCTAGTAATAATTGTTAGAATTAAATTTGTATTTAAATATTCATCCCGAATAGATCCGTGCAAATAATTCCCGAACATTAGTTCAGTTTGGTAACTATCTGTTCTAGCTACTCAAGTGTGCGGAATGGTTGGCCCTATGTTTATACTCGTTTTAGCTTTGCTGAAAATTTTCCTTTTAATAAAACAGTGATTAAGGTTGTGATCAGTTTGATGCAAGTTCAGTGGATTGGTTCCAACTGAATATCAGTGAAATATGCTTTCAGTGAAAAACATGCAACAGATAATAATGCAGTACAGAAAGCAAAATAACACAACAATTATAGTGGTTCAGAGACTCAAGCTCCTACGTCCACTCTCTCTGACCTTCAGAGAAATTCCTTAACCACTTCCTAAAGCTTTCTGGCTAACTCACTGTAGCTTACTCACTTTTCTACTTTGAGTTTTCTGGCTGACTCACTGCAGCTTATTAACTCAACACACACAAGTGTTCAGACTACCACAAGTAGCTTACTAACTTCTTCTCTAGAGTTTTCTGGCTAACTCACTGTAGCTTACTAACTCTTTACAACTCCAACTCACCAACAAAACACACACAAACTACCTTACAAAGGGTTTGGGTTTTGGGTTGGTTTCCAACTAGGATGAGATATCCTTTACAATAAAAATAATGCAAAAGCTAGGATATCTCTACTAAGCTTTGGATATATCTTATCAATCTAGGCTTAGTGAATGAGCTCTCTCCAATGTGAAACACTTGGGAAATTCTAGGTTTTTCGAGTGCTTCAATTTGCAATAATACGAATGAGCTCTTGAGTTGCTTTGAAATTTCCCGTAACCTCTCAATGTAAAGGGTCACTAGTATTTATAGACAACTTCACCAAGGTCACTCTTGAAAAACTATCCGTTGGAGGAGATAGCTTCATGAGTTTCCTCTTATGGTGTTTGATGAACGACTATATTTAGGTTTTGAATACTCTCTTGCATGTTTTAGGAAATATGCATTCATGTAGCCAATCACCACTTTTTGCGATGCGGAACATAGTACTCTTGACATCTTGGTGTCTTGTCGCTTCAAATGTCGAAGAAAGTCTGATGTTGTCTTCCTCTGATTGGTTCTTGTCTTCAGTAAATGTAGACAAACATAACGACTCTTTTTGGTCAATCTCTCTGAATGAGATAACCTTAAACAACACTTAGACTTAGTTCCTTTTGTTTGTATATGAATGTCTTGGGCAATATCTATTTATCTGAATATTCGCGTTTTTCTCAGTTTTGTAGTCTTCAGATAGATATTATTCAGTGCCTCGGAACATTAGGGTTATCTTGAGTATTGATATCTTCTCGAGTCTTCAATAACTCACCGGGTCTTGATATCTTCCGTGTCTTGATATCTTCTCGAGTCTTGATGTCTTGAGTTCTTGATGTCTTACGAGTCTTGATGTCTTCTCGAGTCTTGATGTCTTTCAAATGACATCTTGAGTCTTGATGTCTTTCGGTGACATCTTGAGTCTTGATTTCTTTTGAGTCTTGATGTCTTACGAGTCTTGATGACATCTTGAGTCTTGATGTCATCTTGAGTCTTCAATGACATCTTTGAGTCTTGATGTTATCTTGAGTCTTGATGTCATCTTGAGTCTTGATTTCTTGACAACTTCTTGAGTCTTGATTTACTTACCGAGTCTTGATTTCTTCTTGAGTCTTGATTTCTTGAAAACTTTCTTGAGTCTTGATTTATTTATCGAGTCTTGAGTTTCTTGAAACTTCTTCGAGTCTTGAATCTAACCTGATCTATATCTGCTGACTATACATGGTGCAGATAGCTTCCTGAACACTCTATACTGATTCCTGATTCAGACTATCAAGATTATCCTGAACATGTCATACTCAGGGGTTTTGTGATCTAATCAAAATCTCTTTATTAAATTCATCTCCTAACATGACCAAAGGATCACACTAGCGCATTTAGGTGCGCTGAATGAGGACCTACAGGAGGACAAATTTTTCGGTACTGAATATACAAGAATTAGACCTCAGTGGTGTGTTGTTTCTTAATCTACATTCCTTAAATAGGATCGTGTGAAATTAATAACTATTGCTTTGACTTATGATGGGAAGAGAGTCAATGCGATTCGATACCTTATATCTTGGGCAATATTATTAATTACATGACGGTTGCTGACATTTAATACGGAGAATCGCGTGCAAGTACGTCTTGCTTGATTTGTCCCCTTGGTGGGCTCATATCCTTTATCATGCCAAATCTTGCAAGTGGAAATTTATTTCCGGCAAGAATAATAATGTTGAGATGTCTTTACTCCAAGGACAAATATATTAATTAATATAAAGCTTGTTCAGTGGCTTAATTAATTAATGGACTAAGATAATCTTAAACGCGGGAAATAATGACCGGGAGCCATGTTATATGTGAAATCGTAATATGGGTTAAGATGGATAGTTCAATATTAATTTTATAGTGGAGTAAATTAATATTAATGGACTTGAATAATATTTGGCCCAAAATATTATAGCTTCATAGTCCATTGGAGGTCCAATCTTAATTCTCCTAAAGGCCCCCCAAATAGTCCAAAATAAAGTCCAATTAATGAGAGAGAGAAGAAAATATTCTTGCTATATTTCCATGTTAATATTTTTGAAATTTTGTAGATAATTAGGAAGAAAAGATTGTCTTGATTTTCTTGTAGATATTTTATGGAAAGAGATAATTATTGTAAGAATACATAATTATCCCATAAATTCAAGAAGTCAAATCTTGACTCCTAATATCTTGTAATTTTCGAAAATTATAGGTAGAAGAGGGGAAAGAGATTTTTATGGAAAATTTAATTAAGGAGAAAAGAATATAAGAGATATATTCAAGATTTCTTGGAGATCAAGAAAATATTTTCTCACTTATTTTTCAACCCTAATTTTCGTCCCCCCCTCCTCCCTATTTATAGGGGATGAGCTCTTCATTCCCAAGTGCAATTCCATGTATTGGAAATATTAGAAATCCACAAAGGTGGTAGCAAAATATTTTAATTTCTCTCCCATTAAAATCGTTCGTTGAAATCTTCCCACCGGATAACTTTCGTGGACTTTGGGGATATATTTGGGAAGGCTCTTGGGTTGATTCATCCGTTTGATTCTTCAAGAGGTTAGTAATTCTGTAACTCCTAGTTCCGCATGTTTAGGATTTACGTGAATTATGTGTACGCATGTTGTTTATTATTATGTTGAATTAATTTAGGATTAATTCATGTTAGTAATTAACTGTTTAATTTAAATATGTATTTAAATAATCACCTCGAATAGATCCGGGCACCCCGTTTTGCCAACATATATCTACTAGCCGTTGGTTTCGTATCTAGAAGGATCGGATTGTGATCGGAAACCAGGGCGACTTAATTTAGAAGGGATGCTTGTGGGAATCTACTATGCCAATTCGGATTTCCCATGACACGATCAAGCCTCTCCTCAACCGAGTTTGGAGAATCACGACTTCGGAACCACGTGAATTGATTTCTTGTAATCGGGACATCCATGAGATTACAATCAGTGATTACCTCACGGAAGGCCCTGAACAACCACTGCGGGTGTGCAACTCTGCCCCTTTTGTCCGCACTAGTAAGTAAATCATTGAAATCCCCAATAACTACCCAAGGTCGATTATTTTGATTTGCCAATTGGCGCAACAGGTCCCGTGTGATATGACGGCGACTACGGTTTGAGATTCCATAAAATCCCGTCAATCTCCAATCCCCATCACCAACATTCAAATCTAAATGGTGCCTAGAATAACTCGAAATAGAAATATTATTGCAATCGTTCAAAAACACAGCAATGCCGCCACTCCGGCCCACACAATCAACAGAAAAACAGCAATTAAAATTGAGCTTGACACGTAAATGTTGAATCCTAACACCATAAGAGATATGCTCAAACTGAAAAATTACATCGGGTCTTCGAACTCTAGCAAGTTCGGTAAGAGCTTAAATTGTAGCGGGCTGACCCAGGCCCCCACAATTCCAACTTAGGACGATCATTGAGCTCCGCAAAACTTAACAAAAGAACTGGCTGCCATGGACACATTAATTAGTAAATACATAAATTAATTAGTCCTAAACAAATTAAATATGTACAGTGTACTTTGTTTTTGTCAGATTTTATATATAATTAAGTTGTCCAAAAATAAATATTTACATGTATATATTATCAGTCAAACGTGTCAGCTGTGCCAAAAAAAAGCTTTTGACTGATGCATCCACTGCAGTGGGGTCTTCATGAGGAATCCATATCTTAATAGAATTTTTATATATGTACTTGAGAATTTTTTTAATTAAATTAAATTCCATGCATCCATCACCCTGCTGTATATATAAACACTTAAAAAAATATTTTCTTTTTGGAAAAGTATTATATTAAATAGATCAAGTATAGATGGAAATCTGGACCATGCTCTATCATGTCGATTTTTTTCACAATTATATTTTGTTATACAACGTCTTCATTCTTCTCCTATTTTTCTATTTTAATTTAAAAACTAATTTTCTTTAACAGGTTGAAATAATATACAGAAGTAGGCCTACCAGTATGTCCTTTCTAGCTAGTATGGAACACCATACATTCTAGAAAAAAAAAGGATAAAAAGAGCTTTAATTAGCTAGTTATAAATAGACTAAAAAACTCCAGGAGTTTTATCAATTACCGAAAGATGATGTCCGAAAGATTTTTTTCGATTAGCTAAAAGATAGAAAACTATCAATGGGAACGAAAGATAAAAACTATCAATTCGGCGCTTATAAATTCTAAGGTCAGTTTGACACTAAAACCCTAAACCTTGAACACTAAAAAAAAAGGATAAAAAGTAAAGAACCGTAAATTAAAATTTAGCATGAAATAAGGATTGAAATAAATAGACTAAAAAACTCAAATTGATAAAAAAAATAGGAAAAATCTTTTTTTAAATTGAAATTTTATTTTATTGTCCTGTCCTGAATTTTCAAAAAAAAAAATATTAAATAGGTTTCTTTTAGTTGTCCTGTTTAAAAGAAAGAGTGTACGATTCTGTGATTGAAACATTTATAAGACAATTAATGTCCAAAGGAATAATGTGTCTTTGTTCTAATCACCAACTCAAGATAGGAGAGAATTTATAATTGTTTTAGCAAAGAATATATACTTCTAATTAAATTCAATTTATTCTTTGTCCTTTTCATAATAATGACAACCTATAGTTTGATCAAATTATTGTTATCAAGTGACCTACATTATAAGCCCCAGATCGACTTCAACGAGTCATAATGATTCCACGTGGAAATGTTGCTTGGACTATTTAGATCGATATTATTATTTGGTTCCAACTTTCATATAAGAATGTTGCCATGAAAATTAAATAAATATTCACTCTGTAAACCACGACTTGTATATAGTCTTATTCAGTTATAAACAATTTACACCAGTTGAAGAAAATAAAGAATTTGTTACGTAATTTTTCAACATGACTATTGAATTTAAAAAAAATAATTATGTACTAAAAGAGTAAGAATTATTTGTAGATTTTTCTAATTAATTACTTACAAATAAATTTTCTACCTAAATGTAATTCATAGATAATCTAGAGCTATTGTTTAAGGCGGGAGGGTTTTTCCTTTGAGAAAACCCGCAATTTTAGCCCATTTTCATTAAAAAATATTTTTTTATTAAGATTTTTAGGTTCACTTTTTTTAGTCAAAATAATATTTTTTTTAACCATTATACCTTTAATAAAATCAATAAAAAAAAATGGTGACACGAGCTTCATTAAAAAGTGGTACGAGGTTAACATGTTGTAGGACAAATTTAATTAAATTGTGGTATAATCTTAAAATCATGGTACGAGTTGAATTAAATATTGATGCGAGCTGAAATAATGATGGTACATGGTTAATATAATATTGGTACAAGTTGAAGTGATAATGATACTGGGTTAATTGAATGGTGGTATAAATTGAAATGATGTTGGTGCGAGATGTATATATGTTGATATGAGCTAAAATAATGAAAGAATAGAAAATGGGTAAAGTTGGGAAAAAATTATTGTCTAAAAAAATAATTACAAAGTATGTGATACAAAATAATTTTTATTTTTATGTTAGACTATTTATAAAGGCTAGATTTTTTGTATGCAAGGGTGTAGCCAAGACATCAAGCATTCATAAGTAATTTTTAGAAGACGTCAACTTGTTATGTTGAAAAGTGCGATTTAATTATACAGAAAAGTATAACTGTTAATATGAGAACATAGTTGTATGTTTCTGTTTGGAATAATTGCATGTTTATGTTTTGTATAGTTACACGTTTCTAAAATGCACTATGAGTGCACGGTACACCCAGTTCACATGAGACCCACTATGAGTGCACATTTATAAAATGCACTATGAGTGCAAGTTTATAAAATCATCCCGGTTTCTTTTTATATTTTTGAATTAAAAAACCGAAGGACCTAGAAAAAGTAATTATTAATTATTATTTCTATTAGCAATCCATGCACGTTTTGATTAGACCAAGATCTAATATTACCGACATGCCAAAATCTCAGGTGGAAGATAAAGTATATTGTTAGTTGTGTTATCAATCACCAAACTAGTTCAGAGGATAGAGATGATCTTAATTTTTTAATCACATGGCACAACTAAAGTTTTTTCTTTTTTCTTGTTAAATCTTACGTAGTGGCTTTCTGTCTCTTTTTCTTTTTCTTGTCCCTTTTTATATTTGGGCATGTGATCAAATATTTTATAGCAATTTTACAAGATATGGTAACATGCCTAACAAATTTAATTTTAGAGTTTTAGGTAATTTATATTTTCTTACATTATTATTTGAACGGACACCATTTAGAATAAAAACAATCCAGTTTGATTTTGATCGTTGGGCAGGTTATACTGTGCCCATCTTGAATAACGACTTTTTTTTTAAAAAAAAAAAGTATGATCTTATTCAATATATATATAGTTTTTTCTAAAGAAATATATAGGATTACTGGATTTTCTTTTACACATTAAAACGGTGACCAATAATTAAGTCCTAACTTTTCTAATCAAGATGTAATCATGGAATTGAAAGTACATATTTTGAAAAGTATACTATATATATAATAATCATATATATTTCAGGACTTCTTAGAAAGAACTGCCAGCAAAGTGACTTACATATGTGGGGGAAATGACATTATTTCTTCACTAACTGTTAACTGCCAATTTATAATTATACAACATTTTTCACAATCTTAAGTTACGGTTTGATCAAATATTAAAAGACTAATTCTGAAGCAATGATAGTCATTAAGTTTGATTTTCGAAGAATAGTAACCTTGGAATAAATTATTATTTATTTTATATATAACATACAGTTAAGACTATATACCTGGGCAAATCAATTTTATAGTAATGAGTCATGAGAGATTAAGTAGACATCATATTTTTTTAACAGTATAGAAATGATTTCATTACCCACTTCCGTTACTCCCAACCAAAGGGGATCATAGTGAGGGCTGGGTCGGGCTGTAACCCGCCCTGATTTTTGATAAAAAGAATTACTATTAAAAAAAATCAATTAAAAAAAATTACAGCCAACCCTGATTTTCGGGAAAAAAAGTTTACTTTTTTTTTGGAAAAAAGAAATTACTATTAAAAAAAATTAAGAAAAAGAAATTACTATTAAAAAAAAATTAAGAAAAAAAAATTACTATTAAAAAAATTTTCCAGCCTGCCTTGACTTTTTGGGAAAAAAATTACTATTAAAAAAAATTTACGAAACTTTTTGGGAAAAATATTACTATTAAAAAAAAATTACGAAAAAAAATTAAGAAAAAAAAGTTACTATTAAAAAAAATCCAAAAAATTACTTACAACCCCCAACAGGGTTGGGACTTGTGACATTTTGACAAAGAAGCCAACGCTTCACCACCAAACTACTTTAATTATTATTAATTTGTAAAATATAAGTATAATAATAATTAAGGAAATGTGGGCTTGACTTTTAGCCCGCCTTAAATTTTGATCATGCTCTATCCTTGCTCCCAACCAAGCGGACCCTTAAATTTCATTATCATCCTTAAAGAATAATATGAAGGGATAGCTACTTTTGTTTTTTGCCTTCCATCTAAACTCATTAACATTTAATTGGGAAAACATTATTTTCAACTAGAAACTGACTTTTCTTGCTTACCTTAATTCAATGTCGATACAATCAATAAAATAATTAACACTTTTAAATAATTCAACGAGATAATCATATTATACGTTGTATATATGTGCCATGAAAAAGAAGTTAATTGTGCTGTACGAAGTATAGTCATTCAAATATCGTCTTTAGACATTCAAATATCGTCTTTGAAATTCTTTCATAGTAGTATTAATTTATACTGGCTATATGTATAGTGGATTAATGTATTTCTCTTTTACTTTTTTCACTGGGCCATGTCATCAAAAAAACTGTGGATTTATATCTAACCAAATTTGTACTTTCATTTCAGGCATGCTATATACTCTTGTACATTTTGTCAAGATTGTCCGTATCATAAATAAATATATTTTTATGTTCTTTTGAAATAATAAATCCACTTGCTCAAAAATCAATGATCTAATTTGATTTGCGGGCAGAGACGTTCCATACGGAAACATATCCCTGATAATTTAATTTGAAAATATATTTTAGCAATTTAATTTGAAAAATAAAAACAAAGTTTGTGTTTAACCCAAGTATAATTAGGTCATGCAGTTTTTCTGCTGATCCGCGTGAAATTAAAAATGTATATATATTTGGAGGCGAATATTTATGAGTCCGTCTCATCAATTCACAAAGTAGCATACATTAACACTCACTTTTTAAAAAATATTAAAATATTGTTTTCAAATTATATTATGATATCTCACGTGAAGGTGTCGTGCAACATCTATATGTGTATATATATAAACCCACTCTATTATTATTGTTCTTAAATGAGAAATATCATATTTTGGAAGTCCTATTAAAAAGAAACGTCAGCAAGGCATTTGGGACATTTTATCTAAGAATAAAACTGCATGGTGTCTGTCGGAGTTTGAATCACAAATGGATTTCATAATTTTGGTCTAAAATAGATTTAGTCTCATAAATTTTTTTATCATCGATTTAGTCCAAATAATTTTGACAATGTTCAATTTTAGTTCCAATGCACTTTTTTTAACAGGTGAAATTTCAGGCATATATAATTAAAATTTAAAATTTAAAATTAAAATAGAATTGACAGCAAAAAATTGGTCAAACACACTTAAAAATACACGTGACAGTTCACGTGGCAGTCAAGTCACAAGCCCCAAATAAAAAATGGTAAAACGACGTTGTTTCGGTCGATTTGAGACTAAAATTGGACATTATCAAAGTTATTGAGACTACATCAACGATCAAAAAAAATTTGGGATTAAATTTATTTGAGGTCAAAGTTATTGAACCATTTGTAATTCAAACTCGTGTCAGCCGTGTGGGACGTAACATTATTAAATTTGTGTGGGTCGTATCACTAATACACATTTGGGCTTGGACAAGCTGTGAAAAATGACCTTGGAGAGCGGTTATAACCGCTCTCCAAGCATCAGCTGTCCAAGCTTGGACAGCTGATAAAAAACCGCTGTCCAAGAAAAAAGCACTTGGACAACGGTTTTAACTTTCGCTTTTGCAAGTTTCATTTGTCCAAGCTAATATTTTTTTAATTCGTTTATTATTTTACATAGACAATGATTTGAAAAAACCGGTCCAATAGTTTTTTTTTAATTATTAATTTACATTTTAAAAATCCTATAATAAAACTATAAACCAAAACTTATATATACGTCCAATACCATATAACATAAACAAAAAATCCTATAATAAAACCATAAACCACATATATATACCAAAACATCGAAATATATAAACATACAATCATAAACATACGTCCAATACACCAAAAATATGAAATATATACCATCACAAATATATAATTTAATTAAATGCTACCAATATTTCAAACAACATTCTCTCAATATTGATCATATGAATATAAGAATCGATTGTAAAGGTACCTCAATCAATCGTTTTTCCATTTCTCGATCTTTTCTTAGAGTAAGACTTGAGCTCACGTTCATAGACAAACTGCAAACAACGAATCAATCAATATAGTATGAATTTTTATTCAATCAATAATAATTTAAATAAATCAATAAATTGACTTACATTGAGAGGAATGTTCGTTATAGAAAAGCATGGATTATATCTTCTATAAAGCAACACACAAAATGTCCACAATGGTCATTATCTCGTTGCCTCGGAACCCGTTGATTAACAATATAATCACGTATTACAATTATGATTTCTTTTCTATTAATTAGTTTGATAATTTACTAAATTAAATTTACCTTAATGTTAATCCGGTTCACTTTATTTAACCTCGGATCTTGAACCTGACGACTCTGAAGGCGACTCGATACATCGTCATCACACTATTATTATTATAATTAAAAAATAAAAATAGATTAAATATGCATAATTTTAAAAGTAAAACAAATCATTGTATAGAATATTAAAAATGAACTTACGCTTCCATATATGAAACGAGATCGTAGGCGATTTGAATAAACTCCATCATGAAATTTGGGTCCATAAAATACACACTTAATGTATTCATGTGTATGGCGACCAAAGACCCAATGGTTCCTATATTATATTGAGAGTATTAAAATTAAGCGCAAATTTAGCATATATATGTGCAAATATTATAAACATGAATACAAATTTTAACGAAATGTTTATCACTCACCCCACATTTGTTGGCCAAAAAATGAGATGATAGCTCCCGATTAGATTCAAAGATATGATTAACTAACCCATCCATGGTCATGCCCTATTATCACCCATTATGCAAGACACTTGGGGGAGACGAAGGAGTACATTCCACTTGCTCGGTTATCTCTGGGAGAGATATAGCTCACCCAAATATCTTTAACCAACATATATACGCTAATTAATATTTAAAAAGAAAATTAAACTATACAGAAAGTGAATATTGAGAATTAGTAAACACATACCTGAGGTAAAGGGCTATGGTGGTTGCACTCAACCACTCGTCATTCAAGACTTGGCAAGACATGTTCCTCATTCGGCGAATTCTTGGAAAGTATTTCGATGAAAGTGAGCAAGCATGGGAAGGTGGACGATATCGAAAGCATTAGACGATACCATCCGGTGCACCCTAGACTGTAAATGATCATCGTGATCTAAGTCTCCAGTCATGGGATAACCAAGTCTGAGCGCAGTGGAGTCCCTCGATTTAGCCTCATGTGGGGTCGGCAGATTCTACAATTAATTTGCAATATTATTTAGAACCACAAATAAGATAATAAACTTTAATAACAAATATTTTACCCTCATGGTGCTAGAGACCAAGTTGCTCGCCATTCGATGAAGTGCCCGACCATTTGTTCGATTGTGCGGACGGCTTCATCGATTGGTTTGCACCGTGAATCCTCCCTCTCCGACACGGGTACATCGAGTGTGACCCTCACGCAACCAAGAGTGATGGGATGACCATGAATCATTCCATGGGGAGTCAGGTAACGAGCTCGTGGCCACCAACCGTCGGGATCCTCCGGATAAAAGGTAGAAAAAAGGTCGTTGGTCGTTGAATAAGATATTTAGTTAGAAAATTTTAATACACTAGTCTTTAATTAAAACAAATGTGAGACATGCATATCGATGCACGGGAGACTTTTTGAAGTGCCTCAATAAAGTCGTCCCTAGGGTTAGCCCCAAAAACATAGCATTAAGCGACACTATGTTCACAACTTGCTCCACTCGGCGACATTCCGTGGCTCGATCTTCTCTCGAGACCTCAAAGCGTTCCACATCTTTAGACAACTTGGCAACTTTGTTCGTTAGTATACCCACCATATTCATGGCTTGAAGACCGGTGCCATTGCTAAAGATGTCTTAAATCACGCCATATCCGACTCCAGTAAGTGGCCAGGGATGCTCGGCGACCCATAGCCCGTCTCCAAAGATCGATCATCGGGACCGATCATGCGAATGTCGCTCGGGCATCATGGTGCGAGATAGACATTCTGAATCACAAAAACAAAAGATTATTATTTAATTATTTGTTTATAAATAATAGTTTCTAATTGAAAGATAAATTAATGGATAGATTACCACTTCTTCGATGATCGTTGTGCCTTTGGGATCGTGAATATTCCCATCTCGACCCTTTTCTACGGTAGTCGAAATAAGTTTAAACGGGTAACAATAGGCTCACTCTCTCCGCTTTTTTTTCTTTCTTTCTTTTTTCTACGATAGTGATGAACGTGTCCCTTTATTAGATATATTAAAAGTGAATATATAAAAAAAATTAAAAATTAGGATTTTGATCTCACCATATTTTCTCTTATTCGTGCATAACCTTTGTTCGATCCACGATATCGCACCTCCATCGACTTGGCTTGATCGCGATTTTTATTACTTCGATTCTACAGTATAATAGAAATATGATAAACACTGAAAAACTTAGGGCATTAGAAATTGAGGAAATGACATTGATCAATTTTACTCGAAATCATCCTCCATAGCTCTGCGCTCACAAACTCCTCCCAAAAGATGGAGCCACCATATGGCTATTTCGACACTGTGGGAGGCGACTAGCCGAGTAAAGACCGGTTTTTGGATCTCGTGTGTTACTTCTCAACCAAGTCCGGAAATTCTTGGCCATTACTCCGACTTGCGACAATATTGCTTTTCTTCTCCGTGAGGTCAAGACCTCCGAATGTAGTCTATATACGCGATATCACATAACAATTTAGTAAATTTAAGGGTCATACTACAACTTTCAATAAATATATAATTAACATACCGTAAGCTCGTCCCATAATCTTTCCTTCAAAGGAGTCCGTTTGGGGCTACGCCAGTCCTTGGCTGGCAGCACGATAGGGATCACGCTCCTGACTGCAGCTCCAATGTAGAAGGACAACGACTCACTCTCTTTTCCTATTGCCTGTCCAAACTCATTGAACGATAACTGCAATAACATAGTATTTAATTAGGTTCAACGATCAATCAATATATTTATTGATTTCAAACTGTTCAATTGTAATAAAATTACGAAGTGTTTTCCCTTGCTCTGAGCTCTCTTAATAGATGACATGGTGACTATACCCCGAGTGCGCTTCTCCCCGGAGCTGCTAGTGGTGGTGGGAGCATCACTGTCACATTCTCTCAAGTCATCATATGCACCATGATCATATGCGCCATGATCTCCATCAGAATATCCATCATCATCTCCATCATCTCCGGGATATGACAAACGAAACATGATCCTGTAAAGCAGAAGAAACAATATTTAATAAACAAAAAACAAACAATATTCACAACCGGATGTTTCATGTATTAACAACATTTCTATGTGCCATAGTCAGATTGGTCAACCGGATGTTTCATCTCTTACAACCGATTACTGGACCAAAATATCGAACTCTGTTTCTACAAGGTACAATCATACATAGCGTGGCAGGGAGGACATAATGGTGTGTGATTTTACAACACTAGGCGTTCTAGGAGAAAGACCTTATATAGAAACCATAACATGGTCCGGATAAGAACCTAAATCTGCACAGACATTACATGAATATCCCCACTGTTTCTACCAGGCACAATAATCATGCATCACATGGAAACGAAAAAAGAACCGTGAATTACTTCATAGCAGAAAGCATTCTAGGCCATAGACCTAAAGAACATTAACACTTTCAGATAAGAACTATCTATGCATGCATACATGATACATCTACTTATAAGTTACATCCTGCATCATCATAGTCATGGGAGGTACACGTAGATGGTAAATTAAAATTTCAGGTTGATAGCAGAGACTCTTATACTATGAACACATGTGTATTAGGCTTGAATGACATTGTCTTCTCAAGTAGACCAAGAAATTAATTCTTATACCATGAAAGACACAATTCGGAAATGATACCAATCACGAGATTAGTTGGTTCAAAAAACAACAAGAGCAACATAATATAAACAAAACTAAGATTGAAGCAAAATATATAATTTCAGCTAAAAAAAGCCAAAAGATCCCACAATCCACTGTACCAACTAAGTGTTATGGGATGACGGGGGTAGGGAGGATGGCGGCGAAGGGCGGGGGGGGGCAATGGGGCGGAGGGGAGGGAGGAGGAGGGCGGCGATTTGGGGGGAGAGGGAGAAGCCGACGATCATGGGCTAGCAGGTCAACGACGATGGCGGCGATTTGGTTGAAGGGAAACCGACGACGGCGGCGATTTGGTCTTCGGTTTTTGCGGCGATTTGGGGGGAGAGGAAATTGGAGAAAAAGAAATGAAGGAATCTGAGAGCTAGGTCTCGGTTCTGGAATATACATTAGATATATATATAAAAAAAAAGTAATCAGCAAATGTTATTTAGTTACGGTTACTTTGTCCAAAGATTTAGGCAGCGGTTTGAAACCCTGTCCAAGATAAATCTTGGACAGCGGTTTCAAACCGCTGTCTTTGTTTTTTTAATAAAACCGCTCTCCAAGTTGTTACTTGGAGAGTTGTTTGAAAAAAGGGCTGTCCAAGTACAGCTGTGCAAGCTCAAATGTGTAGTAGTGTATCATATGTGGGGAAAATGGCAATATTTCTTTCTTCGTTAATTGTTCATCTACCCATTCCTAATACAACACCTTTTAGGGCGTGTTTTGAAATTCTTAAAACAACTTCTAGAAGCACTTATTTTTAAAAGCTGTGAGAGAGAGCTTTGAAAATAAGTGTTTATGGAAGTTGTATTAAGTGTTTTAAAACACCCCCTTAGAATCTTGATAATCAATTATAAAATTAAGTGGTTTGGTCAAACAAATAAGGCTCAAGATGGTATACTTAATAACTTTAAATTTTCCAAGAATTGAGGCTGTAAATATCGGAAGTGTTTAATGACTGGAATATTTTTCAAGACATTTCTCTTTTAAGTGATTCTAATATTATTTATATAGTGTTTTTTCTAATTCTTTTTTATTGATGGGGTAGAGACCATAAATTATGTCGTTCTTTTCTTTTTTTTAGAACTTCATATAACATGCAGAGAGAAGTTAGGGTATGTTTGTTTCGGGATTTAGGTGTGCTGGGAAATCATGACTTCGAAATTTTATGGATTTGAAAATCCTGATTAATAGTAAAAGTATATGTTTGTTTTGAGATTTTAGTAGGGTGAAATTTTTGCTTTATGTCAAATCAATATGTAATAGTGATTGATATTATATTATTATATTGTATTGGGTGAAAGAAAAGTAGGAGAGAGAATAAGTGAGTAGATGAAAAGTGATGATATGATTGTATTGAATTTTGTAAAAATAGGTGTATAGGTATATTCTATAGGAGTGGATTTGAAAACTGGATTTTGAAATCCCCAACTAGTATGTGACTTGGATTGCAAAGTCCTAAGTCCATCCGGGTGAGTCCCGAAACAAACATACCCTTAAATATTTTGAAGGAAATTAAAGACAATAATAATAATAATAATTTATTATTTTTCAAATAAAGCAATCGTTTATACTAAATATGTACCTTAATTACCCTTATAAATTGCCTGTCAAAAAAAAAAAAAAACTTATCAATTGGAGAATTGTAATTACAAACGCATGTGTGTATATATTGTAGCTTAATTAGTATATTACTATTATATACTCCCTCTGTCCTAATTTTGATTGTTCACTTTCCGTAAATAGCCGTCCTAATTTTGTTTGGTCATTTCCTAAAAAGGAAATAAAGCAACTTTCAATATTATTTAATACTATTATTTCTCTCCACTAAACTCACTTTACATCATTTAATACTATTATTTTCCTCCAACAAACTCACTTTACCCACTTTACACCATTTAATACTATTACTTCCTATTTTTTCTTAATCTCCGTGTTTATAGTAACCGGATAATAAAAAATAGGATGGAGGGAGTATAAGTTATAACAGGAGGAATGTTCTCCCACTATTTAACCAAATATTAAAATAAATTTAAGGTTGGAAAGTTGGAGGTTCTAAAATTAATGAAAATATATTCGTTTTGGAATTTTATCAATAACTTATTTATATTCCAATGATCATTTTTTTTTTAATTGTATTCCAATGATCACTCTTAAAGAAGAAAAGAGAAGAGATGCCACAAAGGTTTGCCTTCCATCTAAAGTCTAAACTCATCAATTGGGACAACATTTTTCCTAAACGTTAAACTTTCTAGCCTACCTTACTTCGATGCAAATGCAATGAATAACATTTAATATTTTAGGCGGCGTAATATGAATAGATTTGAAATATTTTTGATCGATTTTTTAAAATTTTCTCATTTTAATTATTTGTTGGAGTTTGACTTATAAATGGTCTCATAACTTTGGCTCCAAATAAATTTAGTCACATAAGTTTTTTTGTCGTCGATTTAGTCCTAATAACTTTAACAATGTCCAATTTTAGTCTCAAATCGATCATAACAACTTCGTTTTGTCATCTCAATTTTGTGCTTTTTGATGGATGCTGTGACTGCGCTGCCACATGTATATTTTTTTTTAACAACTATAATTTCAGTCATATAATTAATTTTTTTTTTAAAAAAACTTAAAATTAAAATAGAATTGACGGCAAGAATTAGTCACACACACTTAAAAATATACATGATAGTACAAGTAGCAGTCCAGTCACAATATCCGCTAGAAAACCCCAAATTAAAAAGGCAAAACTACATTGTTCCGATCAATTTGAAACTAAAATTAGATATTGTTAAAGTTATTAAAATTAAATCAACGATAAAAAAATTTATGGAACTAAATCTGGCAAAAGTTATAAAATGATTTGTATTAACTCTTTGTGTGTATCAAGTTACAATGAGGGTGTCACTACTCAGTTACCAAAAATGAAAAAGTTTATCAACGGAAATTAACTAAAGATTATTAGCAACAGGTTTGAGATAGGCTGACCTAATTACGAATTTAGTAATGGATCTAATTTAAGTTATCAATAATTAGCTACGAATTTAATTTTTTAGATATTAATAATATATTTAACAACGGATCTTGCCAATATTAGGAAGTAGGAACAACGTACTCCTCGGCTTAACATCAGACTTTATGTCCGTCACTCAGCTCCATTGTTATTTGTTTTTTTTTCTTTTTAAGTTATTATTTTTTATATTAATAGTTACACGGTTCAATGTGAACAAGTTACATCTTTCAATATAATAAGTGATATATTTTTAAAATATATTGTGAGTGCACGGTGCACTTGGATGCATACAATACTTAGCCTTAAGGAGTTGGTTTGTTTTGTTAATTTTAACATTTATGTTAATTTATCATTTAAAGTTCATATTATAAAGTTTGTTAATTTGTTAATCGGATATATTGCTTATATTTTTATTTGTTAATTAATTTTTGTATTTGATGTATTGTTAAAGTAATTAAGTTAATCTTAACATATTGTTAATCATATTGAAAAAACTAATTAGTTAAGTTTATTTTGACTAATTAGTGTAGAAACAACCCTCTTGGTTTGGCCCAGTGGTGTAAAATTGGAACTTAAGAGTATGTTCATCTCTCCAGATAATTTCGAAACTCTCAAAGTGCGATCAATTTTTAAAATTAGTTAATCCATACCATATAAATCTATGCTCCACTTGAAGTGGGCTCAGTTTGCATTCTCTTGTTCTTCTTCTTCTTTTATTTTGTCTTCTCTGCTACTAATGTCGATATTCCAACTAATTCGTATTTAACGGTCTCACACATGAAAACGGACACAAATTATCACAAATTAACATTCCCCTATAAATATTAAAACATCATACCAAAATTATGTTCGTTTCACCGTGAGACCGTCTCATGCACGTAATTAAGTGTGCCACGTGAAGAAAACGATTTTGATTGTAAATCTCAAATTCATAAAAAAGTAATTAGTAAATCTCTTGTGCACTCGATGTACCAGGCAATTCATTTGTATTTTTTAAACATGTAATAAAATACATTTAAACTGTACAATGCATTAAAAGAACTTGTCAAAAAAGTAATATGTGTGTAAATTTAAACGCGGTCTTTTTATAGTTAGACAATATAATTTTACTATAGACACTATGTAGAGAATTTATTCTCATCGACACTATATTTGAATTTCTAAAATTATAAACAGAGAATTTGGCTAGCACTATTGTCGGGTAAAGATACACGCCTATACATACACAAATATATAGAGTATAAACTAACCAAATATATTAATTATGAAATAAAATAATGCATATCACATTATCATGACACCTTTAATGGGTACCATAGATCAAAAGATGTAATTCTCTTTATGTAAGAACCTTTCTTTCCTCGGATTTTGCATTGGGAATCCAACAATGAGAATATATAATGCTAATTAAATTGTCCATCCACGTAAGCCAATAATTGTCCTTAATTAAAACATTAGAAAAATTACAAATCTAACAAAAATACAAACTATTCCTCTGTCACAATCGAAATTCTCCATATTAAATTAAATTAAATATGTAACGCAGCATTATATTGTCTGTGAATCACTACACCCAAATCACGAAGTATATTAATTAGATAAAAATAAACGGCACAAAATAGATATTCTTTACCATTTTTGCATGGGGACCAATATTCTAATCCCACTTCATATAAAAATGTTTGACTGATAATTGTGTCTCAGTTGCTTATATCCATAAAAATACTCAAAAAAAGCAAATTAAGACAATTATTTAATAAGATTAACATCAAAGAAGAACCCTATTCTCTCTGTGAATATGGAAAATTAAAGGGATGGATGAGAAGCCATTGCGTGCAAATTATTATGATTCAAAGGTTCTCATTAAAAGAGACATATTAATTCAAAGGTTCTCTCATTAAAAGAGACATATTAATTCAAAGGTTCTCTCATTAAAAGAGACATATTAAAATAGCATTTCACCACCTTTTTGTACGTATATATATTGCTTTTGGCCCATCACAATTTCACACATTAATACTGAAAACTCTTGTTGTGATCGATACAATTACTCGATTAATTTGTACACTCGGAGGGACACGTGTATCAATAAATTATTAAAATAACCATGTTCGATGGAGAGGTGTTCGCCCAGATAATAATTCAAGTGCGCTCACTACAAGTATGCTCGCTACATGTATGCTCGCTACAAGTATGCTCGTCTTGACAACCATACAAGTCTGCTCGCCAAATCTGACAAGCATTAAAGTCATCCTTATATGCTCGTTAAGGGCAGTGTTTCGGCACAAAATCAATATGGTCAAAGGGGCGAGCAGAGCAATCGATCAAGCAAAAGTAGATACAAAGGGCGTATGACATAAAATATGTCAGCCAAGTCACTAACTGAACCATCTGGACGACAAAAAGAATACCTTATAAGCAAGTAAATCCAAAGGTCAACGAGAAAGATGAAGTTAAAAACGTGGCATCATCACATGAGTTCTTGCAAGACACGAAGTCTCCAGCTCATGCTTGCCAAACCAGTTCATGTTTGTCAAAGTACTATAAATAGATCCAAAAAGAACAAGAAGAGGGTTCACAAAATATTCCCAAATACTCACATATATTTTCCAAATCTTTCGTAGAAGTTTTCCCCACAAGAAGTATTGTGTACTGTATATGTAAACCTCGCAATATGACATCCCTGGCTTGGAATGCCCCAGAGTAGTCATTTATTGACGAACTGGGTCAACAATTTCTTGTAATTTACCGTAATATCGTACACGTACTTATTTTATTTGTGAGTTGCTCTAAAAATTAGCCGCATAGAATTCTCATAAAAAACGACTCGCAACAATTGGCGCTAGAAGGAGGGTAGAAAAAACCAGCCCATACACAATCCTAAAAAACCGAGGCAGAAAAAAGAAATAGAATGCCTCAATCTAGGAATACTCAGATGGAGAAGTCGGGACAGAGCCGACCTCACGCTCAGAAAGAGGCTCAGCATCAGCCTCACAAAAATCAGACCGCGGAAACCATCAATCTTGAAGATATCGCCAACGATCCGACGGCCACAACAAAGGCCATCGCTTTCTTGTTGCGAGCACAGAAGGAGAGGGCCGAAAAGGAGTTGGCTAAGTTGAAAGTTCAAGATGATGATGATCGACGCTCGCATACGCCTGATAGCGAGCAAGTTAAAATGAAAGCTGTGCGGAAGCGGGCCAACAAAAAGGCTGATGATATGTCGGACGACGAGCAGCCCCTGTTGGGGAATAAGTTGCACAGATCTATTCGGGATGAATATTTAAATACAAATTTAATTCTTATAATTATTACTAGCATTAATCCTATATTAATTCAAATAATAATCCAACAACAAATCATGCATATAATCAATTCACGTAAATCCTACGCATGCGGAAATTCTACGAGTTTACGTGAACATACCTCTTGGGATGACAATGATCTTGTTGATTAGACACACCAAAAGAACTTCCCAAGTATTCCCTTAATCCTTGCTCGACTATCCTGTGGTAGGACGCTTGCGAACAATTAACAAAAGGAAAATAAACTTTGTTACACCACCTTTGTGGATTTACTAATTTTTTCAGCACATGGAATTGTACTTGGGAATGAAAGAATCACCCCCTATTTATAGAGTAGTGGTGGTCGAAATTTTGGGGCAAAAAACAATGTGGGAAAATCTTTTCTTGATCTCCAAGAAATCTTGAATATATCTCCTATATTATTTTTCCCATAATTATAATATTCCACAAAATCCCACCTACTCTTTGTTATGGAATATTTTTGAAAAAATAGGGCAAGAATCCAAGATTTGAATCTTCTTGAATTTATGAGATATTCTTGTATTTCAAGAAATACATATCTTTCATAATATCTTTTCAAGAAAATCAAGAAAATCTTTCTTTCCCATTTTTTCTCAAAAATTTCGAAACATGCTATATCGATAACCAAGTGGGAGATTTCTTGAATTTAATGAGATAATCTTGTATTCCAAGAATACATATCTTCATTCCATAACAAAATTCAAAGAAAATATTTCTCCCCTTTTTATCCATAAATTTAAAAAATATTAGGAAAAATAAGGCAACAATATTTATTTTATTTTAAACACTTTTTTTTAGGTTATTGGACTTTATGTTGGGCTACTTAGGGGCCTTTAGGAGAATTAAGATTGGACCTTCAATAGATCTTGAATTATCAATATTGAGCCACAATATTATTCAAGCCCATAAATATTAATTAATCATTCAACATAATTAATTAATATTTGATTTATCATCTTAACCCTGGGATTATAATCGAAAGTATGCTTTTTTATAATCAAAATATGGCTCCGGTTTAAATAAATTGTTTATTATCGATGCTTTAAATTAATTGAATGTTACATATATTTTTCCATTAATTAATAAGTTTTGTCATTAGTTAATATTAATTTAGTGATTCAATCACATTATTATTAAATTAAGGAACCTCCTAGTTGAAAGTAACGTTATTCAAGATTTGGAAATGAAGAACCCATAATGAAACCTTGAAGTGTAAGGCTCGAACAATTTGTCTTTGACCAAGAGATTCACTAGTGTATTAAATCGATGCAATCAACAGACCTATGATGAGGATAAATATTCTTTAAAGATAAAAAGAATTGAATCTGGTTGATTCTCTTCGCCCATGAAAAGATCACGGGATTGGTAACTATTGCTTTGACTTATCATTTATTTAAATAAGAAGACGAAATACTTTTTTATCTTGGGCAATATTATTAGTCACACGTGATTGCTAAGATTTAATACCTTTAAGAATCTCTTAGTCAAGCACGCTTTGTTTGATTTGGCCCCATTGGGAGGTTCATAAGTTTTATCATACCAAATCTTGCAAGTGGAATTAGTTTCGTGTATGGATAATAATGTTGAACCGCTCTTGACCAAGGATAAAAGATATTAATTAATGGAAAGCTATTTCAGTGGCTTGAATTAATTAATGGGCTAGATAATCTTAAACACGGGAAATAATGACCGGAGCCATATTGATCGTAATACGGGTTAAGATCGATAAAGGCAATATTAATTATGTAGTGTGATTAATTAATATTTATGGGCTTGAATTATGCTTGGCTCAATATTAGATATTCAAGGTCCATTAGAAGGTCCAATCTTAATTCTCCTAAAGGCCCCTCGAAAGTAGCCCAACATATAGTCCATTAAAAAAGGTGATTAAAATAAAATAAATAATGTTGCTTATTTTTCCAATAAAATTTCGAAAATTATGGATGAAGTTGGGAGAAAGATTTTCTTTGAATTTAGTTATGGAATGAAGATATGTATTTTTGGAATACAAGATTATCTCATTAAATTCAAGAAATCTCCCACTTGGTTAATCCATATGTGTTTTTCGAAAATATGAAAATATAGGGCAAGAAAGATTTTCTTGATTTTCTTGAAAAGATATTATGTAAGATATGTATTTCTTGAAATACAAGAATATCTCATAAATTCAAGAAGATCCAAATCTTGGAATCTTGGAATTTTTTATTTTGAAAAAATTCCATACACATAGAGTAGGTGGGATTTTTTGTGGAATATTATAATTATGGGAAAAAGAATATAGGAGATATATTCAAGATTTCTTGGAGATCAAGAAAAGATTTTCCCACATTGTTTTATCACAAAATTTTCAACCAACCTTGTCTCTATAAATAGGGGATGATTCTTTCATTCCCAAGTACAATTCCATGTGCTGGAAAAATTAGTAAATCCACAAAAGGTGGTGCAACATATTTATTTTCCTTTTTGTTAAATCGTTTCACAAGAATCCTTCCACCGGATAATCGAACGAGGGTTAGGGAATACTTGGGAAGTCCTTACTTGTTAGTCTATTCACCACACCGCTGCCATCCCAAGAGGAAGACGCTCACATAAACTCGTAGAATTCGCATGGTAGGTTTTACGTGAATTATTATATTCATGATATGTTGTCGATTATTATTTGAATTAATATATGATTAATTCATGCTAGTAATAATTAAAGAATTAAATTTGTATTTAAATATTCATTTTAATAGATCTCGGCAACTTATTCCCCAACAATCGTATCAAAGCCACGGTTTTGGACTCTCAATTTTTAAATTGTAATTTAATTAGATTTGGCATTAAATTTGAAATTGGATAGTAGAATTGCTAGATCTATTTTGCAGGTATCCAATTGTTATGGAATTTAATGTGTTTATACATGCATATAAACCTGTGTTTTTTTTAATTGATTCGATTCGGATTCGTTTTTGCCTCGTGAGAAAATCCACGAAGTAGGTTAGAATTTGTTTGATTTGATCAATGTAATAGACTAGTGTAGATCTAGGTTTATTTATTTTTGTAAATAAATTGTAACCCGGATCGAAAACGAGGATGGAGATTAAGAATTAAAGGACAAAATTCGAAACAGGGGGGCAGGGCGCTGCTACCTGGCACGCATGGGCGCAGGCGAGGCCGAGGTGGCCGAAGCCTGGCGAGAATATGCCAAGGCGCAAGACAATGGGCAAAGGCGACACGGCACCGCGCGCCAAGATCGGGCCGAGCGGACGGACGCGGCCAAGACGCGGGCGCGACTTGGACGCCGCACGAGGTGAGGGGGGAGGGAGGCGGCGCGAAGCGCGGATGCATTTGGATACGCTGCCGCCACCGAGGACTATTGTTGCTCGTCGAGACGGCTTAGGCTGCCGAGGATCGGCGGGCGCTGCCTCCACGGGCGGTGCTAAGGTCGCCGATAAGGGTGTGCATCTTTACGCGAAGCCGCTTGGGCGTGGCATTTTGAGATGAAGTATTTTTCGAGACGATCGAGTGGGAGAAATTTGAGACGGTGTTTTTTCAAGATCAAGCCAATAAAAATCAAACCATGACAATTGGATAATTTGTACCCAATATGTTTATTTTTCTGTTTTGCTTGATTTATTTGTGCTATCTTATGCTTTATTTAATTTGTTTAAATGTGTTTGCATGAGAGTTGCCCAAATGGAAAAATCTCACCTTCAAAATTACTAAGTATGTTTAAATAATTAATTGACAATTTTATTCCGGATAATAAAATTGAATTAATTTTGACCTCCATGATTTATTTATTTGTGAATTCTTTTGGAGAAATTTCCCCCACGGGACGGTCAAAAGATAGCTTTCACATGAATGAATTCCAAACAGATGATTGTGGGTTATTACTAGTGGCGACGATGACCCTCCCCACGAGGCTCGTTCAAAGCAAAATAATAATCCTGTATTTAATCATGGTTATTACTTAGGTATAAAATTGATATGCATATACTTCCCCGAAATCCCTGTCAATTTTATATTGGTCAAGTGAGAGCCAACTATTAATCTGGATATTAAAGGTTTGTAACTGTTCTTGTTTGTAACCTGCTTGAATGTGTTTAAATAATGACCCACCCCACGTGGCTTATTTAAACTGTTTTGAGATGTTGGCTGATGCATGTTCATATTTTTTTGAGATTTTAATATGAAGCATGTGATCGAACCTTGTGATATATTTGTGCTTATGCATGTTATTATTTATTTCAGTTCATCATGTCGCAACCTTTTAATCCACTGTTATATACACTCAAACAACGCCAATTAACTGGAGAAAACTATAATATTTGGAAACGAAATATGAGCTTTGTCCTACCTGCACAAAAACATTATTGGATTCTTGATGTACCCAAGCCACGTAAGCCTACTGATGAATCATCTGATGCGGCAAGACATGAGTATAATATTTGGGAGCAGGCCAATGAACCCATGAAACGTGTAATCTTGACTTCACTGTCTGATGATTTAAAACACATTCATGAAGGTGTTGAGTCCGTTGCGAAATTATGCAAAGTCTTGAAGAAATGTTTTTAACAAAAGACCGCAGATCGATCAGTTTAAAAATGACGACGTGGCTAGGATGAAAATGGCTGAGGGAACACCTGTAAGGGAGCATGTTCTCAGAGTCAAACACCATTTTCTGAAACTAGCTTATCTCGGAACTAAGTATTGTGATGAGAACCAAATTGAATTTATGTTGCTTACTCTGCCAAGGAGCTTCGATGAATTTTACTGTGGTTTTGTGATGAGTGATCACATGTTTACTATGGATAATCTATAAGAAGCCTTGGAGAAAGTGGAGAATCATTTAGGAAAGAAAGACGAAGCATTGGTGACCAAAAGTCTTTTCTCGAGATCTAGGCCAGTGGAAGGCAAATCTCAAGAAAAGGAAAGTGGTCAGAACCAAAGCAAACTCATCACTAAGAAAAGTGAGAAAAAGACGGTTAGCTGGTTAGGTGTCAAGAAAGGACCAAAAGGAATATGTTTTAATTGCGGGGAGAAAGGACATTGGAGGTCACCCTGTTCCAATCCCAAAAGAAAAGGAAAGAAAGGTAATCCTCACTCACTAGTTATTGAAACTTGTTTAGCGGCGTATGCCTCCCATTTATGGGTGGTGGATACAGGATCCACTGATCATGTTTGTTTCACATTACAGGGGTTCAAACGAACCCGGCAACTAAGTGGAAGTGAGATCCTCATCACACTGGGCGATGCTACGAGAGTGGCAGCTGAAGCAGTGGGAGAAGTGCACTTGTCTTTTGAAGACATAGTTTTAATTTTAAGAGATGTTCTGTACGTTCCGAGTTTTAGAAAGAATTTGATTTCTGTTTCTAAACTTTTTCATGATAATATTCGATTACTATTAATAAAGTTGTTACCATTTCTCTTTTTGATAAATTTATCTGTCATGGAACGTTGGCGAATAATCTCTATATAATTAACTGTGCACACCACTCACGAAATGCATCCTATAACACATCAACTGTTTCCGAGAAAAGAAAATGTTCATCAGACGTGAACGAGACACTTCTTTAGCATCTAAGATTAGGTCATATAAATCCAAAAAGGATCCAAAGGTTGGTGAAAGACGGTTCACTGGAGCTTCTAGAAGTTGAACCGTTTCCAACCTGCGAATCATGTTTGGAGGGTAAAATGACCAAGGGGGCATTTGGAGCCAAGGGGAATAGAGCCAAAGAAGTGTTAGAGATCGTTCACACAGATGTATGTGGTCCAATGTCAACCAAAGCAAGAGGAGGTTATGAGTATTTTGTCACTTTTATTGATGATTACTCAAGGTACGGTTACATTTTCCTTATGAAGCATAAATCTTAGACCTTTGAGAAATTCAAAGAATTTAAGGCTCAAGCAGAGAATCATAGAGAAAAACGTATCTAGTCTCTACGATCTGATCGTGGAGGCGAATACCTCAGCGATGAGTTTTTGAACTACTTATCTGATGAAGGGATTGTATCGACTCATTGCACCCAGAACCCCTCAATAAAAGCGGGGGTTGCGAGCGAAGAAACGAACTTCGTTTGAAAATGGTTAGATCTATGATGAGTTATCGCGGATCTTCCCAAGTCATCATTCGGGTCATGCCTTGGAAACAAATGGCCACATTACGAACTTGGTGCCATCCAAATCGGTTCCCAAAACTCCCAAAGAATTGTGGACCGGCGCAAGCCTAGTATGAGACACATGAGAATTTTGGGGGTATCCGCCCACGTGTTGGACAAGGAAGCAGTAAATTGGATCCTCGATCGAGAATTAAAAACATTTGTAGGATACCCCGAGGGAACAAAAAGGGTGTATGTTCTATGGTCGAAGATCAAAAGGTGGTCATCAAGACCCACTTTAGATTTTTGGAAGAAGACTATATGAACCAAAGAAAACGAAGTGAGATTACCTTAAATGAGCTTAGAGGGCAAACCTCGATTGCCAATTTGTGACTAGATGATATACCAAACGACACACACACAACTGGAGACCTCGTCAGTAGTGGGAGGGTTGTTAGACGCCCGAGAGATTCATGGGAATAGAAGAGTTCTCGGACTTGATTCCGGACAAGACTTAATCGAGACCCATGGACATATATGACGAGGCACTCCAAGATAAGGATCTGATTCTTGGCAAACATCAATGAAAGCGAAATGGGTTCTATGTTTCATAATAGAGTGTGGGAGCTAGTCGAACCACTTAATGGGGTCAAACCCATTGGATGCAAGTGGGTATATAAGAGGAAAAGAGGACCAGGATGGGAAGGTTAAAACCTTTAAAAGCAAGACTAGTGGCGAAACGGTTATACTCGAGAAAGAAGGATCGATTATGAGGAAACTTTTTTGCCGTAGCCATGCTCAAGTCCATCCGTATTTTCTTATCGATTCTTTGCAAGATTTCGTTTTTTGAAATCTGGCAAATGGATGTCAAGAAACCTTTCCTTAACGGAAGTCTTGATGAAGAGATCTATATGCAACAACCTCAAGGTTTCATTGAAACAGGGCAAGAACACCTAGTTTGTAAGCTCAAGAGGTCTATTTACGGACTCAAACAGGCATCCAGAGCTTGGAACCAATGTTTTGATCATGTTATAAAGTCTTATGGGTTTGATCAAAACGAGTTTGAAATTTGTGTATAAAAAAGGTTTAACCGGAGCTGCGTTGGTATTCTTAGTACTATCGTGAGGCGACATTACGATCATCGGGAACAATGTAAAGGTGTTATAAGACGTAAGGGCATGGCTTTCAAAATAGTTTGATATGAAGGACTTAGGGGAAGCCGGACACATCTTTGGGATCAAGATCACTCGAGATCGCAAGAAAAGGATGATAGGCTTATCGCAAGCTTCATACATAGACACTGTCTTGAAACACTTCAGCATGCAAGATTCCAAGAAAGGATTCGTACCTTTCAGGCATGGAATCCATCTATCCAAGAAAATGTCCCCTAAGACGCAAAGAGAGATAGATGACATGAAAGACATTCCTTATGCTTCTATTTGTCGGAAGCCTTATGTATGCAATCTTTATGTACGAGACCGGATATTTGCTTTCTTTGTAGGCATGGTGGCAAGATATCAAAGTAACCCGGGAAAGAGCATTGGACGACGATTAAAAACATTACGAAGTATCCGAAAAGAACTCGGGGACGAGAATGTTGGTTTATCGGTCGAGTAGTCAATCCCCGCCGGTTTACCGGACTCGGATTTCCAATCGAGCGTAGACTCGAAAAATCTACCTCCGGTAGTGTGTTTTGCATGGGGAGGAGCCGTGACATGGAGAAGCGTCAGCGTAAATCGTCGCAGATTCTACCATGGAAGCGAATATGTAGGCTGCTAGCGAGGCGTGAAAAAAGCGATTTGGCTCAAGCACTTCCTAGTGGACTTAGATGTGGTTCGAATTTGCCAGCCAGAATCATCATTTTATTGTGACAATGCCGAGCGATTGAATTTCAAGGGAACCAAGAGCCCACAAAGCCAACAAACACATAGAAAGGAAATACCATCTTATACGAGATATCGTTAAGAGAGGAGATATAGATGTGGCAAAGATAGCATCGAGGACAACCTAGTAGATCCATTCACAAAAGTCCGCCTCTGAATACATTCGAGAGATATGTGGAAGGAATGGGTGTCAAGAAGATTTTAATCTGCTTTGAGTATAAGTGGGAGATTGTTGGGATTATCTTTGGAAAGTATGCTTTTTACTTTGTATAATCGAAATTGAATTTTCGGACTTATTTCTTTGAAATAAATTGTTTATTATCGATGCTTTAAATATTATTGAATGTTACATATATTTCTTTGCATAAGCTGTTCAATAAGTCGACGTGTTACATTGTAGTTAATTTAGTGATACCGGATCACGAAGATTAAATTAACGATCCCTTGTAATCGAAAGCACGTTATTCACGACCTAGATGGAAATGAACAACCCATCGTGAAAGGTTGAAGTGTAAGGCTCATTGGCTTGTCTTGACCAAGAGATTACACTAGTGCATGGTGATGCCTTTGAATAGGACCCTCTGAGGATGATAAATTCTTGAGCCCGAACAAGGAAGAATTATACCTCAGTGGTTCGTGATTTCTTAATCTTCGTCCCTTAAATAGGATCACGTGGGATTGGTAACTATTGCTTTGACTTATCATGGGTAGCGAATCAGTGAGATTCAATACTTTTTATCTTGGGCAATATTATTAGTCACGTGTGATTGCTAAGATTTAATCTGAAGAATCGTAATAAAACGCTTTGTTTGATTTGCCCCATTGGGAGGTTCATAAGCTTTATCAAACCAAATCTTGCAAGTGGAACTAGTTTCCGGTATGGATAATAATGTTGAACCGTTCCTTGACCAAGGATAAAAGATATTAATTAATGGAAAGCTATTTCAGTGGCTTGAATTAATTAATGTGCTAGATAATCTTAAACACGGGAAATAATGACCGGGAGCCATATTGACTGTAATATGGGTTAAGATGGATAGTGCAATATTAATTATGTAGTGGGATTAATTAATATTTATGGGCTTGAATTATATTGTGGCTCAATATTAGATATTCAAGGTCCATTAGAAGGTCCAATCTTAATTCTCCTAAAGGCCCCCTGAGTAGCCCAACATATAGTCCATTAACTGAAAAGGTGATTAAAATAAAATAAATAATGTTCCTTATTTTTCCAATAAAATTTCGAAAATTATGTTTGAAGTTGGGAGAAAGATTTTCTTTGAATTTAGTTATGGAATGAAGATATGTATTCTTGGAATACAAGATTATCTCATTAAATTCAAGAAATCTCCCACTTGGTTAATCCATATGTGTTTTTCGAAAATATGAAAATATAGGGCAAGAAAGATTTTCTTGATTTTCTTGAAAAGATATTATGGAAGATATGTATTTCTTGAAATACAAGAATATCTCATAAATTCAAGAAGATCCAAATCTTGGAATCTTGGACCCCTTATTTTCGAAAATTCCATACATATAGAGTAGGTGGGATTTTTTGTGTAATATTATAATTATGGGAAAAAGAATATATGAGATATATTCAAGATTTCTTGGAGATCAAGAAAAGATTTTTCCACATTGTTTTATCACAAAATTTTTGACCAACCTTGTCTCTATAAATAGGGGATGATTCTTTCATTCCCAAGTACAATTCCATGTGCTGGAAAAATTAGTAAATTCACAAAGGTGGTGCAACATATTTATTTTCCTTTTGTTAAATCGTTCACAAGAATCCTTCCACCGGATAGTCGAACGAGGGCTAAGGGAATACTTGGGAAGTCCTTACGGTTAGTCTATTCAGCCACACCGTTGCCATCCCAAGAGGTACGTTCACGTAAACTCGTAGAATTCAGCATGCGTAGGTTTTACGTGAATTATTATATGCATGATATGTTGTTGGATTATTATTTGAATTAATATAGGATTAATTCATGCTAGTAATAATTAAAGAATTAAATTTGTATTTAAATATTCACCACGAATAGATCTGTGCAACTTATTCCCCAACAGTAAATATATGTAACATTCGATGATATTTAAAGCATCAGTGATAAACAATTTATTTCAGTAAATAAGTCCGAAATTCAGTTTTGATTATACAAAGTAAAAGCATACTTTCCAGTATAATCCCAACAATCTCCCACTTATACTCAAATTCTGCTCTTAAGTATACTACAACATGTCTCGTGTAGTTCCTAATACGTGACATCTAATGTCACCTACACGAACCTAAAAATTTTTCATTGTATAGAGATTTTCCATCAATGTCCCATAACAGATACACTCATCATTTCAAGAAATGATTCCATTCTTATTAGAAGAAACTAAGTGTCCATTAACAGAATTTTAGAAACTGAAAGTGAATTCTTTCTAAAACTAGGAACATAAAGAACATCTCTTAAAATTAGAACTTTGTCTTCAAAAGACAGTGCACTTCTCCCATCTTCAACTCGCTAGGTAGATTTTCGCTCTCTATGTCGATTAGCATCGCCATTGGATGAGGATCTCTTCGCCACTAAGTTGTCGGATCGGTTTGAACCGGGTTACTTTGATATCTTGCCACCATGTGAAGCAAACATGATTAGTGGATCCCGTGCATCAACTACCCACGAATGAGAAGTATCGCCGCTTTTTGCGTCTTAAACAAGTTTCAACAATTAGTGCGTGAGAATTACCTTTCTTTTACGGCCCTTTTTGGGGTTGGAACAGCAAACCTCCATTGTCCTCTTTCAAACTTTTTGAAAGCCATTAAGCACTTCCTCTTTGAATTTTCCTTGACACCACCAAAGATTCGTCATCTTATCATTTCTCATTTTGGCAAATAAGACTTTATAACAAGATCGATTGCAATATGGCCTTTGGTCACCTTGAGCTTACAAACTAGGTGTTCTTCTTTTTCTTGCCATCCCTTGGCATAGAAGATGAAGACGGACCACTTGCCGTCAAAGCTTGAGTTTGGTGCCCCATCAACATCTCGCCGAGACTTGTCCGGAATCCAAAGCTTGCAACAAATCGGCTCTTATAGCAAGGCTAAGATGCTCATAAACTTTTGGCTTTCATTAGGCAGAAGAGTGAAGTACCAAATTCATCTCGAGTCTCAGATAATAATCTCTGCATTCAGAACCTCAAGTTTGTTTGTGTACGTGTGGATGGGCCATTAATTTTGAGGGCGTAATCCCTTACGGGTTTGCCCTTCACCATCTTCATATATGACGACATCTCTCTTATTACCATGGGACCAAGGTGATCCGACGAGTCCTTCCTTTTTGACTCGTCGGTTTGGCTCATCTTTGGGATTTTGGTGTGTTGGAAGAATCTACTTGTGCTTTTTTGTGCGAACAATTAGGACAATTATAATTTTTCATTTCAATCAATATAGTTTCCATACATATTGTATTGACTTTAAGTATATTGCAAGCGAAAAGTAGTTCAAAACTTGGATTAAAAGGTTACGACATCTGATTGAGCCTTAAATTCTTTGAATTTCTCAAAGGTCTAAAGAATAAGGAAAATAAATAATAATATGCTCCTCTTGCTACATAAGCATAAATATATCACAAGGTTCGATCACACGCATCATATTAAAATCTCAAAAAAAATATGAACATGCATCACCTCAAATGAACATCTCAAAAACCTTTGGATCAGTTTAAATAAAATCTTAGATGTAGTTTCTCATTCCGTTTTTTTCTCGGAAGCTTGATTGATGTGGGTCATTATTTAAACACATTCAAGAAAAGTTACAAACAAGAACAATTACAAACCTTTAATATCTAGATTAATAGTTGAACTTTGTCTTGACCAATATAAAATTCGCCGGTGTGGGGACTAAGTTGGGAAGTATATGCATATCAATTTTATACCTAAGTAATAACCATGATTAAATAGTGAGGATTATTATTTAAACTTTGAGCGAGCCTCCATGGGGAGGGTCATCGCCGCCACTAGTAATAATCCACAATCATCCATTTGAAATTCATTCATGTGATAGCTAACTTTTGACCGAATCCGGACCCTGCCCAAAAGTTGAGGAATTTCTCCAAAAGAATTCACAAATAAATAAATCATGGAGGTCAAAATTAATTTAATTTTATTATCCAGGAATAAAATTGTCAATTATTTAAACATACTTAGTAATTTTTTATGGTGAGATTTTTCATTGGGAAACTCTCATGCAAACACATTTAAACAAATTAAATAAAGCATAAGATAACACAATAATAAATCAAGAAAATCGGAAAAATAAACATATTGGGCACAAATTATCCAATTGTCATGGTTTGATTTTTCTTGGCTTGATTTTGAAGAAACGTCGTCTTGAATTTCTCCCTTTATCGTCTCGAAAAGAAATTTTATATCTAAGTAATAAATGCCACGATTATTATTACTTTTCGCCTACATGGGGGGTCATGCACGCCACTAGTAATAATCACAATCATCCATTTGAAATTCATTCATGTGATAGCTAACTTTTGACCGTCCCGTGGGGGGAATTTCTCCAAAAGAATTCACAAATAAATAAATCATGGAGGTCAAAATTAATTTAATTTTATTATCCGGAATAAAATTGTCAATTATTTAAACATACTTAGTAATTTTTGATGGTGAGATTTTTCATTGGGCAACTCTCATGCAAACACATTTAAACAAATTAAATAAAGCATAAGATAACACAATAATAAATCAAGAAAATCGGAAAAATAAACATATTGGGCACAAATTATCCAATTGTCATGGTTTGATTTTTCTTGGCTTGATTTTGAAGAAACGTCGTCTTGAATTTCTCCCACTTTATCGTCTCGAAAAGAACTCCGTCTCGAAACGCCACGCCAAGTAGCTCATGGCGGGATGCACGCAAGATCCGGCCTACCTCTCGAGCGGGCTACCGTGCTCTTGGCACAAATGTGATCAATCCACCAGCGCCGGCGACCGACAGAGCCGCCCGCGTCGACCTCGGCGACCTCGGCGCAGCAGACATCAGCGATACCTTGCGCATTCCGTCCATTCGCCTTCCTTCGGCCTTACCTCCCCCGCGGCTTAGCCTTTGCTTCGATGGCCTCCGTCCGCCCGTCCGGCTCCGGCCTCAGGGCGTGAAAGATCCTGGCTCAAATCGGCTCGGCCCTCGGCCTCGCCTCACGCCCGTGCATACCTGCGTGCGTCCGCATCGTGTGCGTGCCTCCCCGATTTCTCAAGATCATACGCCCTTTAATTCAGCTTTTTATCCTTTAATTCTTCGTCTCCACCTCCATTTCCGATCCGGTTATAATTTATTTACAAAAAATAAATAAACCTAGATCTATACTAGTCTATTACATTGATCAAATCAAACAAATCCTATTCTACTCATGGATTTTCTCACGAGGTAAAACGAATTCGAACGAATCGAATTAAAAACCACAATTTATATGCATGCATGAATAAACACATTAAATTCCATGACAATTGGATACCTGCAAAAAAGATCTAGCAATTCTACTATCCAATTTCAAATTTAATGACAACGAATTAAATTGCAATTTAAAATTCAGAGCCCGAAACCGTGGCTCTGATACCAGTTGTTGGGGAATAAGTTGCACAGATCTATTCGGGATGAATATTTAAATACATATTTAATTTTTATAATTATTACTAGCATGAATTAATCCTATATTAATTCAAATAATAATCCAACAACAAATCATGCATATAATCAATTCACGTAAATCCTACGCATGCGGAAATTCTACGAGTTTACGTGAACATACCTCTTGGGACGGCAATGGTCTTGTTGATTAGACACACCAAAAGAACTTACCAAGTATTCCCTTAATCCTTGCTCGACTATCTGGTGGTAGGACGCTTGCGAACAATTAACAAAAGGAAAATAAACTTTGTTACACCACCTTTGTGGATTTACTAATTTTTTCAGCACATGGAATTGTATTTGGGAATGAAAGAATCATCCCCTATTTATAGAGTAGTGGTGGTCGAAATTTTGGGGCAAAAAACAATGTGGGAAAATCTTTTCTTGATCTCCAAGAAATCTTGAATATATCTCCTATATTCTTTTTTCCATAATTATAATATTCCACAAAATCCCACCTACTCTTTGTTATGGAATATTTTTGAAAAAATAGGGCAAGAATCCAAGATTTGAATCTTCTTGAATTTATGAGATATTCTTGTATTTCAAGAAATACATATCTTTCATAATATCTTTTCAAGAAAATCAAGAAAATCATTCTTTCCCATTTTTTCTCAAAAATTTCGAAACATGCTATATGGATAACCAAGTGGGAGATTTCTTGAATTTAATGAGATAATCTTGTATTCCAAGAATACATATCTTCATTCCATAACAAAATTCAAAGAAAATCTTTCTCCCCTTTTTATCCATAAATTTCGAAAATATTAGGAAAAATAAGGCAACAATATTTATTTTATTTTAAACACTTTTTTCAGTTATTGGACTTTATGTTGGGCTACTTAGGGGGCCTTTAGGAGAATTAAGATTGGACCTTCCAATAAATCTTGAATTATCAATATTGAGCCACAATATTATTCAAGCCCATAAATATTAATTAATCCCACTACATAATTAATATTGCACTATCCATCTTAACCCATATTACAGTCAATATGGCTCCCGGTTATTATTTCCTGTGTTTAACATTATCTAGCCCATTAATTAATTCAAGCCACTGAAATAGCTTTCCATTAATTAATATCTTTTGTCCTTGGTTAAGGAACAGTTCAACATTATTATCCATCTGGAAACTAGTTCCACTTGCAAGATTTGGTATGATAAAGCTTATGAACCTCAAGGGGGCACCGTCGAACAAGCGTGCTTGCACACACGATTTCTCCGTATTAAATCTTAGCAATCACATGTGACCAATAATATTGCCCAAGATAAAAAGTATTGAATCTCGTTGATTCTCTACCCATGATAAGTCAAAGCAATAGTTACCAACCACACGTGATCCTATTTAAGGAACGAAGATTAAGAAATAACGAACCACTGAGGTCTAATTCTTCCTTGTTCAGTTCTGAAGAATTTATCCTCCTGTAGGTCCTATTTAGTGCATCAGTCATGCACTAGTGTAATCTCTTGGTCAAGACAAGTCAATCTGAGCCTTACACTTCAACCTTTCACGATGGATTGTTCATTTCCATCTAGGTCGTGAATGGTGTACTTTTAGTTACAAGGGACTATTAATTTAATCTTCTGTGATCTGGTATCACTAAATTAACTACAATGTAACACGTACGATTTATTGAACAATTATGCAGTAAATATATGTAACATTCGATGATATTTAAAGCATCAGTGATAAACAATTTATTTAAGTAAATAAGTCCGAAATTCAGTTTTGATTATACAAAGTAAAAGCATACTTTCCAGTATAATCCCAACAGCCCCAAGGGTCTAGACCATCGGCGTTTGGACGTTTGAGGCTCTCCGTTAAAGACCGAATCGATAATCATAGGCGTCAGGATCCCGGGAGGGAACAACCGACGAACATGTCGGCTCCCTCAGATCCCCATGATCGCCCGCATCCCGAAAGACAGCAGGAACAACAAAAATCAGCTGGAACTAAATTGTCTATCCATCACCGATTAGGTAGTCAAGGACGAACATGGAAAGGAGGACTGCCCCATCATGAGCATGACCCCCCGGGTCCTCAAGATGGGACACAACCCCGATCCAAGTCTGTCAGTTCCACGAAATTTGCAGAAATGCAAAAAGCAATCGAGGGTTTACAAGCCGACCTGGCCACAACGAGAGGAATCCCACGGGCGAGCATAATGTCGTGCTCGCCACTAACACCAGCGATCATGGCAGCCGATGTACAAGAAAAGGTGGCAAAGATCCGACCACCAATCCCTATGTTCGATGCTGAGTTTGACCCACATGTTCACCTCAACAAATATTCAGATTTTATGATCGCCATGGGCGCCACCGATGCAACGCAGTGCCGATCATTCCCCATGACGTTGGGCGACCGCGCCCACATATGGTTTTCTACTCTGCCCACTGCGTCCATCACGTCTTTTACCCAGTTGGGACAGAAATTCCTGTCCCATTTCTCATCCATGTGTGCTCGCCCAGCACCAAAACAGAGGTTGGCACATTTCTCCCAGCTAAAGGGCGAGTCAGATCGAGCATACATTGAAAGATTTGACAAATGTTTGTACGATGGAGCCCCAGTTGAAGAGGATGCCAATATCCTTACGGTGGTCGGAGGCCTGACCCTGAATACGGATATGCTGAAAGCCATGCATCAGGATTGGCCGAACACATATGCTGAATTTCGAGAGCGAGCAGCCAAGATATAGCTATGCAGGATCTGCTCGCCCAATCACGGTTAGGCCAAGAAGTAGCAACAAAAAGAATTGTTTGTAAAAAGGTAATGAATGAGGGGGGGTATAAACCCCCAGGATCTTTTAAACCTTTTGAAGAAGGAGCAGAAGCACATGCACTACGAAGTCTTCTAGGCGTTTCAGCAGAAACGATATTTAATCAAATTAAGGATTGGGACATGTTGGATAAGCCACGAAGAATCATAAGAGATAAAAATCGGCTTAATGCTTCCAAGTTTTGTAATTATCATGAGTATATCGGACATAATACCGATGAATGTCGTGATTTACTTCGTCAACTTTGGAAGTTATATGAGGAGAATTGTCTTACACAGTTCCTCAAAAAGCTGGCGTACAGAGATTCCCGAATGGAAAAATCAGGTGATCGTAGGGGTAAGCGTAATGCCGAAGAAGCATCTGATAGTGATCCAGAGGAATCCCACAAGAGGTTGGAATTACCCAAGAGAGGGGATCCTACCATGAGTAGAGGTCGAGAGAGTTAGGAAATCAACATGATTCGTCCTGATTATGGTCCAGTGGGTAGATGCTATCAGACACCGACATTATCGAACAGGCGGAAGAAGATAGAAATGTGTGCCATGCAAAGTATCCATCAGGTGAAGGTGGCGAGCACGTCAACTAACACGCCACCCTCTCACCAAATCATATTCTCGAAAGATGATCCCGACGACATAATCACCCCCCACAATGACTCTCTAACCATCGGCCATTCGTCTTTCGGTTTTGAGGTGCATCGCCTCTCGGCGAAATCGGGAGCATATCACGAACATTACGTTTCGTCAACACTCTGCACCAAATGGAGAAGCAAGTTGGGGACCTAAGTAGTTATATAGAACCATGTGATCACACCATCATGGGTTTCGGGGAATCTATTGTTGGGATTATACTGGAAAGTATGCTTTTACTTTGTATAATCTAAACTGAATAGACTTATTTACTGAAATAAATTGTTTATCACTGATGCTTTAAATATGATTGAATGTTACATATATTTACTGCATAACTGTTCAATAATTCGTACATGTTACATTGTAGTTAATTTAGTGATACCAGATCACAAAAAATTAAATTAACAGTCCCTTGTAACTAAAAGTACGCCATTCACGACCTAGATGGAAATGAACAACCCATCATTTAAAGGTTGAGGTGTAAGGCTCGATTGGTTTGTCTTGACCAAGAGATTACACTAGTGCATGATCGATCGATGTTGAATAGGACCTACAGGAGGATAAATTCTTCAGAACTGAACAAGGAAGAATTAGACCTCAGTGGTTCGTTGTTTCTTAACCTTCGTCCCTTAAATAGGATCACGTGGGATTGGTAACTATTGCTTTGACTTATCATGGGTAGCGAATCAAAGAGAGATTCAATACTTTTTATCTTGGGCAATATTATTGGTCACATGTGATTGCTAAGATTTAATACGAAGAATCGTGTGCAAGCACGCTTGTTTGAATTGCCCCCTTGGGAGGTTCATAAGCTTTATCATACCAAATCTTGCAAGTGGAATTTGTTTCCGGTATGGATAATAATGTTGAACCGTTCCTTGACCAAGGACAAAAGATATTAATTAACGGAAAGTTATTTCAGTGGCTTGAATTAATTAATGGGCTAGATAATCTTAAACACGAGAAATAATGACCGGGAGCCATATTGACTGTAATATGGGTTAAGATGGATAGTGCAATATTAATTATGTAGTGGGATTAATTAATATTTATGGGCTTGAATTATATTGTGGCTCAATATTAGATATTCAAGATCCATTAGAATGTTCAATCTTAATTCTCCTAAAGGCCCCCTGAGTAGCCCAACAAATAGTCCAATAACTGAAAAAAGTGATTAAAATAAAGTAAATATTGTTGCTTATTTTTCCTCTATTTTTTCGAAATTTATGGATAAAAGGGGGAGAAAGATTTTCTTTGAATTTTGTTATGGAATGAAGATATGTATTCTTGGAATACAAGATTATCTCATTAAATTCAAGAAATCTCCCACTTGGTTATTCATGAAGGAAAATTCGAAATTTTGGAAATATAGTGGGCAAGAAAGATTTTCTTGAAAAGATATTATGGAAGATATGTATTTCTTGAAATACAAGAATATCTCATAAATTCAAGAAGATCCAAATCTTGGAATCTTGCACTCTAAAATTTTCGAAAATATCCATAATTGAGGAGGTGTGATTTTTGTGGAATATTTTAATTATGGGAAAAGAATATAGGAGATATATTCAAGATTTCTTGGTGACCAAGAAAAGTCTTTTCCCACATTGATTTTTCACTGAAAATTTCGACCACCCCTCTCCTATAAATAGGGGATGATTAGTTCATTCCCAAGTACAATTCCATGTGCTGGAAAAATTAGCAAATCCACATAAGTGGTGCAACAAAGTTTATTTTTTCCTTTTGTTAATTGTTCGACAAGTGTCCTTCCACCGGATAGTTGAGCAAGGGCTAAGGGAATACTTGGGAAGTCCTTTTGGTTAGTCCGTCCGACCGAAGTCACTGCCATCCCGAGAGGTACATTCACGTAAACCCGTAGATTCCACATGCGTAGGTTTTACGTGGCTTTTTATATGCATGATATGTTGTTGCAATTATTATTTGAATTAATATAAGATTAATTCATGCTAGTAATAATTAAAGAATTAAATTTGTATTTAAATATTCACCCCGAATAGATCTGTGCAACTCATTCCCCAACAACTGGTATCAAAGCCATGGTTTCGGGCTCTGAATTTTTTAAATTATAATTTAATTCGCGGACATTAAATTTGAAATTGGATAGTAGAACTATTAGATCTGTTTTGCAGGTATCCAATTGTCATGGATTTTATTGTGTTTATTTATGCATGCATATAAACTTTGTTTTTTAATTCGATTCGTTCGGATTTGTTTTGCCTCGTGAGAAAATCCACGAGTAGACTAGAATTTGTTTGATTTGATCAATGTAATAGACTAGTCTAGATCTAGGTTTATTTATTTTTTGTAAATAAATTGTAACCGGATCGGGAACGAAGAGACGAAGAATTAAAGGACGAAATCCGTAGCGAAGGCGCTGGTATTACCGGCACGCATGGGCGCAGGGCGCAGGCGGGTGGCCGAAAGCACGCGTGAGGAAAGGAACAAGACGACGGGCGGGCGCTGTGATCTGATCTGTTCGCGCTCGTGCCGAGTGGTGGGGCGGATGTAAAGCGGGCGCTGTGAACGGATCTGTGGGCCGCCGAGGTCGCGGGCGAGGCGGCGGCTGGCTAGGGCGCTGTGGATCTGTGCGTCTGCGAGAGAGCTGCCGACGCCGCCTGCCGATACTGCCGAGGCGTCTTGCCGAGGATCGGGTGGGCTTGACTGTCGGGCGGTGCCGAGGTTGTTCTAGGCCAAGTGGCCGGTCGGATGCGGGCGTGCATCCCGGCTGCGAGCTGCTTGGTGTGGCATTTCAAGACAAAGTATTTTTCGAGACGAACGAGTGGGAGAAATTCGAGACGTGTTTCTTCAAGATCAAGCCAAGAAAAATCAAACCATGACAATTGGATAATTTGTGCCCAATATGTTTATTTTTTCTGTTATGCTTGATTTATTTTGCGCTTATCTTATGCTTTATTTAATTTGTTTAAATGTGTTTGCATGAGGGTTGCCAAATGGAAAAATCTCACCTTCAAAATTACTAAGTATGTTTAAATAATTAATTGACAATTTTATTCCGGATAATAAAATTGAATTAATTTTGACCTCCATGATTTATTTATTTGTGAATTCTTTTTGGAAATTCCCCGCAGACAAATCAAAAGATAGGTTTCACATGAATGAATTCCAAACAGATGATTGTGGGTTATTACTAGAGGCGATGATGACCCTCCCAACGAGGCTCGATCAAAGCAAAATAATAATCCTGTATTTAATCATGGTTATTATTTAGGTATAAAATTGATATGCATATACTTCTCCGAAGTCCTTGTCAATTTTATATTGGTCAAGTGGGAGCCAACTATTAATCTGGATATTAAAGGTTTGTAATTGTTCTTGTTTGTAACCTGCTTGAATGTGTTTAAATAATGACCCACCCAACGTGGCTTATTTAAATTGTTTTGAGATGTTGGCTGATGCATGTTCATATTTTTTTGAGAGTTTAATATGATGCATGTGATCGAACCTTGTGATATATTTGTGCTTATGCATATTATTGTTTATTTCAGTTCATCATGTCGCAACCTTTTAATCCATTTGGTCAATATCTTTGAAAGACAATTTGCTCCTTGGAGAGAAAATTTTGTTGATTGGAATCGAAAACTCACTATTGTCCTCCTTCGCACAAAGCCATAACTAGGTTCTAACCACACCTAAACCGGATAAACCATCAGATGAGTCCACTAAAACGGTTAAGAAAGAGTATCTTTGTTGGGAGCGGTCTAACGAAATGGCAAAGTGTACCATCTTGGCTTCTATGTCAGATGTGTTGCAACACCAACACCGTAACGTTGAGACATTGCGGAAATCATGACTAGTCTTAAAGCGATGTTTCAACATCAGAACCGTGTGGCTCGTCAGATCACCATGAGGGACTTGCTCTCTATGAAAATGGTGGAGGGAACGCCCGTAAGGGAGCACGTTCTCCAGATGATGGCTCACCTTAATAAACTTGAGGTAATTGGCGCTGAATATGATATCGAGACCCAAATCGATTTTGTGCTCCATTCTCTGCCGAAAAGCTTTGAACAATTCAGGTTGAACTACCAGATGAATAATCAGAAGTTCTCGATGCCTGATCTATTGCAAGCTTTAGTCTCGGCAGAGGCGATATTGGGGCAGAAAAGCCAAGCCTTGGTGGCAAACGGACCTTCTTCTTCTTCTAGACCAAGGGGTGGTAAGAACAAGAAAAGGAACAAAGGCCACAACCAAGTGAACTCAAGTGTTGCCAATGGCAAAGATAAGGTGAAGAAGGGTGGTGGAGTGAACAAGCCAGCTAAGGGAAAGTGCTTCAACTGCGGTGAGAAAGGACATTGGAGGTCAGCCTGTTCCAGACCCAAAAGGGATGGAAAGAAAGGTAATTCTCACGCACTAGTTGTTTGAAACTTGTTTAGCGGCGTATGCCTCCCATTTTGTGGGTGGTGGATACGGGATCCACTAATCATGTTTGTTTCACATTACAGGGGTTCAAGCGGACCCGGCAACTTAGTGGGAGTGAGGTCCTCATCACACTGGGCGATGCTACGAGAGTGGCAGCTGAAGCAGTGGGAGAAGTGCACCTGTCTTTTGAAGACAGTGTTTTAATTTTTGAGATATTCTTTACGTTCCGGATTTTTTAGAAAGAATTCGTTTTCAGTTTCTAAACTTTAATGATGGATATTCAGTTACTTTTTAATAAAGTTGTTACCATTTTTCTTGTTGATAAATTTATCTATCATGGAACGTTGTTGAATGATCTCTATGCAATTAATTTTATGCACACCACTCATTAAATGTATCCTATAACACATCAACTGTTTTGAGAAAAAAAACGTTCATCGGGGCGTGAAGCGAGACACTTCTTTGGCATCTAAGATTAGGTCATATAAATCCAAAGAGGATCCAAAGGTTGGTGAAAGATGGTTCACTGGAGCGTCTCCAAGTTGAACAAAATTCCAACCTGCGAATCATGTTTGGAGGGTAATATGACCAAAGGGGCATTTGGAGCCAAGGGGAATAGGGCCAAAGAAGTGTTAGAGGTCGTTCACACAGATGTATGTGGTCCAATGTCAACCAAAGCAAGAGGAGGTTATGAGTAATTTTATTGATGATTACTCAAGGTACATTTTCCTTATGAAGCATGAATATGAGACCTTTGAAAAATTCTAAGAATTTAAGGCTAAAACAGAGAATCATAGGGAAAAACGTATCAAGTCTCTACGATCTGATCGTGGAGGCGAATACCTCAGCGATGAGTTTTTTGAACTACTTATCTGATGAAGGGATTGTATCAAACTCATTGCACCTTAACCCTCAACAAAAGCGGGGTAGCAAAAGCGAAGAAAACAAAATTCTTTTGGAAATGGTTAGATCAATGATGAGTTATGCGGATCTTCCCGAGTCGTTCTGGGGTCATGCCTTGGAAACAGTGACTTACATTCTGAACTTGGTGCTATCCAAATCGGTTCCCAAAACTCTTAAAGAATTGTGGACCGGGCGCAAGCCTAGTATGAGACACATGAGAATTTGGGGGTGTCCGGCCTACGTGTTGGACAAGGAAGCCGGTAAAATTGGATCCTCGATCAGAATTAAGGCCATTTGTAGGATACCCCTGAGGAACAAAAAGGGTGTATGTTCTATAGTCCCGAAGATCAAAAGGTGGTCATCAGCACCCACTTTAGATTTTTGGAAGAAGACTATATGAACCAAAGAAAACCTAGAAGTGAGATTACCTTAAATGAGCTTAGAAGGCAAACCTCAATGCCAATTGTACTTGATGATATACCAAACGATACGCTTTCACAACCGGAACCTCGTTGTAGTGGGAGGGTTGTGATACAGCCCGAGAGATTCATGGGAATAGAAGAGTCCTCGGACTTGATTCCGGACAAGACGAATGGAGACCCATGGATGGACATATGAGGCACTCCAAGATAAGGATCTGATTCTTGGCAAACAAAGAATAAAAGCCAAAATGGGTTCTATGTTTCATAATAGAGTGTGGGAGCTAGTCGAACCACTTAACGGGTCAAACCCATTGGATGCAAGTGGGTATAAAAAAGAAAAGAAAAGAGGACCGGACGGGAAGGTTGAAACCTTTAAAGCAAGACTAGTGACGAAAGGTTATACTTTAGAAAAAGAAGGATCAATTATGAGGAAACTTTTTTTACCAGTAGCCATGCTTAAGTCCATCGATATTCTCTTATCGATTTTCGCAGATTTCGACTTTGAAATCTGGCAAATGGATGTCAAGACAGCTTTCCTTAATGGAAGTCTTGATGAAGAGACCTATATGCAACAACCCCAAGGTTTCATTGAAACAGGCCAAGAACATCTTGTTTGTAAGCTCAAGAAGTCCATTTACGGACTCAAACAGGCATCCAGAGCTTGGAACCAATGTTTTGATCATGTGATAAAGTCTTATGGGTTTGATCAAAACGAGTTTGAAAGTTGTGTGTATAAAAAGCGTGTTGGGACTGCATTGGTATTCTTAGTACTATACGTAGATGACATTGTGATCATCGGGAACGATGTGAAGGTGTGATCAGACGTAAGAGGCATGGTTTTCAAAACAGTTTGATATGAAAGACTTAGGGAAAGCCGGACACATCCTTGGGATCAAGATCACTCGAGATCGCAAGAAAATGATGATCGGGTTATCGCAAGTTTCATACATAGATACTGGTTTTGAAACGATTCAGCATGCAAGATTCTGAGAAAGGATTCGTACCTTTCAGACTTGGAATCCATCTATCCAAGAAAATGTCCCCTAAGACGAAAAAAGAGATAGATGACATGAAAGGTATTCCTTGTGCTTCGGAAACCTTATGTATGCATTGCTGTGTACGAGACCGGATATCTACTTTGCCACAGGCATGGTAGCAAGATATCAAAGTAACCCAGGGAAAGTGCATTGGACGACAGTTAAAAATATTCTGAAGTGTCTGAAAAGAACTCGGGATAGAATGTTGATTTATCAGTCAGATACTCCAATCCCCATCGGCTACACGGACTCAGATTTCCAATCAGATTTAGATTCCAGAAATTATCTGCCTCAGTTAGGGTGTTTCCATTTGGGAAGTGTAGCCATCAGATGGACGAGTGTGAAGCAGAAATGCATCACTGACTCAACCATGGACGTCGGGTAAGTAGCTGCTTGTGAAGCAGTGAAAGAACCGATTGGGCTCTAGATCTTCTTAGTGGACTTGGATGGTGTTCTGAATTTGTCTAGCAATATCTGCTAGGGGCAGTTGCAAATTCAAGAGAACCAAGAGTCCACGAGTCAAACAAACACACTAAAGGAAAGACATCTTATACGAGAAATCGTTAAGAGAGGAGAAATAGATGTGGCAAAGATAGCGTCTAAGGACAAGCTAGCAAATTCATTCACAAAGGGTCTGCCTCTGAATACATTCGAGAGACATGTGGGTGGAATGGGTGTCAAGACCGTTGCCAATCTGCTTTGAGTATAAGTGGGAGAAATTATTAGGTTCGTGTAGGTGACATTAGATGTCACGGACTACGCGAGACATGTTGTAGTATACTTAAAAGCAGACTTTGAGTATAATTGGGAGATTGTTGGGATTATACTGGAACTGTTCAATAATTCGTACATGTTACATTGTAGTTAATTTAGTGATACGAGATCACAGAAGATTAAATTAACAGTCCCTTGTAACTAAAAGTACGCCATTCACGACCTAGATGGAAATGAACAACCCATCACGAAAGGTTGAGGTGTAAGGCTCAGATTGGTTTGTCTTGACCAAGAGATTACACTAGTGCATGACTGATGAACTGAATAGGACCTACAGGAGGATAAATTCTTCAGAACTGAACAAGGAAGAATTAGACCTCAGTGGTTCGTTGTTTCTTAACCTTCGTCCCTTAAATAGGATCACGTGGGATTGGTAACTATTGCTTTGACTTATTATGGGTAGCGAATCAAAGAGAGATTCAATACTTTTTATCTTGGGCAATATTATTGGTCACATGTGATTGCTAAGATTTAATACGAAGAATCGTGTGCAAGTACGCTTGTTTGATTTGCCCCCTTGGGAGGTTCATAAGCTTTATCATACCAAATCTTGCAAGTGGAATTTGTTTCCGGTATGGATAATAATGTTGAACCGTTCCTTGACCAAGGACAAAAGATATTAATTAACGGAAAGCTATTTCAGTGGCTTGAATTAATTAATGGGCTAGATAATCTTAAACACGGGAAATAATGACCGAGAGCCATATTGACTGTAATATGGGTTAAGATGGATAGTGCAATGTAGTGGGATTAATTAATATTTATGGGCTTGAATTATATTGTGGCTCAATATTAGATATTCAAGATCCATTAGAAGGTCCAATCTTAATTCTCCTAAAGGTCCCCTGAGTAGCCCAACAAATAGTCCAATAACTGAAAAATGTGATTAAAATAAAATAAATATTGTTGCTTATTTTTCCTCTATTTTTTCGAAATTTATGGATAAAAGAGGGAGAAAGATTTTCTTTGAATTTTGTTATGGAATGAAGATATGTATTCTTGGAATACAAGATTATCTCATTAAATTCAAGAAATCTCCCACTTGGTTATTCATTAAGGAAATTTCAAAATTTTGGAAATATAGTGGGCAAGAAAGATTTTCTTGATTTTCTTGAAAAGATATTATGGAAGATATGTATTTCTTGAAATACAAGAATATCTCATAAATTCAAGAAGATCCAAATCTTGGAATCTTGCACTCTAAAATTTTCGAAAATATCCATAATTGAGGAGGTGGGATTTTTGTGGAATATTTTAATTATGGGAAAAAGAATATAGGAGATATATTCAAGATTTCTTGGTGACCAAGAAAAGTCTTTTCCCACATTGATTTTTCACTGAAAATATCGACCACCCCTCTCCTATAAATAAGGGATGATTAGTTCATTCCCAAGTACAATTCCATGTGCTGGAAAAATTAGCAAATCCACATAAGTGGTGCAACAAAGTTTATTTTTTCCTTTTGTTAATTGTTCGACAAGTGTCCTTCCACCGGATAGTTGAGCAAGGGCTAAGGGAATACTTGGGAAGTCCTTTTGGTTAGTCCGTCCGACCGAAGTCACTGCCATCCCGAGAGGTACGTTCACGTAAACCCGTAGATTCCGCATGCGTAGGTTTTATGTGGCTTTTTATATGCATGATATGTTGTTGCAATTATTATTTGAATTAATATAGGATTAATTCATGCTAGTAATAATTAAATAATTAAATTTGTATTTAAATATTCACCCCAAATAGATCTGTGCAACTCATTCCCCAACATCTATAACTCGGCCTTATGGTCTGATCAGGTTAGGAGTCGAGCTAGAGTCAACTTTAAATCCGGAGATCCGACGAACTAGAATGCTAGACTTTGTAATCGTCGATGCTCCATCTACTTATAACGGGTTTTTAGGTCGCCCGTTTATTCAGGAATTCAAAGTTGCCTGTTCGACTTATTACTATTGTGTTAAGTTTCCAACCCAAGAAGGGACGGGTAGCGTAAAAGGCGATCAGAAAAAAGCCCGAGATTGTTTGCTGTCATGAGCGCCAGAAAAGTAAAATATCGTTAACATGATGGAGCAAAATGGGAGACCGGAGAATCAAGCCAACAGGCGAATATGTTGTCGAGGACACTTATACCTCCTCTGACGAGCACATCTCCACGGGCGAACACAGAACCCTGAATGATAACTCATGTTCCAGATCTAATGAACATTGACCCACCAAACGAGCTACCAGACTTAGAACCTCGTATAGGTTTTGATCCTATGGAGATAGTCGACGAGCACCGGGGGTCGATCGAAAATCCTCGATGGAAGCAAAAAAAGAGGCGAGCAACGCCTGTTGAACAATTGGAGTCTGTCAATATCGACCCGATCAGACCGGAACTAGAAGTGTTTATTGGTTCAGAATTACCGGAACCATTCCGAACAGAAATGATAGCGTATCTCCGAGCAAATTTGGATGTGTTCGCTTGGTCACAAGAGGACATGGTAGGCATCGATCCTAAACATGCATGTCACTCTCTTAACCTTGACCCAACACAAATTCCAATAATCCAGAAGCGGGGAAAATTCAGTCCGGAGAAGTATGCAGCTATGGATAATGAAATGAAGAAATTGCTCGATAATAAATTGATTCGAGAAGTAAAGTGCCCAAGATGGCTTGCTAACCCTGTGCTCGTCCGCAAATCTAACAGAACTTGGAGGTTGTGCATAGATTTCACCGACTTAAACAAGGCATGCCCGAAAGACAATTTCCCGATGCCACATATCGATTATTTGGTCGATAACGCAGCAGGACATGAGCTCATGACCTTCATGGATGCATTTGTTGGGTATCACCAAATACCCATGCATCCAGACGATTAAAAGAATACGGCTTTCTGTAGCGAAAAGAATATGTATTCTTGGCAACGCATGCCATTCGAATTAAAAAATGCTGGAGCAACGTATCAACGTTTGGTGAACAAGATGTTCGATGAACACATAGGTCGAACAGTTGAGGTGTACATTGATGACATTGTGGTAAAAAGTGAGCATAAGGAAGACCACATTACCCACCTGGCACAGACGTTTGATATTCTCAGGAAGTACAACATGAAGTTAAATCCGAAGAAATGCAGTTTTGGGGTTCATTCAGGAAAATTTCTAGGACACATGGTCAGTCAACGGGGGATTGAAGCAAACCCATCAAAGATTCAAGCTATGCTCGATATGCAGGCCCCCAGAAGTGTGAAAGAAATTCAAAAATTAACTGGACGTTTGGCTTCTGTAAGCCGGTTTATATCACGAACTGGAGACAAATGCAAACCTTTCTTTGACGCATTAAAGAAAGGGAAATTCCAGTGGACAGAACATTGCCAAAATGCGTTTGAGTCATTAAAGCAATGCCTTGTGGATACTCAAACGTTCTCTAAGCCTGTTCCAGGCGAACAACTTTATTTGTATCTTGCCGCGTCAGAGCACGCAATTAGCGCTGTGCACGTTCGAGCAGAGGGGGTAACACATTTGCCTATTTATTATGTAAGTCAGGTACTCAAAGAAGCCGAGCTCCGGTACCCTCCACTAGAAAAACTTGCGTATGCTCTCGTTATGAGTGTCTGAAAACTGCGACCATACTTTTTTTACCACTCAGTCGAGGTGTTAACCACATTCCCATTACGATAAGTTCTCCACCGACCAGACACTGCGGGCAGATTACTCAAGTGGGCGGTGGAGTTAGGTCAATTTGGCATTACGTTCGCCCCACGAACAACAATGAATGGCCAGGCTATGGCCGATTTCATGGTTGAATTGGCATATCTGCAAATACCCGAAAGAGGTGTCGACCAACCATGGCACATGTATGTTGACGGTTCATCAACAAGTTCAAGAGCCGGAGCGGGCGTGGTTCTCATCAGCCCAACTCGACAAACTTTCACGACAGCCATCAGTTTTGATTTCCCAGCCACAAATAATGAAGCCGAATATGAAGCTTTGATCGCTGGATTACACATGTCTATGACAATGGGAATTCAGAGGATGATGATTTATAGCGATTCTCAAATAATCGTATACCAAGTATTAGGCGAGTACGAAGCCCGAGGCGAACAGATGGCACAATATCAGCAACTAGCAAAGGAGCTGCTTGAACAATTCAAACAAGTTTACATAGAACAATTACCACGATTGGATAATTCGTTTGCTGATGCCTTGGCACGATTGGCAACAGCAGAAGGAGTGACGAGCACGACGGACATTGTGGTCGTCACAACTTGTTCGCTATCAATTCCCAGAGTTGTGGTCGCCCATGTGACAGGCGAGCAAGAAACCTGGATGACTCCAATTTTAAGCTACTTACAAAAAGGACTTCTCCCCGGAAATAAAGCACAAGCTACTCGCCTCAGATTACAAGTTGTTCGATATACTATCCTAGATGGACATTTATACAAAAGAAGTTTCGCTCTTCCATTATTGAAATGCATTACTCCTGGAGAGGGTCATGTGATTCTGGAACAGATTCATGATGGAGTATGCGGAAACCATACAGGTGAGCTTCTATTGGCATATAAAATCATCAGACAAGGTTACTACTGGCCGACTCTCAAGAAAGATTCGCTCGCTTATGCCCGCGCATGTCATAAGTGTCAGGTACACGCCCCACTTATCCATAGCCCACCGGAAGAACTATTGTCTGTTTACAGCCCGTGGCCATTTGCTAAATGGGGAATCAATTTGATCGGCCCGTTTCCTACTGGCACATCAGGAGTAAAATATGTCGTGGTTGTCGTTGATCACTACACTAAATGGGCGGAAGCAGAAGCCATTATTAAAGCCACCGAACAAAGAATGTGGAATTTTGTTTGGAAAAATATCATTTGTCATTTTGGGCTTCCCCAGTCATTGGTAACAGATAATGGCAAACAGTTCGATGGAAGTGAATTCCGACAAAATTGTGCTCGTTGGGGCATAAAGAAGCATTACTCTACTCAGATACCCCAGTCAAGCGGACAAGTTGAAGTTGTTAATAAAATTATCAAGCATACCCTCAAGGCTAAACTTGATAATTCAAGGGAGGATAAATTTCAAGAGTTACCAGAAATATTATGGGCATATCGTACTACTTTCAGAACATCAACTGCGGAAACCCCATTTGCCCTGGCATTTGGTGCGGAAGCTGTTATACCGGCAGAAGTAAAGATTCCGAGCCATCGAATAATGAGTTTTGGAGAGCACATCAACGACCAGGCGCTCGCCCTAAGTTCAGATCTATTGGAAGAAAGAAGGATGGAGGCCGATTTTAGGAACGCTATGTATAAAAAAAGATCAGAAAAGTTCTACAACTCCAAAGTCCGAACAAAGTTCCGGGCGAAATTTGGTTCTAAGACGAAAGCAATGGGGGTACCAAGTGGTGTGGAAGAGCATGGGAAGGTCCATTAAGAGTTACAGAACGTTTGTTAAACGGGGCATATGATTTGGAAGACCTGAATGGAGTTCCATTGTCCTATTCGTGGAATGCGTCAAATCTGAAAAAGTATTATCAGTAACGACGAGCACAACTGGCTAGCTATTGGGGTAAAAAAAAAAAGCCCCCGAGCATAATCAGCCATTCGGCTAAGACGAGCAGGACAAACATGAAGGAAGAACACACCGTATCCGACACAAATTTCTGAATCTTCTAGAAAAAATTCTGGCAAGCACTATTAAAAGATAGAAGATACGTGTCAAAACAAGTTGAGAAGTGGTGGCAACCAAAAGAGGTACGTGTCAATCCTTGAATAAGAACTGGCAAAGACAAGGACAGATGTCAAAAGGAGGATTTAAAACAAGAAGGCCAACACCAACTAGATATGCCAGCACTTGTTTGGGATAGTAGTATAAATAGGCATATTGATAGCTGAAGAAAGTGGAAGAAAAAGAGAGAAAAAGGAAAAAATACTGCAAACATAGAAGAAGAAAATTCAGTTATCGGGCGATAGTTGGTTTGGTATGCCTCCAGATGAAGTTTTCAACACTCGATTCAGCTATCATTCTACTGACTCGATCATGTGTCCTGGTGCTTGCTCTAGTACGAGCTTTAAACCCCGTATCGCAGTCACAAAGGAAAATACTCTCCCTTCAATTTGGGAAAGCCAATCCAAATCGGGAGAAGTATTTTCTTCTAAACGGGTATTGACACTCTGAGCACAGGTTGGTGCTCGTTACGGACTCAAGATGCTCGGCAGAGTCATGGTTGCCACTCCACGTTGCCCACTGCTTATGCAGTAGTAAATCACTAGTCCCCTACACATCCCAAAAATTTCCTCCGAAGGGGTGGGATGTCGTGGCGTACACACGAAACGACGCACAGACGCTGATGCTCAGGCATCTACAGAAGGGGATAAAATGGTGCGAGCAAGGACATCTACCGCAAGACCAGCTTATAAGTAGTAGAAGTCTGCTTCGCCATATGCTCATGTCCGCAGAGCTCAAGATAATCACAAGCTTGTCGGGGAGGGGCAAACGACGATGTCTTTGTTGCTCGAGCATATTACTTGAAGAAGAGTAGACAGGCTGATCCGCCTCATACTTGTCAACATCAATTCTGCGGACGAGATGAGGTCAGCTCATGTCTATTTCAAGACTAGGTTTTGAATTTAGCAAAACGATAGTCTGATACCAGTAGTTATGTGTAATAAAAAGAGTTCACCCCAAGTGTAAAGGTTGTAATAGAATAACAACGTGTTGAAAAGCTTTTTGTTTGTTAAGTTTTTCTAGTTAAAGCCTATCAGAGGTCGCACCTAAGCTTGGGATGACCTAAACAAAGGCGAAGCAAGCGAAGTTTATGTTCACCGACGAAACACCAGTACTTAGATACCCACAGCAAAGCGAGTGATGGGTACGCAGTCGCAACTAAATAAGACGACTCGTACTTACAGATACCCGCAACAAAGTGAGTGATGAGTATGGGGTTGCAGCTAAATAAGACGACCCGAGCAGAATAGTGATCGCGGCTAACATAAGACGATCACGAAACAAGAAAGGGGGGTTGCACATAAGTTAACCCATCTGATCGTAGCTAAATAAGACGATCAATCTGATTGCACCTCAATAAGACAAACAAAAAACCAAAGAAGTCAGGTTGGAACATAGACACAGATCATGTTCGAATTCATTCAGAAGAAAAATGGCATAAACTAGGAAACAAAACAAACATCAACCGTTCATCAACAAAATTCATCCTCCACGATCGAATCAGAGAAAATTGTTCAACAAGCAAATTCGATGGAAACAGCAAAATTGTTCAACAAGCAAGTTCAACAAAACAAAAATTACACAGTAGTGCAGAGGAAATTGTTTAACAAAGCAAAACTAAGGAATAAATTCATTATTGGGGGTGGGCGGAAGAGATGTGTCCAGCAAGTCCTGCCTCGTCTGCTCGGTCCCTTCGGGAGCGACTCCCCCAACATCATCATGCCTCGTCTGCTCGATGGATACCACATTCTGCTCGTCTTCAGGTGGACCACTCTGCTCGCTCTGCACCTGATCAAACCCACGCTCGGCTCGGTGAGCTTGGTCGACAGTACCGTCAACATCTGCATCCGAACCATCTTCCTCATCCAAAATAGGGTCATCAATCTCGATCCCATCAGGAAGATTAGAGAAATCGCACAGATCACTCAAATAAGATATTGGAAGATTGCGATCCGGGGGGTAGTCGATCAGGTACTTCTCGAGATGGGCTACGAGTGGGGTAATCTGGTCAGCAGTAAGTGTTTGTCTAGCAGAACTGATGGCATTTGCAAAGGCGCATATATAGAAGAAGTTGGACATGGAATCAACATACTCTTCAGTGTGTAATTTTGAATTTTCAAGACCCAGACGAGTGTTGGTCTCTTCAGCGGTGAGGAGTTGTTGGGCGAGCAGAGTTTTCTCGCATTCCGCAGTCTCGATGCCTATTCTGAGTTTTCGGAGCTCAACATTCAGCTTGTCCTGAACTTTCCTAATGCCCGCCACCTCTTCCCGATTACGGTGCAGCTCCTCCCGAGAAAGGCCTAGCTCCTCTCTGGCCTGGCGAGCATCTTCCCTAGCTATACGAGCATCCTCTTGAGCTTTATGAGCTTCTGCTTGGGCTGAGGATACTTGCTCCTGAGCCAACTTCATTTCATCTTGGGTCCTGGTCAACTCGTTCACCTTCTCTTCGAAACTCGTGATAAGAGTCACATAGTAGGCATGAAGTTGGACGGACTCGGCGTAAACTTTTTCAAGGAGAACCAAAGATTGGCAATGGCGCACTAGGCCAAGTTGCATGGTTTCCAAAGTCGTTGGACCCTTAGTGGCCTCTTCGAGCTCAGTAGTCCATGCTCGGATGGGGGTCTCACACGCTTTCTGAACATGCTCGGGAAGGCCAGGAATGTTGAGGACACTAGGAGAGCAGTAATAGTCTTTCAACTCTGGCATCAGAGGCGATAATCTGGTTAACCTACGTGTTATAAGAACAAATAGATATGATTAAACGATTAAATCAGATGGAACAAAGAGACACTCCAACAGGCGAGCAAATGTACCTGTTCACCCGAGCAAGGTCCCCTCCCATAAACGACTTATCTTCAGGAGAACGGAGCTGGGAACTCAAAGGAGTCCAGGTTTGGGGTCCTGCTGGGGGTGGAGTAGATGTACCGACCTCCATTTCGGCGATTTGTGTGATCGGACCGACCACAGAGGCAGTTATTCTGGTCGTTTCAGCAGTAGGGGTCGCCTCAATAACATCGATGCTCGATGGAGCTATCGGATTTTGTTCGTCAGGTACCCTTCTAGTTCTCTTTGGAGAGGGAGCTTGGTCGCTCGATCCCTGCTCAACAGAACGAGTTGTCCTTTTCTACCGACACGACTCGCCCGGTCTGGGCGCAGCTGGTCGGCTCGCCTTTTTCACTCTGCTTGCCTCCCCTCGGTTTGCTCGTTGAGCATCTCTCTCAGCCTGAATTCGAGCAAGATCTTGGGGTCTCTTGGTTCGAGCCATTTCAGTATGCTCAGATGTGCTTACAGCAATAGTGACGGCAGGGAAAGCTGTAAACAAAAGAATTTATTAAAAAAGAAAGAGACACCAGGAACAAAAGGCACAACACATTTGCAAATGTAAAAACAATCCTTACCAACTGGATTGACGGCGACTAAATGGTGAGGGGGCACGTACAATCCTCCTTTCTTCCTTTGCTCAGCAGTATTCAACGTCTTTACTGAGCATTCTGAGTATGGCTCAAGATCGATTTGCCAGATACTGCTGAAATAACTGTCGTTTGTCTCTTTATCCGTTGCTGCTTGAATTCCTGAGATTGAGAAAATAAGTTAAAATCAGTTCATTGTGAAGAGCAAAACCACAAAAATACTTACTTCGACAGACTCCAAAATCGGTGGGGATATCTAAGCGGGCATTTGGTTCACATCCTGAAGCAGGACTTTTCCAATCACCCCCGACGAACCAAAACTTCTCTTTTCAATCAGTAATCTTATTAGGCACATCCTCGATGACCTTACATTTGGCATTCGCTTGCATGAACAACCATCCGTGTTCGCCTTTGGGTCGAGACAAATGAACTAATCGAGAGAGTTCTGCTGGTGTTGGATAGTACACAGGTTTCGTTTTACCGAACAGAGTTAGGAAACTCATAATCATATGCCACCCATTCGGCTTTAGCTGTGTAATAGTGATATTCCATTCTACGAGCAAGCGAGTAATAGCCGGATGAAGTGGGAACCGAAGACCCGCTTCCATTGTATCTAATTTCACAGCAACACAACCCTCGGGAGGATGGTCTGCTCGCTCATCGGGACCAGGCGCCCAGAAAAACACATCCTTTGGAGTCTCGTAATTCCGATGCAATTGGCCGAGCATATCTACATCAATCACACTTGCAATTTTGCTCGCTGGATATTCATTTTTTACCCTTGTCCTGTGAGGTTGCTCTCTCCATTCAAAATCATAATGAGCACTATACTCGGTATATGTTGGGCTATGAGGAAGACCAACAGGGATATCGAGCTCCATGCTCTGTTCGCCGTCAAATCCTCTGTTTGACTCATCAACATTCTCAGTCACCAGGATTTCCTCCCTCATATAATCGTCACCCCTATTTACATCATAACTACATACAACCCTAGATCCAATTTGGGGTTGGGATAAAGAATCTTCACCCGAATCATCTAAAAAATCGGTGCGGGCTAAATCCCAGTCTAATTCAATGAGGGCATCGTCGGAATCCGACGAAAGAATGGCAAATGGTTGTCGAACTTGCCAGCGGGATCCTGAACCCAAGGCGTTCATCTCCGGCGCATTAGCACCACTATGGGAGATCGGACGGAAAGAGGAGGAAGAGGAACTATGATGGTTTGACTCTATTGAAGCGGTAGAACTTGAACGAGAAATCATAATTAGAATTAAAGAGGGTACGAAATAGTTACCTGGAAGAAATCCTTCGCCGAAATAAACGTGCTCTTGTCAGAAATTTCAGACGAGACGGAATATGAAGAAAAAGAGAAGAGAGACTGAATAGAAAGAAGAAGGGCTGAGGCGGCAAAATAGGTATTTATAGATGCTGCAAAAAAATTTGAAAATTCAAAAAAGAGGGTTCTAACACAGAAGACGAAGTGACACTCACAATTGGAGCGGCTCAATATATCCAACATCCGGGCCCCCATGATGAATACAAAGCGGCCCGGTTGGGGGGTATTGTTGTGATCGATACAATTACTCGATTAATTTGTACACGTCGGAGGGACACATGTATCAATAAATTATTAAAATAACCATGTCCGATGGAGAGGTGTTCGCCCAGATAATAATTCAAGTGCGCTCGCTACAAGTATGCTCGATACAAGTATGCTCGCTACAAGTATGCTCACTACAAGTATGCTCGCTACAAGTATGCTCGCCTTGACATGTTGGGATTATACTGAAAAGTATGCTTTTACTTTGTATAATCAAAATTGAATTTCGGACTTATTTACTGAAATAAATTGTTTATCACTGGTGCTTTAAATATTATCGAATGTTACATATATTTACTGCATAACTGTTCAATAAATCGTACGTGTTACATTGTAGTTAATTTAGTGATACCAGATCACAGAAGAATAAATTAACAGTCCCTTGTAACTAAAATTACGCCATTCACGACCTAGATGGAAATGAACAATCCATCGTGAAAGGTTGAAGTGTAAGGCTCAGATTGGTTTGTCTTGACCAAGAGATTACACTAGTGCATGACTGATGCACTGAATATGACCTACATGAGGATAAATTCTTCAGAACTGAACAAGGAAGAATTAGACCTCAGTGGTTCGTTATTTCTTAATCTTCGTTCCTTAAATAGGATCACGTGTGGTTGGTAACTATTGCTTTGACTTATCATGGGTAGAGAATCAACGAGATTCAATACTTTTTATCTTGGGCAATATTATTGGTCCAATGTGATTGCTAAGATTTAATACGGAGAATCGTGTGCAAGTACGCTTGTTTGATTTGCCCCCTTGGGAGGTTCATAATCTTTATCATACCAAATCTTGCAAGTGGAATTAGTTTCCGGTATGGATAATAATGTTGAACCGTTCCTTGACCAAGGACAAAAGATATTAATTAATGGAAAGCTATTTCAGTGGCTTGAATTAATTAATGGGCTAGATAATCTTAAACACGGGAAATAATAATCGGGAGCCATATTGACTGTAATATGGGTTAAGATGGATAGTGCAATATTAATTATGTAGTGGGATTAATTAATATTTATGGGCTTGAATGATATTGTGGCTCAATATTGATAATTCAAGATCCATTGGAAGGTACAATCTTAATTCTCCTAAAGGCCCCCTGAGTAGTCCAACATATAGTCCAATAACTGAAAAAGGTGTTTAAAATAAAATAAATATTGTTGCTTATTTTTTCTAATTATTTTTTAAATTTATAGATAAAAGGGGAGAAAGATTTTCTTTGAATTTTGTTATGGAATGAAGATATGTATTCTTGGAATACAAGATTATCTCATTAAATTCAAGAAATCTCCCACTTGGTTATTTATAAGGAAAATTTCGAATTTTTTGAAAGATAAAGGGCAAGAAAGATTTTCTTAATTTTCTTGAAAATATATTATGGAAGATATGTATTTCTTGAAATACAAGAATATCTCATAAATTCAAGAAGATCCAAATCTTGGATTCTTGCCTATTATTTACGAAAATATCCCATAACAAGGAGTATGTGGGATTTTGTGGAATATTATAATTATGGAAAAAAAAAATATAGGAGATATATTCAAGATTTCTTGGAGATCAAGAAAAGATTTTCCCACATTATTTTGCCCACAATTTTCGACCACTTGTGCTCTATAAATAGGGGATGATTCTTTCATTCCAAGTATAATTCCATGTGCTGGAAAAATTAGTAAATCCACAAAGGTGGTGCAACATAATTTATTTTCCTTTTGTTAATTGTTCACAAGTGTCCTACCACCGGATAGTCGAACAAGGATTAAGAGAATACTTGGAAAGTTCTTTTGGTTAGTCTAATCAGCCAGATCACTATCATCCTAAGAGGTACGTTCACGTAAACTCGTAGAATTCCGCATGCTTAGGATTTACGTGAATTAATTATATGCATGATATGTTGTTGAATTATTATTTGAATTAATATAGGATTAATTCATGCTAGTAATAATTATAAGAATTAAATTTGTATTTAAATATTCAACCCAAATAGATCTGTGCAAATCATTCCCCAACAACTGGTATCAGAGCCACGGTTTCGGGCTCTGAATTTTAAATTGTAATTTAATTCGCTGACATTAAATTTGAAATTGGATAGTAGAATTGCTAGATCTGTTTCGCAGGTATCCAATTGTCATGGAATTTAATGTGTTTATTTATGCATGCATATAAATTGTGGTTTTTAATTCGATTCGTTCGGATTCGTTTTGCCTCGTGAGAAAATCCACGAGTAGATTAGGATTTGTTTGATTTGATCAATGTAATAGACTAGTCTAGATCTAGGTTTATTTATTTTTGGTAAATAAATTGTAACCGGATCGGAAATGGAGACAGAGATGAAGAATTAAAAGGATAAAATCCGAATCGGGCGTGGCGGCGTATGCCGCTGTCGAACGCAGTGAGGTGTAAAGAACACGGACGCGCTGCGACACGCATGGGCACCGGAGGCGAGACCGAGGGCCGGTTCATGAGGACAGGCCACGCCGCGCACGGGCGGGCGCAAGGCGGACGGAGGGCGGATTCGAGGCGAGGGCAGCACTCGGGGACGTGCCCAGGGCTACCGAGGTTCGCGGGCGAGGTAGGGCGGGCAAGCGTGCGAGTGCGGATGCGAGCGGTTACGCGCATCGCCTGCCGAGGAGCTGTCGGACCCTGCCGAGGCACGGGCGGGCGACGCCTGCCGGGCAAGCGAGGCTAATGGCGCTAAATCTGGCTAAGTGGCTTGGCCGGATGCGGTATCCCTTGATGCGAAGCTATTTGGATGGCGTTTCGAGACGCATATTTTTCGAGGACGACGAGGGAGAAAATTCAAGACGGTGTTTCTTCAAGATCAGCCAAGAAAAATCAAACCTTGACAATTGGATAATAATGTGCCCAATATGTTTATTTTTCTGCTTTGCTTGATTTATTATTGTGTTATCTTATGCTTTATTTAATTTGTTTAAATGTGTTTGCATGAGAGTTGCCCAATGAAAAATCTCACAATAAAAAATTACTAAGTATGTTTAAATAATTAATTGACAATTTTATTCCGGATAATAAAATTGAATTAATTTTGACCTCCATGATTTATTTATTTGTGAATTCTTTTGGAGAAATTCCCCCCACGGGACGGTCAAAAGATAGCTTTCACATGAATGAATTCCAAATGGATGATTGTGGGTTATTATTAGTGGCGACGATGACCCTCCCCACGAGGCTCGTTCAATAAGAAATAATAATCCTGTATTTAATCATGGTTATTACTTAGGTATAAAATTGATATAAATATACTTCCCCGAAGTCCCTGTCAATTTTATATTGGTCAAGTGGGTGCCAACTATTAATCTGGATATTAAAGGTTTGTAACTGTTCTTGTTTGTAACCTGCTTGAATGTGTTTAAATAATGACCCACCCCACGTGGCTTATTTAAACTGTTTTGAGATGTTGGTTGATGCATGTTCATATTTTTTTGAGATTTTAATATGATGCATGTGATCGAACCTTGTGATATTTTTGTGCTTATGCATATTATTGTTTATTTCAGTTCATCATGTCGCAACCTTTTAATCCACTGTTATATACACTCAAAGAACACCAATTAACTGGCGAAAACTATAATGTTTGGAAACGAAATATGAGTTTTGTCCTACCTGCACAAGAACATTATTGGGTTCTTGATGTACCCAAGCCACATAAGCCTACTGTTGAATCACCTAATGCGGAAAGACATGAGTATAATATTTGGGAGCAGGCCAATGAACCCATGAAACATGTAATCTTGACTTCACTGTCTGATAATTTGAGACACATTCATGAAGGTGTTGAGTCTGTTGCAGAAATTATGCAAAGTCTTGAAGAAATGTTTTTAACAAAAGACCGCATGATCAATCAGTTTAAAAATGACGACGTGGCCAGGCTAAAGATGGTTGAGGGAACACCCGTAAGGGAGCATGTTCTCAGGATTAAACACCATTTTGAAAAACTGGCTTATCTCGAAACTAAGTATTGTGATGAGGCCCAAATCGAATTTTTGTTGCTAACTCTACCAAGAAGCTTCGATGGATTTTACTGTAGTTTTGTGATGAGTGATCACATGTTTACTATGGATATCCTACAAGAAGCCTTGGAGAAAATAGAGAAGCATTTAGGAAAGAAAGACGAAGCATTGGTGACCAAAAGTCTTTTCTCGAGATCTAGGCCAGTGGAAGGCAAGTCTCAAGAAAATGAAAGTGGTCAGAACCAAAGCAAACTCATCACTAAGAAAAGTGAGAAAAGGACAGTTAGCTGTTTGGGTGTCAAGAAAGGACCAAAATGAATATGTTTTAATTGCGGTGAGAAAGGACATTAGAGGTCAGCCTGTTCCAATCCCAAAAGGAGAGGAAAGAAAGGTAATTCTCACGCACTAGTTGTTGAAATTTTTTTAGCGGCGTATGCCTCCCATTTATGGGTGGTGGATACGGGATCCACTGATCATATTTGTTTCACATTACAGGGGTTCAAGCGGACCCGACAACTTAGTGGCAGTGAGATCCTCATTACACTAGGCGATGCTACGAGAGTGGCAGCTGAAGTAGTGGGAGAAGTGCACCTGTCTTTTGAAGATAGAGTTTTAATTTTAAGAGATGTTCTTTACGTTCCGAGTTTTAGAAAGAATTTAATTTCAGTTTCTAAACTTTTTCATGATGGATGTTCGGTTACTTTTAATAAAGTTGTTACCATTTCTCTTTTGATCAATTTATCTGTCATGGAACGTTGTCGAATAATCTCTATACAATTAACTGTGCACACCACTCACGAAATGCATCCTATAACACATCAACTGTTTCCGAGAAAAGAAAACGTTCATCAGACGTGAACGAGACACTTCTTTGGAATCTAAGATTAGGTCATATAAATCCAAAGAGGATCCAAAGGTTGGTGAAAGACGGTTCACTGGAGTTTCTCCAAGTTGAACCAATTCCAACCTGCGAATCATGTTTGGAGGGTAAAATGACCAAGAAGGCATTTGGAGCCAAGGGGAATAGGGCCAAAGAAGTGTTAGAGATCGTTCACACAGATGTATGTGGTCCAATGTCAACCAAAGCAAGAGGAGGTTATGAGTTTTTTGTCACTTTTATTGATGATTACTCAAGGTACGGTTATATTTTTCTTATGAAGCATAAATCTGAGACCTTTGAGAAATTCAAAGAATTTAAGGCTCAAGCAGAGAATCATAGGGAAAAACGTATCAAGTCTCTACGATCTAATCGTGGAGGCTATTACCTCAGCGATGAGTTTTTGAACTACTTATCTGATGAAGGGATTGCATCCCAGCTCACTGCACCCGGAACCCCTCAACAAAACGGGGTTACAGAGCGAAAAAATGGAACTCTTTTGGAAATGGTTAGATCTATGATGAGTTATGCGGATCTTCCCAAGTCGTTCTGGGGTCATGCCTTGGAAACAGCGGCTTACATTCTGAACTTGGTGCCATCCAAATCCGTTCCCAAAACTCCCAAAGAATTGTGGACCGGGCGCAAGCCTAGTATGAGACACATGAGAATTTGGGGGTGTCCGGCCTACGTGTTGGACAAGGAAGCCGGTAAATTGGATCCTCGATCAGAATTAAGGTTGTTTGTAGGATACCCCGAGGGAACAAAAGGGTGTATGTTCTATGGTCCCGAAGATCAAAAGGTGGTCATAAGCACCCACTTTAGATTTTTGGAAGAAGACTATATGAACGAAAGAAGACCCAGAAGTGAGATTACCTTAAATGAGCTAAGGGGGCTAACCTCAATGCCAACTGTACAAGATGATATACCAAACGACACACTTACACAACCGGAACCTCGTCGTAGTGGGAGGGTTGTGAAACAGCCCGAGAGATTCATGGGAATAGGAGAGTCCTCGGACTTGATTCCCGGACAAGACGAGTCAGACCCATGGACATATGACGAGGCAATCCAAGACAAGAATGTAGATTCTTGGCAAACAGCAATGAAAGCCGAAATGGGTTCTATGTTTCATAACAAAGTGTGGGAGCTAGTCGAACCACTTAATGGGGTCAAACCCATTGGTTGCAAGTGGGTGTATAAGAGAAAAAGAGGACCGGACGGGAAGGTGGAAACCTTCAAAGCAAGACTAGTGGCGAAAGCTTATACTCAAAAAGAAAGGATCGATTATAAGGAAACTTTTTCGCCCGTAGCCATGCTTAAGTCCATCCAAATTCTCTTATCGATTGCTACGCATCTTGACTTTGAAATCTGGCAAATGGATGTCAAGACAGCTTTCCTTAACGGAAGTCTTGATGAAGAGATTTATATGCAATAACCCCAAGGCTTCATTGAAAAAGGCCAAGAACACCTAGTTTGTAAGCTCGTGAAGTCCATTTATGGACTCAAACAGGCATTCAGAGCTTGAAACCATTGTTTTGATCATGTTATAAAGCCTTATGGGTTCGATCAAAACAAGTTCGAAAGTTGCGTGTACAAAAAGCGTGTCGGAACTGCATTAGTATTCTTAGTACTATACGTAGACGACATTCTGATCATCGGGAACAATGTGAAGGTGTTATCAGACGTAAGGGCATGGCTTTCAAAACAGTTTGATATGAGAAGCCGCACACATCCTTGGGATCAAGATCACTCGAGATCGCAAGAAAATGATGATAGGCTTATCGCAAACTTCATACATAGACACTGTCTTGAAACAATTCAGCATGCAAGATTCCAAGAAAGGCTTCATACCTTTCAGACATGGAATCCATCTATCCAAGAAAATGTCCCCTAAGACGCAAAAGGAGATAGGTATTCCTTATGCTTCGGCTGTCGGAAGCCTTATGTATGCAATGATGTGTACGAGACCGGATATTTGCTTTGCCGTTAGCATGGTGGCAAGATATCAAAGTAACCCGGGGAAAGAACATTGGACGACAGTTAAAAACATTTTGAAGTATCTAAAAAGAACTCGGGATAGAATGTTGGTTTATCAGTCAGATTGTCCAATCCCCATCGGCTACACGGACTCGGATTTCCAATCAGACATAGACTCCAAAAAATCTACCTCCGGTAGTGTATTTTGCATGGGGGGAGGAGTCGTGACATGGAGAAGCGTCAAGCAGAAATGTGTCGCAGATTCTACCATGGAAGCCTGTTGGGAAATTTATAGTTTTGATAAAAGTTCCAGAAACACATGTAATAGGACCAGTCAGACCTGTTAGCTGACTTATGTTTATATTACCGTTTATAGAATACCAGTTGATAATTACTGTATAGAACAACTGATGTAATAGATAGGTCACATATTGAGGGGAACCTCAATATGTATAATCGAATCTAAAGATCCAAAGAACGGTGATATCCGAGCGGGGCCGAATGTTAGAGATGAACAGAAGATCAGATCGATCTGATCTAGTCGATATCTCAAGTGAAGTCATAAAGCTCAAACTCCAGAATACTTGAAGATCAGATGACTTCCGGAAGATCGGACTGAGAAGACCTACATCACCGAAAGTCCGCTAGTTGAAGCTAAGTCAACCCGGCACCGAAGACTCCATCGGGTGTAGATCGATTAGTTCTCGATCGATCAAAGTCACTCACCAGTGAAAAAATCGATGTTTCACCTAATCATACGCCTATGATCCGAACAAGAAGAATGTCAACCTTAGTTGGAAGAACAACATTTGAAAAGTCGTCATTAACCAATAAGAACAAGACACGTATGATCGGAGCCGACAATTAAGGGATTTGATGTTGCTCTCTCTAACGCTATAAAATACAAGTTCACGCTTGCCATGCCATGCCGTTCAAGACGTCACATCAATCCTGCAAACCTACCTAATATAGCCTGAAATTCAAATTGCTCTCCAACGGCTCTTTGATTTCAAGGTCTATAAATATGGGATCACACTTCAGAGTGAAGACACGGAAACATTGAACAATCAAGAAGCTCAAGCAATTATCAGATTTCCGCACGAAGAACACGATCAAGAAGATTATTATATTAAGTGTTCATCCCATAAGTTCTTAGCATAGAAATCTTTTCATCTAGTTGATAAGCTACCTTAAACACTAGAAAAGATTTCATAGTTGGAACCAAAACAATCTTATCCAAACCCAAGTTAGGTTAAGTTGTTTAGCAAGATTTCGACATAGGGTTTCTAGTTCGATTTTAGGATCGGTTGAGTGAGAACTCCTTAAATATCTCGTCGGTGTAATTGTGTTGAACTAACACATAAAACTAAGTTCGGTTGGTTAAGTTGGTGCCCCTTGTGATAGGGAAGAGTGGACGAGGACCGGGTTTGTCCGAACCACTATAAATCTTGTGTGCCTTTTACCGCTTTGATTAACTCTGTCTACACAATTGCACACAACCTTTAAAGCAAGATACATATTCTAAGTTGAGATCGGCTAGCACCAAGCTTACGATTCGATCTAGCTTGACACTTCACCAATTGGTTAAAACACTAACTTTGGAATCGATTTATAAAAACCGGTTTTTCACGGGTAAAACTTAAGCTTCCGCGACACATCGCTTAAACCGATAGTTCCGAATCGATCTGCCTCAAGCGATTAGTAAGTTGGTTATCAACCCAAACCGATTCACTCAAGACTCTAATCGGGCTAATCGCCATCACACCCGACCGACAAAAAGTTTTTTAAGTCTATTCACCCCTCCTCTCTAGACTTCTGCCCTCACAAAACCCGTTCGGGACCTACAAAGCCGAATATGTAGTTGCTTGCGAGGCAGCGAAAGAAGTGGTTTGGCTCAAGAACTTCCTAGTGGACTTGAATATGGTTCTGAATTTGCCCAGCAGAATCACTGTTTATTGTGACAATGCCGGAGCAGTTGCAAATTCAAGGGAACCAAGAGCCCACAAGGACAGCAAACACATTGAAAGGAAATACAATCTTATACGAGATATCGTTAAGAGAGAAGATATAGATGTGACAAAGATAGCGTCTGAGGACAACCTAGCAGATACATTCACAAAGGGTCTGCCTCTGAATACATTCGAGAGACATGTGGAAGGAATGGGTGTCAAGACCGTTGCCAATCTGCTTTGAGTATAAGTGGGAGAAATTATTAGGTTCGTGTAGGTGACATTAGATGTCACAGACTACACGAGACATGTTTGTAGTATACTTAAAAGCAGATTTTGAGTATAAGTGGGAGATTGTTGGGATTATACTGGAAAGTATGCTTTTACTTTGTATAATCAAAACTGAATTTCGAACTTATTTACTGAAATAAATTGTTTATCACTGATGCTTTAAATATTATCGAATGTTACATATATTTTCTGCATAATTGTTCAATAAATCGTACGTGTTACATTGTAGTTAATTTAGTGATACCAGATCACAGAAGATTAAATTACAAATCCCTTGTAAAAAAAAGTACGCCATTCACGACCTAGATGGAAATGAACAATCCATCGTGAAAGGTTGAAGTGTAAGGCTCGGGATTGGCTTGTCTTGACCAAGATATTACACTAGTGCATGGTGATGCCTTTGAATAGGACCCTGAGGAGGATAAATTCTTGAATCGAACAAGGAAGAATTAGACCTCAGTGGTTCGTTATTTCTTAATCTTCGTTCCTTAAATAGGATCACTTGTGGTTGGTAACTATTGCTTTGACTTATCATGGGTAGAGAATCAACGAGATTCAATACTTTTTATCTTGGGCAATATTATTGGTCACATTTGATTGCTAAGATTTAATACGGAGAATCGTGTGTAAAGAACGCTTGTTTGATTTGATTTGCCCCTTGGGAGGTTCATAAGCTTTATCATACCAAATCTTGCAAGTGGAATTAGTTTCCCAGATGGATAATAATGTTGAACCGTTCCTTGACCAAGGACAAAAAGATATTAATTAATGGAAAGCTATTGCAAAGGGCTTGAATTAATTAATGGGCTAGATAATCTTAAACACGGAAATAATAACCGGGAGCCGTATTGACTGTAATATGGGTTAAAATGGATAGTGCAATATTAATTATGTAGTGAGATTAATTAATATTTATGGGCTTGAATAATATTGTGGCTCAATATTGATAATTCAAGATCCATTGGAAGGTCCAATCTTAATTCTCCTAAAGGCCCCCGAAAGTAGCCCAAAGATATAGTCCAATAACTGAAAAATGTGTTTAAAATAAAATAAATATTGTTGCTTATTTTTCCTAATTATTTTCGAAATTTATAGATAAAAGGGGAGAAAGATTTTCTTTGAATTTTGTTATGGAATGAAGATATGTATTCTTGGAATACAAGATTATCTCATTAAATTCAAGAAATCTCTCACTTGGTTATATATAAGGAAAATTTTGAATTTTTTGAAAGATAAAGGGCAAGAAAGATTTTCTTGATTTTCTTGAAAAGATATTATGGAAGATATGTATTTCTTGAAATACAAGAATATCTCATAAATTCAAGAAGATCCAAATCTTGGATTCTTGCCTATTATTTTCGAAAATATCACATAACAAGGAGTAAGTGGGATTTTGTGGAATATTATAATTATGGGAAAAAGAATATAGGAGATATATTCAAGATTTCTTGGAGATCAAGAAAAGATTTTCCCACATTATTTTGCCCACAATTTTCGACCACTTGTGCTCTATAAATAGGGGATGATTCTTTCATTCCAAGTATAATTCCATGTGCTGGAAAAATTAGTAAATCCACAAAGGTGGTGCAACATAATTTATTTTCCTTTTGTTAATTGTTCACAAGTGTCCTACCACCGGATAGTCGAACAAGGATTAAGGGAATACTTGGGAAGTTCTTTTGGTTAGTCTAATTAGCCAGATCACTGTCATCCCAAGAGGTACGTTCACGTAAACTCGTAGAATTCCGCATGCGTAGGATTGACGTGAATTAATTATATGCATGATATGTTGTTGAATTATTATTTGAATTAATATAGGATTAATTCATGCTAGTAATAATTATAAGAATTAAATTTGTATTTAAATATTCACCCCGAATAGATCTGTACAAATCATTCCCCAACATGACAACCATACAAGTCTGCTCGCCAAATCTGACAAGCATTAAAGTCATCCTTATATGCTCGTTAAGGGCAGTGTTCCGGCACAAAATCAATATGGTCAAAGGGGCGAGCAGAGCAATCGATCGAGCAAAAGTTGATACAAAGGGCGTATGACATAAAATATGTCAGTCAAGTCACTAACTGAACCATCTGGACGACAAAAAGAATACCTTATAAGCAAGTAAATCCAAAGGTCAACGAGGAAGACGAAGTTAAAAATGTGGCATCATCACATGAGTTCTTGCAAGACACGAAGTCTCCAGTTCATGCTTGTCAAAGTACTATAAATAGATCCAAAAAGAACAAGAAGAGGGTTCACAAAAAATTCCCAAATACTCACATATATTTCCCAAATCTTTCGTAGAAGTTTTCCCCACAAGAAGTATTGTGTACTGTATATGTAAACCTCGCAATATGACATCTCTGGCTTGGAATGCCCCCAGAGTAGTCATTTATTGACGAACTGGGTCAACAATTTCTTGTTATTTACCGTAATATCGTACACGTACTTATTTTGTTTGTGAGTTGTTCTAAAAATTAGCCACATAGAATTCTCATAAAAAACGAATCGCAACAACTCTCCTTTCATTTCTTTGCAATATTAATTTCCTCTAAAATTATAGAGTTGGAATTAATTTTCAATTTCTATATTAGGAGGAGCAAAGGTTCATCATAATGACAGTAATTATTCTTTTCTTTTGCGAATTAATGGTTAATATAGTTTGCTACAAACATGTTGCATGCCTAATTTTATACTGTTGATTACATTATTAGCAGTGCCAAAATTCAGGGTTTTTTTTTTTGGTAGTATCATTGCATGTTATTATTACACCTCGAATTTTCGATATTTTCTTATTGCACCTTTAAAATAAAATTATTGTCTCATGTGTTATTCATAATATTTTGCCAGTATATATTAAAATATTTGAACGTTTAGAACATTCTAAAAGAGTTCTTGCATGCCCACTTGTGAGGGCGCACTCGACCATGCTACCTTCCAAACCAATCACTTTTCCAATATTTATTAATAACTTTTCTGCTTTAATGCCTTTAACCCCCTCTTTTTTACCTGATTTTTTTCTTTTTTTACCTAAGTTTAACTTTTGGTCGTAAAATCCAAGAATCTAACTTTTGGTCCTAAAATTCAAGAATCTAGTTAGAGACTCTACGTAGTGATTAATGCATAGATATGACATGCATAACTCAAGTAGTGAAAGCTAAAAATCGTTTAGCTAACCACACAGTTGCAAAAATAATGTTCGATTCTTTAAAAAGACAAAAAAAAAACTCCCCCTATTTATAATCAAACAATAAGCTGTGTTCTTAGTGTGTGTTTGTAAATTTTAATAAAGAAGACAGAAACACTTATTTTTTAAATTGATCTCTCACAGCTTTAACTTTTGATAAGTGTTTTTAAATCACTAATAGAATTTGCAAACACCCCTTAGTAAATTGAATTCACTATATAACGAGACAATATTTCTCAAACTCAACACGTGGGATTAATTAACATAGATCTATCTACACTTGCATACATGTGCGTAACACGTATTAATACTCTTAAGATACCGTATTTGATGTATTTCACAAAAAAAGGGAGTGAGTAATGTAGGGCAGGGTGGGCATGAAATTTTGTACCACTTATTTGAAGTCAATATTAAAAAACCTATGTCCTTTTAGCTTTTAGACATTTGACTAAACGCTTTGCCTACTTTCTTTCTTTCATAAGCCTGTGTTTCTCTTGTTATAAATACCCCCATACTTCTCCCACATTTATCTCACCATAATCTCCCATCTCTCTAATCTTTACTGCAACAAAATCCCACTCTGCATTCCCGCAGAAAACTCTTTGAAAAGCGTGTCCAAAACCTGTGTGCAAAACAGTTGGGAGTTGGCGCCATTTTTTCGCACTAAATTCTCGCAAAACAAAAACAGAACAAAACAGAGCATCTGTAAATCATTTCTGATTTTAGCAATTTTTCAAAATTGAAGATGAGTGAGACTCACGGAGCAAGGCAACACCACCACCAAGTGTTCGACGTAGCTGTAAATGTGCCTACTCAAATTGGGTCCAAATGTTACGACGACGACGACGGCCGTCTCAAGAGAACTGGTACCTTTTAGCTTTAGAACTAATACTGTTCCCTGAAAATTTTCAAATTCTTGATTTTGGGTGTTCTTTTGATAGGAAATATATGGACTGCGAGTGCCCATATTATAACGGCTGTGATTGGTTCTGGAGTTCTATCCTTAGCTTGGGCTACAGCTCAGTTAGGATGGATTGCTGGCCCAACTGTCCTGTTTTTGTTCTCTTTCGTTACTTATTACACGTCGTCTCTTCTCGCGACATGCTACCGAACGGGCGATCCCGTTACGGGGAAGAGGAATTACACTTACATGGATGCAGTTAGGTCCAATTTAGGTGAGTTTTCACGGTGAAAAGATGATGCATTTTATGTGTTTGATGAAATGTCTAAATGAAAAAAATTCTTGATTTTGTAGGAGGGTTTCAGGTGAAAGTTTGTGGGGCGATTCAGTACATGAATCTTTTCGGAGTTGCGATAGGTTACACCATTGCTTCATCTATAAGCATGATGTAAGTACAATTCTTGAGTTTGAATTTCAATTTGTGTAGTTGAAAGACGCTTAAAGTTTGAATCTTTGTAAAAACAGGGCAATCGAGAGGTCGAATTGCTTCCACTCGAAAGGCGACAACAGTCCGTGCAGAGTTTCGAGCAATCCTTACATGATTGCATTCGGTGTCGTGGAAATCGTTTTCTCCCAAATCCCGGATTTCGATCAGATATCGTGGCTTTCGATCGTTGCTGCAGTTATGTCCTTCACTTATTCCACCATTGGTTTAGGCCTGGGGGTTGGAAAAGTTGTAGGTATGGAAAGAAAGATCAGAATATAATATTTTGAATTAATTTAATTTCTTGATGATTTGATAGTATTGTGACATCAAATATTTGTTCAATGATCATCACAGAATCTAGGAAAATCAAGGGAAGTCTCACAGGAATAACAATTGGCACAGTGAGTGGTACACAAGTTGTCACTGAAACACAAAAGATTTGGAGAAGCTTTCAAGCTCTAGGAGCCATTGCTTTTGCTTATTCTTACTCCCTAATTCTAATCGAAATCCAGGTATGCACTCTTCAATTTAAGTACTAGTATTAGTTGGTTTACTAAAAAGTATTAGTTTGCAAGTATAAGTAGTTTTCACCTAATAGTATCAGTTGTTTTACTAAAAGGTATTAGTTTGCAAGTATAAGTTGTTTTCACCTAATAGTATCAGTTGTTTTAATAAAAAGTATTAGTTTGTTAGTATCAGCTGTTTTCACCGAAAAGTACTAGTTGTTTCCAATGAAAAGTATTAGCTGTTTCTTGATGCTAAAACGACCCGTTTTTCGTTCCAGGACACGCTCAAATCACCGCCAGCCGAGCACAAGACGATGAAGAAAGCAACACTTCTTAGCGTAGCCGTAACCACCGTTTTCTACATGCTTTGCGGCTGCTTCGGCTACGCAGCATTCGGCGATTTATCTCCCGGAAACCTCCTAACCGGTTTCGGCTTCTACAACCCTTACTGGCTGCTCGACATAGCCAACGCTGCCATCGTAATCCACCTGATCGGTGCCTACCAAGTCTACTGCCAACCACTGTTCGCCTTCGTCGAAAAAACAGCATCCGAGTGGTACCCCGACAGCAAATTCATCACCAGAGAAGTAACGATCCCGATCCCAGGGTACAAGCCTCTAAAGCTCAGCGTCTTCAGGCTCATTTGGAGGACAATCTTCGTGATCATCACGACCGTCGTTTCCATGCTCTTGCCTTTCTTCAACGACATCGTTGGCATTCTTGGGGCGTTCGGGTTTTGGCCCCTCACCGTTTACTTCCCAGTCGAGATGTACATTAAACAGAAGAGAATCGAGAAATGGAGCTCGAATTGGATATGTTTACAGATTCTAAGCATGGCTTGTTTGATCATATCAATTGCTGCTGGAGTTGGTTCTTTTGCTGGAGTTGTGTCTGATCTCAAAGTTTACAAGCCTTTCAAGACTAGCTACTAATTAATCAGGATCACCTAAGTTTGATCAAGTTTTTTAGTCCATGCTTCTTTTCTTTTTTTTTTCAAGAAAGATCATATAAAAAAATGTTGGGATTTTAGTATTAGTTGATGTTCATAACAAAATCATAAGAAGGAAATAGGGTGTTTGTATGTACTTGATCACTGATTCAAAAATCCCATATTTTTCCAGTGTAATTTTCATCTATTTCTCTGTTGAGATAGTACAAATTTAACACGAATTATTCCCTACAATTATGAATTAATTGTCTTGCTTATAGATTATTGTTGTTTATATTGTCATTTAGTCACCCGTGATTTATTGGAATCGATTAATGAATTTTTTAGAGTAATAAAGAATTGTACAGAATCAATTATTAGAGATTGCCTCTAGAATGATTAACTTATAAAATCAAGATATACATACATCTGTTAGAATCTGTCTGGTACAATGCCTAATTAATTTGAGGCTGATTGATGCTAGAAATTATACAAGGTTCGAACATACTATTTTATATAAGTAGAGAAAATTTAAATGAATTTGAATAATAGTACAATTGTAGAGTATATAGGGCTAATTACGTACAGCATCCACAATTTCACAAAAATACATATGTTAGGATTAATTGAACCTGGATATCCTAATTCACAAATATGGTTTCATAATTTCTTGAATTGTCAAAAAGTACAATTTACGAGCTAGTGTGCATTGGAATTATTGTTGTTTCTTACCTAAAAATGTAAAGACATCACTCATGTGGAATATTCTGCACGACTTAATTGATGGGTCACCATAATTATTATGATTCTAATGAGTCTTAAATTTACATTAATATATAGATCCAAGTAAATAACAACACGTAGTTAATTAAAACAATTTGGCAAATTTTTACGCGCGACCGTATAATTGTTTAAGATTGTGTTTGTTTTGGGATTTACACGGATTGATTTAGAGTTTGATTTTCAAATCTCATATTCAACTCACACCTACAAATACCTATAAAATCTATTGGAACGTAAAGGATACTCAATCATGTATATCAAAAGGAAAAAATCACAATTACTACATCCTAGAGTTGTTAAACGAAACGAGCATCCCATGAGCGTGGCTCAACTCGACTCGTTAAAACTCGAATTTGGCTCATTTATATGCATAAAGTAATCGAGCTCAAACTCATAAAATACTCGATTTATAAATGAGCATATTTGAGCTCGACTCGTTAAATTTAATAATAATAAAAAATGTAATTCTATTAGACTCGATTGACTCCTTTGCAAGTCGACCCAACTCTATTTCCTCGTCAGTGTAATTGGGTCAGCTCGAGCTCAGTTCTACAAGAGTTCGAATCGAGTTCGAACTTAAAGTACTCAGCTCGACTCAGCTCGTTTATTGTGTTTGAAATTGTGAATTTACCTTATTTATTTAATACATAAACATATAGAAACTCAGTGTACATTAAATAAGAGTATTTAAATAATTTACACATTTTTAATAAAAAAATTAATTATAATTTGAAACAAATCGAAAAAAAATTAACTCATAGTGCATTTTAAAAACATATAACTTGTTATACTAAAATATGCAACTTGTTTACACTGAACCGTGTAACTATTAATACAGAATAATAGTTGCACGATTCAGTATCAATAAATTGTATCTTTAAAATATACTACGGGTACACGGTGTATCTAGATGCACATGAGATTTTTTTTTTATTTTTTTTTAACCCATCTTTAATTTTCAAGTACATTATATTTTGACTTTAGATGCGGGTGGCCGTCCTACTCCTACCCCTAAACTAGTAATCTTGTGCAATTACAAATTTACAAGTAGTAGCAAAATTTCTAGGTATCTACTTAATAGTTTGTGCACCACAATTTATCAATAAAATTCAAATTGTAATGATTACACAAATTCTAAAGTCACATTGAACATAGGGAGTCTGCGGTATCTACTAAATAATTGCGCATCACATTTTAGAATTTTCTATCAATAAAATTCAAATTGTAATGAATCTAATGATTACATAATAAATTTCAATAGTCAGAATGAAATTAGGGATGCGAGGCTATCACCCCTTTAACTTTTTAAACATTTATATCTTTAATTTTAGGAGAATTTGGCCCACTAATTTGCTTGTAATGGAAGGGGCATGGGTCACATGACAGAAAAATTAGGTTGTTACTTTTTGGAATGATGCAAAGGGATATAAAAATTTATTTATTTAATTTAATTTAGAAGCATTGACGACAGGATTTGGCATTTTATTGACCACACATCTACATCAATATTTTTGTAAAAGTGGGTTGATATTCTCATGGGCCCACCACCCACAAGTATTGATGGAGCAGAAAACTACAACATTTATATAGAAAAGATGATCAAGAATCTAACTTCTTCATTACCACCATTCACCAATTCTTCATCATCATTCCTGAGATTTTATATATCTTTCAGTATTGTGCAATGTAATATACTATGCCATTATTAAAAATATGGGGAAAAATAGTTGGTGTGGCTTTAAAAAAAATCATAGGTCAAAAAAGTTCATGAAGTATAAGTGATACTTTAACTCGTACATAAAAAATGGACAAATCACTAAGTTTCAAAGCTCCTAGCCCCAATAGTGACATCGAACAAAACTATTGTTTACAATTCTATCCTACAATTGCACCATACATACCACAGGATCAACCAATCAATCCAAGAGAGAAAAAAATTATCTAAAGGAAATTTAACACACCCACAATTATGATCTAGCTTTTAATTCATCGAGTACCTTCGAAAAGAAGGAGTAGAATTGTTAAAAATTGCCTCGTTCCTATATTTATATATTGTCCAAACGACTCCAATCCATATGGTTGCAGTAATTTCTTTTGATTGCAAAATCTACTCACAACTTGAATACTCTTCTCAGAAGTTAAAGTTGTAAAATGACAGTTTAAAAAATAAGTATATCTGTCCTTCCGTTGGTATTTGCAAACACACCCTTAAAAGGGCTTATAAAGGAGACAAGAAGCTTTTTTTCTTTAAAAGAAAAAGACAAGAAGTATTTCTAATGTTAGGTAAGTCCAAGTTTATAATACCTCGTTAATTTAGTTGACAATTAATTATGCCTATATAATCCCATTCTTTATTAATTCTAATCTTACTTTTACTGTACGTACTAGAATACAAGTTTTAACGTAACCGAGTTTGTACAGAATGAGAATATTATTATTGTTCTCGAGTAATTAAAAGATGCAGCTTCCTTTTTTCAAGAGAATATGGTCTTATTGATTATCCATCTAATCTTCAACTTATATACTGCGTCAATATTTGAAATTTGATGAATTGTAGCTGTCAACGACATAAGAATTTATTGCTTTTGATTTTAAGTTCTTATGGAGTGAAATTTGTTTATCGTGAAACTTATTCATTTTTTACAGATATGACCCTTCAGTTTCAATTATTATAATTAATATTTTTTTTGTAATATATGTAAGTGTTGTTGTAACCGGGTTGAACCGGGGAACCGCCAATAAACCGATTAAAAACATGCATAAAATCGCTTTTAAGGTTGAACCGATTTGAACCGGTCAAAATCAGTAAAAAACCGGTTCAACCTGCTATAATATTTTCTCTCATATTTTCTTTCAACACTTTCGATGTGGGATAAATGTGTGAGGTGGGATAATATGAACCAAGGTCCACATTCACCCCTTTTATAATATTTTATCTCATATTTTTCTTCAACCCTTTCGTTGTGGGATAAATATATGAGGTGGGATAAATATATGAATCAATGTCCACCTTCACCCCCTTTTATAATATTTTCTCTCATATTTTTCTCCAACACTTTCGATGTGAGACAAATATATGAGATGAGGTACACCTTTTCCCCTTTTATATTATTTTCTTCTAACATTTTCGATGTGGAACAAAATTATGAGATTTTATTTTCTCTTACATTTTCCTTTAATATTTACTCGATGTGGGATAAAAATATAAGATTTACTTTTTCCTTTTAAGTTACTCTCACATATTATTGTGTTGTTTTTTTTTTATTATGATCATGATTATTTTGTGTTTTCTTAAATATGAAAAATTATAAGATATATGTTTAAATTTTTGTAGGTGTATATTTATTTTATTTTTTAACTAAATATAAGAAATATTGAAAAAAATTAGGCAAAAATCATCTCAACGGTTGAACCACCGGTTGAATCGTCCGACCGGTTGAATCACTGACCGGTGGTTTATCCGGTTCGATCACCCATTCGATTATGAAAATAATGATATAAGTCACATCATTCGATGTTATGAGTAATATTCTTTATAATAAAAAGTCACACCCTTATGTTATCATAATTAGTACAGTTTAATAATATAAGTCACATTTCTTAATCAGTTTCACATATTCTCGTGTGAAATTTGTTCATCCTATATTTTGTCTTTAATTTTATACATTACTACTTATTATTTATTTTTTTTACATTCAAATGATGAAACTAAATCCAGTCGGAGATGCACGAATTTCTCTCTTTATTAAGATAAGAAGATATATGCATGACATTCACACTTTAATGTATAGTAAAATCTCCAAAAATAAAATATACTAATAAAACTACCCATAATATTCTTACTTGATTTGCTTGGTTTCAGTGACATAAATATTGGATAAGCTTGAATTGCATCTCAACTTATCACCTTAGCCCACTTGTAGACTTTGTGGGAAGCCCATCTTGTTCACAAAGAATTTAAAATTATTCTATAGCTACTTCTAACTAATTATTTCTTGAAAGTATTTATGTATGGCTGAAACGATAATAATAAAAGAGAATAGCGTAAAAGCAATATGCACGAACACATCCAAAAAATGAGTTTCCCATGTTTTTTTTAAATTGGTATTAGTGACCATAAAGATGTTGATGCTGATTTCTAGCACTTGTTGCAGCCTTGCAGCCAAAAAAGGACTGTATTGTATGAAAAGAATAATTTAAATATTATAGATGCACATTTGTATGAATTTTATGGGGGCATTTGATAATTGCAAGTTGGTGAATAACAAATTGGTATTAGTTATCCTAACACATGAAAGAATAAATCAATAGATTGTGACAATGATAGTTGTAATAAATGTTTTAACCTATTTTAAAAATGTTAGTAGAAATAATCTAAGATTATTTTAGATGGAATGCTTTTTTAGGAAATATAAAAATATTATTGTTGGATATGATAGCCTTCAATTGCACCTTAGTCCACTTGTACACTTAATGGGAATATAAAGAAATAAAATATTAGTTCTTAATAGTTAATACTTCTATTTTATAGAAAAAAGAAAAGAAAAAACAATTTCGACTAAAGTAATCCAATGCACAACGTGGTTCCCATGCGTTAATTTATTTTCTATATTTTCCTTTAAACTTTTTTCTTTAAAGAAAAGGCCATCCCATGATCCATCAGGCCGTAATGTCATTAATGATAATCGTTAGCACATGTTACCAGAAATACTCCGCGATAATGAATTCGATTGACCATTTATTATTTAAATATACGATATTTAATATATAAATTATTAGAATTTGAAGGGATAAAATAATTTTTAATTAAGAATTATATAAACTTCTCTACTTTATTATTAAAGTAAATAAATGAATAAAATGATTTTTAGTGTGTATAAAATAATGACATGAGATAATTTTTCAAATGTTGAGAGGATATAGTTATAAAAAGCAATATTGTTTAATTGATATTTATGAAAGGTGAAAAACAAGTATGGAAAGGACCAAATTGAAAAATAAAAAATCGAGTATGGGGCTAAGGAAATATATTATACTACATGAAATAACAATTACTACCAATTGTTTTAGACTCTAGCCCATATTTTGTTCCTTATTAATTCTAACACCTATTTTTTTTCTCACTCCAAATTTAACATATATTTTCACTTAATACTTAAATACATCTCATGTCATTATTTTCGGCAACGTCCATCTGATTTGGTCATTGGAGTCCACTTATCTTATTGATATGTAAACATTAAAAAATATAAAATATCACCGCGTAAGATTAAAAAATGCCGGACTAGTCTTACATAGTAATATTTTTAGTCCTGCATTTTCTAGTCCAGCCTACACGTTTCAATTATATTAGACTGTACACTTTAGTTACATTTATTTGTATATTTCAATTATAATAGCCTATGTGTTTCCCTCGTATACCTAATTATATCGTATGACTGACTGATGTACATGAGACATACTAAAAATAATTATAATGACAAGCCGAGAATTTGAAAGCATAATTTGCAGAATTCATTAAGAAGCCCAAACAACCCAAAGAATTAAAAGCCCAATAATCAATTCATTATAAAGCCCAGACAAAACCGGGATTGACAGCACAATTTACAGAATTTTGCGAAATTAATTGGAATTGGTATGTTGTGAAACTTGTTCACCGTGAAATTGGTTTTTTTTTTATAGACATACACTTTAGTAATATAAATCACACACTTTAATAATATAAGTCACACACTTCAGTTATCACGACGACACTCTTTGCTATAATATAAGTCACACCCTTCACTTTTATGAGTAATACTCTTTATAGTAAAAAGTCACACACTTTACTAGTAAAAAGTCACACACTTTAGTAATATAAGTCACACTCCTTAACCAGTTTCACCATAAAACTTGTTCACACTATACTTTGTCAATTAATTGGAGTACAATACTTGAGATTAGGGGTGATATACCTGTATCTTATCCAAATTATCAAACCATACCATATACCATTACGAATTTTTCGATATCAAAAAAATCATACCTTTACATATCAAAAATGGGTATATCGAAATTTTGGTATATTAAAATTGCATACCAAATACCGTATCAAAGATTCGGTATATCGTATCATACCGAATTTTTTGTAAATATTATTTCATACCGAAAATTTTATATATCTTTCCATGCCGAATTGTTTTATACTGAACTTTTTTAGAGTATTTACGACAAGATACTGAAATATCGTAATATCGAAATTTTGAATTTTTTTCGGTATACCGGCATATACCGAAATACCGAATTTTTTTCAGTGTATCGGTACATACCGAACCTTTTTATTTTCATACCAATACCATACCGAAACTTTTCAATAAGATATCATGTCGTACCAAAAAATTCAATATTTTTAAGTGCGATAAGTACGGTATACCAAAATTTTTGATAATTGATATATAGGAAACTTACTCTATAATTAATACGACTATTTCTCATTTTATGTCATATCGGTTTTCCTAAAGCATAGTCAGATATCGGTTTTCCTAAAGCATAGGCCTGAACAATTTAATGGGCCTTACTTTAGGCGTTATCTCACCATTTGAATTCCATCGATTTAATTTAACTATGAACTAAAGATACATATCGTTTTATCTTTAAAGGACAAATTTTATTTTAAAATTAAATATCGTTTTAACATTTTTTCTAATATATTCCCATACCTATCCCTAAAATATCTTTTTTTTCCTTCTCTTTTTATATTTATTTGAAGGAAAAATAAATTTCATTATTTAAAAGGCCGGCAAATCGTTATCTACATCAGTAGCAATGATCCTCTTCATCCAGAAAGAAAAGAAATCAAAACCACAAACAATTTCGACTTCAGAATTTCTCTCATACTACCATCAAGATATGACAAAAATTACAAATAAGAATATCTTTTATGATTTATAACAAAGGTAAGTAAGACAAAATTAAAGAATACAAAATTTATATTCCTTAATTTTAACTTCATGCTACAAATAATTTACTGTGCACTACTATTTTGAAATTTGAAGCATAATTCTTGATTTATTTTCCAACAGCAGCCCTATAAAACACGTGGTAGATCATAACCTCACGTGCAAAAGAAAGTTCGCACAGGTGGGTCAAGTTTGACCAACAGCAATCCAAAAAAGACATTTCAAACTTCCTTAAAAAAACAAAATCCACTTTGACCACAACAGCCAAGATTGATAATAGTAATTAGATAATCACAAAACCTTAATCCCATCCCAAAAAACAAACTTCATTCAAAAACTCCAATCTTTCTGGACAAAATCCCAATACACAAGATGAACATCTCCCACAATCTCTTCCATTTCCTCCTCATCTTCATCTTCCTCGATTTTCACACAAACCAAGCTTCGAATTCTTCGTGCCCCATCATTTTCGACTACGTCGAAACCTTCCCATGGGACACTTCCCTCTGCCAAGAGCCAGTTCAATCGAGCTGTTGCCAAACCATACGAAGCGTTTTCGGAATAGGATTATCCAAACACCTCCTTCAAACCTCGAGATTTTACCTCCCGGATGAAGAAACCTCATCTTCATGCGTACAAGCCTTTCAAGAAAAGATAGTATCATCGTCCATGTCAAATCCCACCTCTGTTTTCCCTGTTTGCTTCAATGACACGAGAGAATTTGTTAATAACCGAACGACGAGCTGTGCTGGGATTCAAACGGTTGATGATTGGACTAATAGGGTCGAATCAGTTTCCCCCCTTTCTTCTTGCAATGGAGATTTAACCGCGTTAGCTCGGTGCAGCCTGTGTTTGGATGCGGGGTTACAAGCGAATTCTTACCTCGTTTCTTCGAATCCCAACTCGACTAAATGCTTCTTCTTCGCTGCATTTTATGCTGCCGCCATTGTGAATGAGTTTGGACCGGAGGATGTGAGATCAGCTTCTTGCATATTGGGCGTGCCCTTATCGAGATCTGCATATGGTAAAGAATCAAATAACAGGACGAGGAAATTGGTGTTCGGGTTCGTGGGGGGCATTATCGGAATGTGTTGTGTAATAATTCTCTTCATGGGATACAGAAGGTGGGATAAGAAGAAAGAAGAGGACGTGATGCACGAAAAGTACGTTACTTCGGTCAAGTCGAAGGTTTTGCCCAACATGGGAGCTAAGTGGTTCCACGAAGCGGAATTGGAGCAAGCGACGGAGGGATTTTCGCAGAAAAATATGATCGGGAGGGGCGGATATGGAATTGTGCATAAAGGGGTGCTTTCAGATGGGACAGAAATTGCTGTGAAGCAAATTCTTGATTTGGATTATGAAGCAAACGATGATGATTTTACGAACGAGGCTCAGATCATCAGCAGGATAAGACACAGAAACCTTTTACCTCTCAGAGGATTCTGTGTCACAAGTGACAGATTTAAGGGAAAAAGGAGGTACCTAGTTTATGATTTTATGTCAAATGGGAGCTTAAATGATCACATTTTCAGTAATGGGAAGCAGCATTTAACTTGGCCACAAAGAAAGAACATAATTCTTGACATAGCAAAAGGGCTAGCTTACTTACATTACGGGATCAAGACTTCGATATATCACCGCGACATAAAAGCTACCAACATTCTTCTCGATTCAGAAATGAAAGCAAGAGTGGCCGATTTCGGGCTGGCCAAACAGAGCCTAGAAGGCCAATCGCATCTCACCACACGCGTAGCTGGCACGCACGGATATCTAGCACCGGAATATGCGCTCTACGGGCAACTTACGGAGAAAAGCGACGTCTACAGCTTCGGGATTCTGATTCTTGAGATCATGAGCAGCAGAAGGGTGCTTGACTCGTCCGAAAGTTCGAGGATTCTGATCACCGATTGGGCGTGGGGGCTCGTGAAATCTGGAAAGGGAGATGAGATTTTTCATGAGTCGATAAGGGATGACGGGGTGAAGGGAGTCATGGAGAGATACGTACAAGTTGGGATTCTTTGCGCGCACGTGATGGTCGCGCTTAGACCTACCATTGCCGATGCGTTGAAGATGCTTGAAGGCGACATTGACATCTCGAAGATGCCTGACCGTCCGTTACCCCTCAGTCATGAGATGCTGCAAATGTCGTTCAACTATAGTAGCATGTCTACCAGTGAGGGGTCGAGAAATAAGTCGAGCATTAGCAGTTATTTCCATTAGATTTAGGGCCCGTTTGGCTACACTATTTTTGAGAGCTTATAAACTCGTAAACATCTTATAATCTGTTTTAAGGAGACTATAAGCTCAGACAACACCCTCTTATTCCATATTAAGCTTGCTTGTGTATGTATGTATTGATGTACAGAAGTATATAATGCAATATAATACCACATTCCAACATTTTTTTCTGGAAATAGATTGATACTTTTACAAGATAACCAGCTTTTCCAGTTCAAGAAGTTGATAATGTTCTGAACTTTTTTTTGATATATCGGTATCCGGCCTAAAGACAAACTAATCCAGGGAACCAGAACCCACCGTCCACTAGCGGGGGCTCCACTTCAAGTTAGAGCAAAGCTCTGTACAAACTGACCCCTCAAGTTAGATTCATTATAGAAGGACTAAAACTGAAGCATCCCAGTATTGCATCAATAATTCAATAGTAATTTACTTGAGCTATATTATATTTCGATTAGTACGTGTTCAAACTTCAAAGTCTAATGTCTAGTTTCAAGATTTCAACTCCAAACTTTATTTGAAACGTCCAAGGCTTGGTGTGTCAGATTTAGCTTCCTTAAGCTTCCAAGTTTGATTTCCTAACCTTTCAGAAGCAAAAAATCAGACTAAATTCAACAAATTAATTCCCAAATTAAAAAAAGAGACACATTTACATGAGACCGTCTCACGATGACATGGAACATAAGTTGGGCATTGACGCTTTAACACTTTGGGAGGGATGAGTGTGATTTGTGTTAAATTATATCCCGTCTCATGCATGAGACCATCTCATATGAGTTTTTATCATAAAAAAAAAAACTATAATTACTAAATCTTTATATGAACAAACAGATATTCAAGGTCCCTCCATTTCATCATCAATTTTATTTAGGCATAATGCATTAAAAGGTTCCTAAACTATTAACTTTTATTTCGAAAGACCCTGAATTATTTTTTGTTTTAAAGAACCATTAAACTATGTAAATCATGTTTTGAGAGGCCCCAGAAAAGAAAACTAACGGAAGTTGCTGAGTTGGACTTAACATTCCGTTAACAAATAATATGTTAGTATTATTTTAATAATTTCATTTTCAAATGTCATTTTTTATTGTAATTTTCCATTAGAAAATCCCCAATTTTCAAAGAAGATGTCGTGCATATATATGTTCCCTGCCTTCTTTTCTGGCGCAGTTTTACGCTTCCAGCGCTTCATGAAACTCACAAAGTCGTGGTAGGTTTCCTTAAAGATGAACGAGAAAAAAAAAGAAAAAAAAATGTGTCAAGATTTAGAAATATTATTTAAAAGGATGCAGAAGAACACAATCATATACGTGTATATGCCTATACATGGTTTTTGTGTGGCTGAATTAATTATTCAAAAACCTTTATAATTAATTAATTAATTATGACTAATTAATTTCAGATTATAGAAAAGAGAGGATGAATCAAATTACAACTAATTCCAAGTTCAATTGGCTAATTCTCAATTGCTCCTTCGTAAGGTCCATATCGAACATCAACGACGTCGTCATTGCTTTCAATACACTAATATATCGTTGGAGTAGAAGAAGCGGTGGCCGGGGGAAAAGGCGGCGATGGAGTGGGTGGAGTTGGGCATTTTCGGCCCTGTAAATCTGCAGTCGTCGTGTAGTTTCCACGAAACAAAAATTTGATGAATTTTGAGAAAGAAAGATTATTTACCTATATATGTGCCTATTTTAATCCTACTTATCTTATTAAACACACAACCACTCGCATAAACCAGCGTTTGAAAAACACTTGCTAACGGATTGTTAAATTAGGACCTCGTGAAACATAATTTATATAGTTTGAAGACTTTTTAAAACAAAAAATAGTTTAAGGGTCTTTTGAAATAAAAATTAATAGTTTAGGGGTCTTTTGATGCATTGTGTCTTTTATTTACAGAAAACTCAACAAGCATTTAAGTAAACTTTGCAGTGTGCAACTATCTTTTGCACAAAAAACAAATCATAAGAATACAGACAAGTACCCAAAGATCAAACCTCCGCAGCATTAAACGTATGTGATTAAGTCAATTGAATTGAAAATAAGCCCTAATTTCACTTGAAATATTTAAAGAACTGGAAACACGAAGTCTGTATAAGCTCATACAACCAGTCAGGATAATAATCTTAATCTCGAAATTCAATCCATTTACCAATCTAGTAATATCCGATTCAAATCCCTAAATATATAACGATTCCGCAGCACAAATCAAATTTTGGAAAAGCAAACGCTAATACAAATGAAAAAAAATAAAAAATTGAACTCACCGGAATAATTTCGCCTCATCATGTTGCTTTTTTTCTTTCTTAATGCCAATGCTGTGGAACATGTTTGGCTACTTCTGCTAGCGGTTACAGCAGCTCTCACATGCTTTGTTCCGGTTCTTCTGAATCAATTATATCTTTGTTGGATTTCTTCCTTTCAGAAAAGAAGAACAATAATAAAAGGCATTATATAATATTAGAAAATTCTTATTCAATATTTTAAAAATAGTTTTCATACATTCTTTTTTTTTGGAACCCAATTTTCATACACTTAGGCTATGATTGATAGTATATATTAACCTCTAAAAGGCCTCCCCTACTAAAATAAAAAACTGATTGGTAGCCCAAGTTAAAATCCCGTCGACCTGGTAAATATCAGCTGACCCGCTCTTGTTTATACCCCAAACACTGTTCACACCTATGAAAATAATACCTTCTTAGACATGGTATTATAATAACCTGACTTCTATAGTATTTTTTTGTTCCAAATTTACCCCAGTGGGCATTATCGAAGAGAGAAAAACAAAAACGTATTGAGAAATTCTTAAATCACTTTTTCATTATCATCTCTCAAATCTTGAAGCTTCATCCTCCCAAATCACCCCATCCCCGATTTCTTCGCCGATTCAATTCGTGAGTAGCTTTGTTTTTCGACCTCCCAATTCGTGAGTCGCTGTGTTCTTCGTCCCCTATATTATCACTGTGAGTCAATTTTCAGATTTATATTTTCTCCAATCTCGAATCTTCAAATTTGGGTTTGTGGTTTTTAGGTCGTGCAGCAGTCGAAAGGGTCACAGTTGGAAACATGTAAGTTTAGGACCTTTTGAGTTGTATCTTTTCATGTATGGTAATGATTAGTTTTGGGAGATATATCCTAGTCTATTTTGCAAACCAAAAGCATTAATCAAGTGGAATATGATTTACAGCTTGTACAAACTTCCATGAAAGTTACAAGATGATTATATTTTGATGTTCATATGAAAGGGTTTGTGCCAATTTCAGTACTTATCCTACCATGAAATTCTTTTTATTGCAGGACTCGACCCATTGGAAACCCGTCTAGCCAATTTATGTTCATGTCCTCTAAATATTCTATTTATATGTAATTTTAATGTCAAAATTTTGACATATAGTGGTGCATAAAAATGAGAAATGAGACATCCGAAAATAATTTTTTTTTTGTTATACTTGAAAATTAGAAACCCGTCTAGATTGACTCTTCTTTTCACCGTCAGTGGGAGTCCAAAGATGAGAAACCCGGAAATAAAAAAAAATTGTTATATATAGTGTTTTTTAGTTAAAGATATGAGGGGTAAATGAGTCATTTTAAGTTATTATCCCCTTTTATGTTGATTACCAATCAACATACAAAATTTATAAAACTTTTAAAGGTTCCTACCGATCAGCATATTATTTTAAACACATCTTTTTTATTGTTTCATACCAATCAACTTTATAGCATCTCTAGTTTTAAAATTGATTTAAGAGATTTCCATGTTGCCTACCAATCGAGGCCTTAGAATTATATTATAGTATATACGGGGTATCCGATTTTTATATAACGTTTCAACGGATCGAACCAGACGCAATGACCCTATTAATAGTTATATTTAATGATTGTTCAATTTTAAAAACATTGTTTGACAGTAGCATTTTGCCTAATTTCTCTCCAACTTAAAGATGAGAAAAATATCGAAAATTTCGATATACTGCACTTATCATATTAAATCTTTTGGTATGGTATGATATCGCATCGAAAAGTTTATGTACGACGGTCACGATACAAATATAAAAAGTTTCAATATATATTGGTGTACCGAAAAGTATTTTGTATTTCGATATTATGATATCTCGGTATTTTGGTATCTTGTCGTAATTACTATAAAAAATCAATATGAAACCGCATTACGAAATTTCGGCATGAAACGGCACGGTATATACATTTTCCGGTATGAAATGGTATTTACTGAAAATTTGATATGGTACGGTAATACCGAATTTTCGGTACGGTATACAATATGATATTTTAACGTACATAAATTTCGGTATAATAAATAGGAAGTTGAAATCTTGAAAGTAGACATTAGGTTGTCAACACAAATGAATCTAGCTCAACTGAAGTATTATTGATGCAATACAGAGATGTTTGAATTTTAGTCCTTCTGTAATGAATCTAACTTGTTGAACTGGACAAGCTGGTTACCTTGTAAAATTGTCATTCTATTTCAAGAGAACATGTTGGAATGTGGCAATTGATTGCATTACATATTTTTGTACTTTAATATATACATACATAAGCAAGCTTAATATGGACTAGAACTAATCCTGATAACTGCTAATGCTCGACTTATTTGTTGATCCCGCACTCGTAGATGTGCTATTATTATACTTAATTTCATTTCTGAATCGAGAAGAATGCTGGTAGCCTTTATGTCGTGATGAAATATCGAAGGCTTGATTCCATAATGTAAGTAAGCTAGTCCTTTTGCTATATCAAGAACTATGTTCTTCCTTTTTTGGCCAAGATAAATGCTTTTCTTTACTGAAAATGTGATCATTTAGGCTACCATTTGACATCAAGTCATAAACTAGGTACCTTCTCTTGCCCTTATATCTATCACTCGTGACACAGAATCCTCTAAGAGGTAAAATGTTTATGTGTCTTATCCTGTTGATGATCTGAGCCTCGTTCGTAAAATCATCATCGTTCTCTTCATAATCCAAATCAAGAATTTGCTTCACAGCAATTTTTGTACCATCTGAAAGCACCCCTTTATGCATGATTCCATATCCACCCCTCCCAATCATATTTTTCTGCGAAAATTCACCCTTTGCTTGCTCCAATTCCGCTTCACGGAACCATTTAGCTCCCATGTTAGGCAAAACCTTGGACTTGACAGAAGTAACGTACTTTTCGTGCATCACATCCTCTTCTTTCTTCTTATCCCACCTTCTGTATCCCATGAATAGAATTATTACACAACACATTCCGATAATGCCCCAACGAACCCGAAAACCAATCTTTAAATCTCCACTGCAGGATTCTATTGAAAAATGTCATCACCAACTTTAGGATTTTTCTAGAAGGATCAAGAAACATGAGGAGCATTCATATAATTGGAGGATCCTTCTAATTTCTCAAATAAGTAGTAGATTATTCTAGAATTTAGGACATCATTCACCAAGTTTCCAAAGGTAAACTTTGTAGGTAGAAAATTTGAGGACAAGCTAGATTATTCTAGAAACTTTGTAGGTACCAACTTTGTACCCTATAAATGCTAAGTAGACATCTTAGTTGAAGTAAGTGTGAGGAAGTGAGTCTCCAATAGAGAGAAAAATAGAGTGGTGTGAGGTGTGTCTCCAAAAAGAGCGAGTTAGAGTGTTCCACATATAAAAATAGTGTCTAGCTTTTGGGTCTTGTAAATTGTAGTGTTAATTGTAATTATTCTTTTGCTCTAATAGAAAGCAATCACATTACACTTTGAGTGTTGCTCGGTATCCAATAGATTCAAGTAAGGCAAGTGCATTGACTTTCCGAGTCCAATCTTTAACTGTTCGAATTCCAGCACAAGTTGTCGCTATGTTGTTGACAAACTCACTAATGTCATTGAAGCAAACAGGGAAGACAGAGCTAGGAATGGACGTGGATGTAATGTTACTACCTTTAGTTGAAAGTTTTGTATGCAAGAAGATGAAGTTTTTTCATCCGGGAGATAGAATCTCAAGGTTTGATCGAGGTGTTTGGATAATCCAACGGCGAAAACGCTTTGTAGAGTTTGACAATAGGGTGATTGGTCTGGTTCGTGACAGGAGAAATAATTCCATGGGAAGGTTTTTATATATTCGAAAGGTGATGGGGCATGAAGTATCAGATGCTTGGTTAGTGTGAAGATGGATGAAGATAAAGATGAGTAAATGAAAGAGTGTATTGGAGATGTTCTTCATCTTCTGTAGTGTGTAGTCCAGAAAGAAAGAGCAATTCTTGAAAATGGATGGGAATAAGGTTTAGTTAATACCAAATTATCAATCTTGGTAGCTTTGGTCAAGCTTTAATCACTTGTACGAGCTTTCCTTTGCACATGATGTTGTAACTACCGCGAATTATGCTTCAAGATTCTGTATTATAAATTGCACTTTTTGTTTTGTGTAGCATGAATTTATCAAATTTAAATTCGAAATTTTTTATCTCGTCCTTTTGAGTTGGAGAGTGAATGAGATGGATTCTATTTATTTATTGCTTATGAGCTTATGATCCGGATATATTTTAAAAGAAAGTATGACCTGAATATATAAGACATTCATATATAAAAGGAGTAACATTCTCTAATTAAATATGACTCACTTTAAGGATGATTTGACCCGAATTTTCGTCTCACTCTCATTCCGAGTACATTCCACAGCCATGCTAACATACCAAAGTCATCGCCTCACGAACCCATCCCCGCCGTTGATTCTCCTCACCACATCAACCAACAACCCGACTCCATAATCCGCCATATCTTGGGAGAACACATCGCCGTTGTTGGCCACGGCAATGAAGCGGTGGCGGCACGTAGCTAGATCCACGTGGTTGCCCCCGGTGCCGGGAGAGACGATTAGCTTCAACGACGGCAGGTGACAGAGCACCTCCTCCGTGACGGGGTTGTTATGCTATAAAAGTATCACTGTTATTCTATAAAACTCTCACTGTTATGCTATAAAACTATCATTGTTGCGCTATAAAACTATCACTGTATAAAACTCCCACTATCATGTTATTAAACTATCATTGTTAATATATAAAACTCTCACTGATATTCAGAAAAACTTTCATTGTTATTCTATAAAACTCTCACTGTTACGTTTTAAAACTAATCACTCTTTAAAACTCTCACTGTCATGTTATTAAACAATTATAGTTATTCTATAAAACTCTCACTGTTATTCAGAAAAACTCTCACAGTTATTCTATAAAACTCTCACTGTTACGCTATAAAATCATCACTCTATAAAACTCTCACTATCATGTTATTAAACTATCACTGTTATTCTATAAAACTCTCATTATTATTTTATTAAGTAAATCACGAAACAACCACAATAATTCATAGAAACTCCGATCGAGAATGACATCGAACATTTGTCTGAAAGCTGGGAAAGGGAAGGTCGTGAAGGAATCAACGGTTGCTGAGGATGACGAGGGAAGGGCGACGATTTCGTATCTGATTTGTGATCTCTGGTGCGTGGATTGTTGGTTAACTTTGATATATATCTGATCCATCTGTAGTGTATGGGTCAGGTTTAACCTGAGTTCATAGCATGAACCAGGTTCATACACGTTTTGTCATATAAAGGTGTCTTTGTTTGGAAAAAATAATATATACAAGGGTGTCTTTTTAAGTAAAGATATGAATCTACGTACTATTTTTAAACTAAAACTTGTGGGTGCAAATTTGAGATCAATCCGTAGTTTTAATCAAATTCAACAACTTTGATAAAATTATTGAGAAAAGTAGTTGCAATAATGTTATCAAAATCCTTTCGAAGAAGATGTATGTGTACTCATATATAATTATGTTGATTTTTGAGATGAATGGAGCATTGCTGAATCGTAAACAATTAAATAACTCTTAAAACACAGTAAAGAACAAGCAAAAGTAGGTGAATTATATTCACTCATAGAGCTTCAGGGTCAAATTACAGAATGGTTTGGTTAAATTCTCATAAGCTGCGGTTTTTTTTTCTTTTTGGAAATGTTATCAATTACAATAATTCATTTTTTTTAGCAGTAATAAATTACAATAGTTTCTTAAGATAATCAATTAAAATAATTATTTCTACTGTTGGACAGATGACAACATCATTTCATCTTGTTATAGATCGGAACCACAACCACCACTCATTTCATCTTGCTGTAGATCGGAACCACAACCACCACAAAAGGGAGACCACCCGAAACTGTAACTCGGAACCGCAACCCCATAAGAGAGGGACCATCTCCCCACAAGAGAGGGACCAGCACAAAAGAATAAATATTCCTCTCTATATCTCGAACTCAAGACCTCATGGTCTCAGGTAATGGAACTTTAACTACATGAGTTATCCACACTTGACGTCCCATAAGGAGTTGATCACATTTGATACAAGTCTTTATGTTTCTTAATCTATACTATATTAAAAAGTGACAAGAGTGTGAAAATCATTTTTGGACCAATTTACCCTTGCTCTTTTTAATCTTGATCATTTACACCCCATATTTTAATTTATTATTTATTTTGTTATTAATTTTCATTATCCCCTTTTACAATTGATGTCTTTTCATTTTCCCATTTCATTTACAATTCTTATCAATTACTACCCCGTCCCGAAAAAACGTGTACACCACCTTTATTATCGAGTTTTTGTGAGCGAGTTGTTTATTAATATTTCAAATGATAAAGTGGTTTTTAAAGATGAGTATTATAGATCTACCTCATATCTATTGCATGCATCTTTAAAAAATATTTTATCATTTCAAATACTAATAAAAAAACTCGCTCACAAAAATATGTGAGAACAGTAAACATGCACGTTTCTTTGGGACGGAGGGGGTATTTTTCAACCGGTATTTTATTATTATTTATTTTATTGTTATTTTTTTATTTATCTATATCTATATTATAAAAAAACAAGAGTGTGGAAATTATTTTTGGACCAATTTACACTTGCTCAAACTATATTAGTTGGACAAATTGTCAGGGATTTCTAAATGATTTGGGATATGTGTTGTAACATAGATTTTCATGTCTATGCCACAAACAAGTAATTAATGAAGGATGAATGAACAATCAATGAAAAACGTAAAGAACAAACGAATTTATTGACCCAATTCGTCCGGAAGGACTACGTCCTGGGGCATACCAAGCCAGGACTATTCTACTATGATTTTGGTTTTTGGTATGTATTTTCGTGTCCATTTTCTCTTGGGGTTTGTCCCCTATTTATAATGATTACATGTAAGATCTTTCTTTCCATAATTGACACTTGGAATCTTGCTTATATTCGAACCGCATCTCTTCCCTGATATGCACGTCGACATTACCTACGGAGCGACCTCTCGGGAGGTCACCCGCTCAGGCGAGCTCGACTAGTCTTCTTCCTTGCTCTGGTCGCCAAGTCGCCCTAAGGGGGCCAACTTCGACTTCTTTACGGATAGACCCGGTCTGGTTGCCACGTCATCACTATTCACCATGTGGCTGTTGGCTGATTATTATGGCTACAACAATTACCCCCAAGAGCGGGCTTCGACTTTGTTCGGAGGTCGGTCTTGATCTTCATTCACATAGGAGATGTCTGATTTTCGCATTTGAGGTCGCATCTTTGCCCCTGTGTACGCTCGGAATGCCTTCATGAGGTCTTGATCGTCACACTTTGATGATAATACTTCTGGTATTAAGTTTGGATCTTCAACTTCAGACTTGGATGTGTTTTAGCGGGCTCGATTCTCCCTTGTGTCCCCAGGTCGGGGGTCTATCTTGCGCTTGTTTTTTGTCGGGAGATTCATCTAAAATTGTTATTTGAGATCGAGCTCGTCGAGATGCTGGGCTCGTCGAGAGTCTTGGTCGCTGGTTCATGCTGCGACTTGGTAGGTATTTGATTTTCTTTATTTGTGCCCATACTTTGAGGTGAGTCTCTTTGTACGAGTCTTCCCTGCGCTCGCACTTTGAGTTGAATCTCTTTGTGCGAGACTTTTACGTACTTTCGCACTTTGAGTTGAATCTCTTCTTGCGAGACTTTTTACGAGACTTTTTCGCACTTTGAGTTGAATCTCTTTGTGCTTTGAGACTTTTCGAGACTTTTTCGCACTTTGAGTTGAATCACTTTTATGCGAGACTTGTTTGTGCTTTGTCGGCGACCATTTTCGGATGAGGGTTCGCGGGTTTTGATGTGACTAGCCTTTGGGCCTTCCATCAATGAAACTCATTTCTTTTTCTACCTTTAGCATGCCGATTTGATTTCCTTATGCGACTTTAAAATTGCACACGTTCTTGCCGTCTTATTTGGATCGGTTTATTTTTCTTAACTTTGCTTAGTCGTCTTACAAAGTCGGGGAGGACCAAGACTCGCTTCTAAGGGTGGCGATCGCCTCAAGATGTCGAAAGTCGGTTTACCTCGGGGGTTCGATGTTTATTCATGCGACCTCCTTCGGTTTAACACCCAGGAATTATGAAAAGAAAGGTAACATTTTATTTGACTTGTGTTGGCTTATGATAGATAAAACCAGTGAATCTCGCCGAGCAGGTGGAAAGCCGACGCCAAAGAAGGCGGGCAGGTTGACGTCGTATAGGCGGACAAAGTCATCGTCGTAGGAGGCGGAATGCCAGCGCCGAAGAGGCGGGTTGGTCGATGCCTTAGAGGCGGACAAAGTCATCGCCGTAGGAGGCGGAATGCCAACGTCGAGGAGGCGGGCTGGTCGACGCCTTAGAGGCGGACAAAATCATCGCCACGGCTACGAATGCCGCCGGAAGCGCGGTTGGTCGACGCTTTTGAGGCGACAAAATCATCGCCACGGGCGAATCCAAAGGCCGGGTAGCCGGGTCGGTCGACGCCTTTTGAGGCGACAAAATCATCGCCACGGCTACGAATGCCGCCAAGAAAGGCGGGCCGGTCGACGCTTTTGAGGTCGATAAAATCATCGCCACGGTATATGAATGCCAACGCCGAGTAAAGGCTGGCCGGTCGACTTGAGGAGGCGGACAAATTCATCACCACGAAGGCGAAATGCCGGCGCCGAGGAGGCGGGCTGGTCGACGCCTTAGATGCGGACATAATCATCGCCACAAAGGCGGAATGCCATGGTTTGTTCGACCATTTGAGAAAATTCTTTGTGGGAGAGAGATTTAGGTTAAAAGACCCTTGAAAATTTTTGTAAAGATATTATTAGGAGGTCAGAAAATGTTTCTGATATTTTTTGGTAAAACTGATTTTTATCAGTGTTGAAAAGGAGACTTGAATTTCAAAATTATTAACAAGATCTCTTTCGATTTTTGTGTTTATAAAATAACCTTTGAGATTGCTGGGGTTTTGCCCCCCAGGATTGGGTTTTGATATCTGTTTAAAAACATCTTTCATGGATGACCGAAGGTTTAGGATCCCTAGGGTCCTGCCCCAGGATCGAGATTCGATTCTTGCTTGTTTAGATCGTCTGTACCAGAGCGATTTGTTGTTTCAAGAATGTGAAAGAAGATTGGCCTATAGGTTTATAGTCATTTCGGACTGTATCGGTTTATAATCGTTTCGGACTATTTGCTAGTGACTTGAATAACCTCTGCGACTATGAATCGAGTTATTTTATTATCGTCTTATTGACATTGCGATTTAAATGAACTTGTTCTTTGTCATCTTATGAAGTCGTGACAAGAATCGAGCCATTTAGGCCGCGACCTCATCGATCTTGGGATTCGAAAGTCATGTCTACGATGTGAGCTGGAGGATATTCCGAAATGTGACTTTAAACAAGTATTTTAACTCGGTGTCAGCTTGGGTTGAGATATTCGTTTGATATAGAAAGGTCGTCTTTCGAGGTCGTTTTATTGAGATTACAACTCTCTTTGACTTGTGATTCGAAGGGCTTATTTGTCGTCTTACTTAAGTTGCGACTTGATTGCCTTCTGGTTTGACCATTGCGCCTGTCGGGGTCGACAGGGTCATTTTTTGGAACTGTGACCTTGTTAATTTGAGGTCGTCGGGTCTTGTTTGTTTAAGACCGACGTTGTCGGGTCTTCATGGTTTGAGACCTCGACTTTATGAGTTTGAGTTTGTCGGGTCTGCTTGTTGAGACAGCGACTTTAGGAATTTGAGTATTTTCCTTAGTCTCGTGATATTTTTCAGGTTTTATGAAAAGTTAGGATTTGGAGCTTGTTTTAATTAATCCTCCAAATTTAGACATGCTAGTTTGTGTCTCTAACGTCAACTAGTGTTTTGAAATTAACCCGAATAGCTCGAGATATGAGCACATATGCCCCCGCCTTTTAATATATGAGTATGAACACTGTGATATATATTAAAAGGAAGTAAATAAAATAGAACCTGGTGTGAGTGGGCTAAAGGACTGCCTGTAGATTCTTTGAGTTGTCACCGAGGCTTCGTGTGCCCGTGCAATTTTCTTTGACGTCACAAATATTTTTTCTCGCAAAAAATAAATAACCCATTAGATATCAATTATTTATATAACACGAGAATCTAGAGAAAGTATTAAACATCAAATCTATATATATATATATATATATATATATATATATATATATATATATAATTACCAATTTTTCATGACTGAGCCCAAAAATGTTAATGAATAAATAATAATTCATGCCCAAAACATGTTCAAATAAAACTGGGCTTTTTTTTTTTAAATATAAAACGCTGTAGCCCAATAATTTAATTAATCCGAAAAATGGGCTCACCAATTAAATTAACCAGGAACTGGGCTTATTTATTTATCAGACCAAGGCCCATTCAGTTTTTTAAACTTGAAAACTTCCCACAAGGCCCAAGTACTGGGCTAGGTCAAGTCGGTTATCTTGACATTGAAACCCGTTCTTTCTCTCTTCCTCCTCGAGAGAGTCGGGCCCCTGTTTTGACCAAATCTGCACGTGGGCCAGAAATCACGCCCTCACTGTTCGTCTTGCAGAAAACACGCCTCCTTCCCATTTTCGCTAGCATCGCGCATCTCGAGCCCCAATCGACGCCCCTACCGTCCGTCAGAAATCGCGCAGCGCCGAGAAATTGGACCACAGTTCACGCGTCGTGTCCACGCGGCTTGGTGGTGTTCGAAGCGACGGTCTCTAACGGTGGCGAGGCTCCTGGGACCCGAAACGAAACAACGGTGGATTTGGCGAACTCCTGTATGGTCGACTGATGTCGCCACGGTGGGGTGGAGGTGCTTGCGATTTGAGGCGGGACTTCCCTGTTGGCGTGTTGGCGTGTCGGCGTTGGCAGACTTTGCAGGGAGTAGGCGTAGGGATCGACTTCGACGTGGGCGGCGACACGACACGTCAATATCGGCGGCGAGATTCCTGATGTTCCGAGCGTAGCGGCGCAGATTTCATTAATTTGGGTTTGACTACCCCAATTTCACCAACCCACTGCCCGATTTGGACAAGAAAAAAAAGGTGCCTGCACGGGTGCCGGAATTGCTGGACAGAGTCCTCTCCTCAAAAAATCTTGCTTCATACATCCATTTAGAAATCCATTTAGAAAAGTATGATGTAAATTGGTGGCCTGAATTACAGAAACCAAGGGTCTGTGTATGTACAGGTCCATTGGGTGTGAACGATTGGGTTTGGGGTTTTGATTTTTCCGTGGTTTTTTGTTTTTTGGCTTGGGGGTTCTTGGTTGTATATTGTGATGGGTTTTTGTGAAAGTTTTGAATAACAGACTGTATGAACTTTGGATGAACCGTGAGCGCTTCATCCACCTTTGGTTTTATGATTCTCGATGAACGATGAACAGGGAGTGTTATCTTTTTTGATTCTCAGTTTTTTGGGTCCTAACGAATTTTCCTTCAATATTCGTTAGAAGTTTCCCACAGAACGGCGTCAATTGTTGTAACATAAATTTTTACGTCTATGCCACAAACAAGTGATTAATGAAGAATGAATGAACAATCAATGAAAAACGTAAAGAACAAACAAATTTGTTGATCCAGTTCGTCCGGAAGGACTACATCTGGGAGCATACCAAGCCAGGAGTATTCTACTATGATTTTGGTTTTTGGTGTGTATTTTTGTGTCCCTTTTCTCTTGGGGTTTGTCCCCTATTTATAATGATTACAAGGTACAAAGATGAAAACCCTAATGGGCCACTTAATGGGCCTTCTAAATAAGGAAATACAAGATACACTAAATCTTCGCATGAATCTTCAATAGATATGTAAGATTTTTATTTCCATAATTGACACTGGGTGGGAATCTTACTTATATTCGGAACTGACGTCTCTTCCCTGATATGCACGTCGACATTGCCTACGGAGCGACCGCTCGGAAGGTCACCCGCTCAGGCAAGCTCGACTCATCTTCTTCCTTGCTCTGGTAACCAAGTCGCCCTAAGGGGGCCGACTTCGACTTCTTTACGGATAGACCCGGTCTGGTTGCCACGTCATCAATATTCACCATGTGGCTGTTGGCTGATTATTATGGCTACAACAATATGTAAATTGTTAAAAAGATAATATGAAAAAACAAAAAATAAAGACTTTAATGCTTAACTTTTACAATATTGTGCTCATCCAAGGAAACCACTAAATTAAAATTGTCCATGGAATATGTAGAAAATTAGATGGAAATAAAAAATAAAAAAAGCTACCCCATCCCATTTTAATTGTCATTGAAGAAAAAAAAATTGCACCAAATTAAAGAAATAGTGAAACATTGTTTATGAGACCAGACCAGTTACAAATAAATTAATTTTGTCATTACGAATTTGGTTCTACAGAAAGAGCAGTAACAAGCTATACTATTAAGAATAGAAAGGTCTTACATGATAATCATAAAAATTAATAGGATGATCCAATTGACTGGAAATAACATCACAATTTCATATCATTTTGATGATTAGATATGAGCTCAATAATTTCACCACTGTACTCTAAAAAAAAAACTTCAAAGATCAACTTTTTTCATTGTAGAAATTTAAACTTTGTTTGATAAATAACATGTATCACTAAACATGAAAAATCGTAACACGATTGCACGGGCCACGTGCAACGCACGAATCGAAAAACCTAGTGTTGATAACTAGTAAAAATCAGATTAAGTATGTGGAATATGGCTTTGTAGCAACTAGCTAAACAAACAATAGAGTTCTAATGATAGAACATTGAAGAATTTAAAGATTGAAAGTGTAAGTAAAGTGCAAAGAGACTAGGGCAAATGTTGCCTCTTGTATTGATATTTTTCGGACCATTTTTGGGTCTTAAGTGCCTATATATACTACATGGGAGAGTGCATTCCACTCTCCATTTTTTTTGTCCAGGACATCAAATGGTCAAACTTCCATTTAATGTCGGTAAGTCCTTCATATCAAAATTTTCGAGATCTCATGGAGCTACGTTTGATAACTCTTGGGATCATTCTCAATTAGAGCGTGATGTCTTGAACGATAGTACCTTTCCCCAATGCGAACCAAAGTTGTCGCTTTTGTAGTTCAGCCCTTGACTTTCGAACTCGTTTTGATCAAACCCATATAACTTAGTACCGCATTGCAGCATTAAATCCCTTATGTACAAGTGAGCTCCTAGCGGATATTGTACCTGTTGTACCTTGACGAGTTTGGATAAGAGACCTCCTGCAGCTTGCTCCAGCTCAACGAGAGCTCGTCGAACGAGCTCCTAGCGAATTAGTTGGTGAGCTCTATGAGGAGCTCATGATGAGGTAGTTGGTGTGCTCTATGAGTGAGCTTGAGGAGAGGCCTATAAGGAGCTAGCTAGTTGACGAGCTCAATAAGAGCTTATTGAGCAAGCTCATAGTGAGCTAGTTGGTGAGCTCAACGAGAGCTCATTGAGCGAGCTCATAGTGAGCTCTATGAGCAAACTTACCGAGAGCTCTATGAGGAACTCATAATGAGCTAGTTTGAGCTCATTGAGCGAGCTCATGACGAGCTCTTGACACTTGAAACTTTCTAAGAGCTCTATGAGTGAGCTACTTGTGGGTGGTGCCCTCTGCCCTTTCTTAGTGAGCGAGAGTCCATCTCAGGTGGGAGCTCATTTAACTTGGCCGAGTTGGGCTAGTTCGGCCCAATTGTCCGATTGGACCCTTTATTAGCTGATGCAATATTAATGGGCTTGTGTTGAATTAATAGTGACACAACAATTGCCCCTCGGTTCGCTGCTCGTAACATATTGGAGCAAGCAACGAGCCGATCTTCCTTAGACTTTGGTAATGAGGTATGATACGAGCTATGAGGTGGATGGAGATTGCCTTCAAAAATTTTCAACACGCCAAAACTCGTGAAGTGGCTCACTAATAACACAAACGGGGTAAATAACTTGTCGAGGTGGGCCGAGCTCCGAGATAGGCCGAGCTCACAACTCTTGGAAATAATTTCTTCAAGTATAAGTAAACAATTCTCATTTTGTTTCGTTCATAACTTGAGCTCTCAAACTCCGATTGAGTTGATTTTTTTTATTGTGACTGTCTATTTTCGAGGAGCTTCATGTGGCTCAATCCTATGGGCGAGCTGCTACTACATTGGGTGAGCTCAGGCGAGCTCGGACGACATCAAGCGAGCTCGGGCGAGCTCGGACGAGCATTAGTTTTGTTTCGTCCATAACTTGAGCTCCCGACCTCCGATTAAGTTGATTCTTTTTCCGTCGCAACCCTCATTTGAAGGATCTTTATTTGGCTCAATCAGCGAGCTGCTACTACATTGGGAGAGCTCGGGCGAGCTCGGGCAACATCCAGCGAGCTCGGGCGAGCACCAGTTTTGTTTCGTCCAATACTTGAGCTCCCGACCTCCGATTGAGTTGATTCTTTTTCCGTTGAAACCCTCATTTTAAGGAGCTTTACGTGGCTGAATTGCCGATCTGCTAATACATTGGGCGAGCTCGGGCGAGCTTGGACAACATCCAGCGAGCTCGGCGAGCATGGACGAGCACCAGTTTTGTTTCGTCCATAACTTGAGCTCCCGACCTCCGATTGAGTTGATTCTTTTTCCGTTGCAACCCTCATTTGAAGGATCTTTACATGAATCAATCGGCGAGCTGCTACTACATTGGGCGAGCTCGGACAACATCCAGCGAGCTCGGGCGAGCTCGGACGAGCACCAGTTTTGTTTCGTCCATAACTTGAGCTCCCGACCTCCGATTGAGTTGATTCTTTTTCCGTTGCAACCCTCATTTGAAGGAGCTTTATGTGGATCAATCGGCGACCTGCTACTACATTGGGCGATCTCGGACGAGCTCGGACAACATCTAGCTAGCTCGGGCGAGCTCGGACGAGTACCAGTTTTGTTTCATCCATAACTTGAGCTCCCGACCTTCGATTGAGTTGATTCTTTTTCCGTTGCAACCCTCATTTTAAGGAATTTCACATGGTTCAACCATATTCTCAAGTAATCTTCTAGATCAAAGCAGTTTTTTTTAAAAATCAATTCTTGCTCGTGAGGGAGCTGGGCGACGTGAGGCGAGCTCACCCGGGCAAAATGGGGCGAGCTCGGGCAAGGTTGGACACGGGAGGCCCAAGATGGTGAGGTGGCGAGCTGCGACTCTAGCCGAGATGGGATGAGATCCGTCATGGCCACCATTTTGGTCTCTCGCGGTAAGAAGTTTTTCTTTGTGCCTTACTCGGGTGAGGTAGGTTGAGCTGTGACTTTGTCCGTGTCGGGGTCGAGCTCGGCGAGCTATGGTTCATTCAAAAACATACTTCGGATTTGAGTTTTGAGTTCGGCCTTTTCAACACAATGTATTTTTCACCTTTAACTCGTATAGGATCGCATGTCTTCCTTTTATTTTCCTTCTAACATTTCGCGGTCGTTGTTGAGGTTTCCCATCTAGCGGCAATGTCGAGGTTGTGCAGGGGGTGAGATGGTCGTTGCCCCTGGCGAGATTGGCTGGTGAAACTGTTCATGTTCAAGAGAAATCCTGCTACCTGATGTATTTTGAATGTTTCCTCTGTTTCAGCCGTATGTGGCTTTAATCATGTCTTACACTCCTCCTTGTAATCGATTAGCTCATTTTCGACGAACTGAAGTTTACTTTCAATGCCATAGCATTTTTGCATATTTGATTGTCTTATTTGCTTGCAATCTGTGTTTGGCTTGTCGTCTTACTTTTACGCGACTTAGTTGTCTTATTGTTTTGTAACTTTATTGGTTGGTCGTCTTAGTTGTATGCGACTTAATTGTCTTATTGTTTTGCAACTTTTGATGCCTTGAAATGCCTGTTATGAAATATTATGAATTTTTATGTTTGTGGACTATCTTTGGGAGGCCGATCTCCTTACAGATCGACAACTTAATCGACCTCCCCCCTTAGTTCATGACATAAAACATTCTAATCTTCTTAGTGTTTTGGCACTTAATTGGTCGTCTTATTCGGATGCGACTGGGTGCCTTGACACTTATCTGGTCGTCTTATTTGGATGCGACCTAATGCCTTAGCATTTTTGCGTTAGAACATACTATAATAATTGATCTCGTTAGAGGTCATTAGACCTGCCCCCAATTTATGATCACTAAAATATAAGTGCATGACAAAATGAGACAACTCAGACTTGATGAAAGACAACTTCTATTTCTGAATTTGAAACGAGCTTCTCTTACAAAATTTAAACTACTAAATTACCGATAATATGATTTCAAATAAACTTCATTCCAAGTTGTTGAGCTGGGACTCGCCTAGGACACAAAATTCACGTTGCCCCGGGTCACATAATCAACTATCGAGATACAGTTTTCCCAATTTGGCAGCTGGCTTCTTAGCGTCATTGGTCCCCTGCTCCTCCATTCGTTGAGTGAGCAGCTCGGCACTACTGATCAGGTTGCCAGCTCTGTGCCTGAAATCGGCGTAGGATGTTGGATAGTCTATATTCATCATCTTCCAAAGCTTTGTGTTCATCAGGAGTCCTCCGACAACACCCATAACTTTAGCTTCATCTTCGAGTGGCTCCCCGTCCATGATGAGTTTATCAACCCTTTCGATATATGCGCGATCGATCTCATCTTTGAACTGCCAGATATTGGCCAACCTCTGCTTGGTCCCCACCTTTGGACTCATAGTGGCGAAGTGGTCGAGTAAGAGTTGCGCCATTTGGCGGAAAGATTCCACTGAGGATGATATTAGAGTGTTGTACCATCTGTAGGTTTGGTCGCCCAAAGTGAGAGGAAACAATCGACACTAAGTTGCATCGGTTGCCCCCATTGAATTCATGTATGTTGTGAACTTGCTGACGTGATATCACCAAGGTATTGAGTGATTGAGATCGTCGTGATTTTTGGTTGGATGGGGGCCCGCATCATCGTTGCAGATAATGGTGACGTTGGAACCCTGGTGGGGTTTGGGCTTCCACCTGTGGCGGCGATTTGGTCTTGCAGATCCTTGAGGGTTTGAACTATTGCTGCTAGTTGTTCGGGGTCAATTTGGTTGGCTCCACCTCGCTGGTGATGGTGAGGTGAGGGACTTCTATCTGCACTAGCTCGCTGATGATGGTGAGGTGATGAGCTTCTCTCCACACCACCTCGCTGTTGATGGCGAGGTGATGGATTTTTCTCCGCACCACCTCTTTGATGATGGCGAGGTGATGTGCTTGTTGGGATTATACTGAAAAGTATGCTTTTTACTTTGTATAATCGAAACTGAATTTCCAGACTTATTTACTGAAATAAATTGTTTATCACTGATGCTTTAAATATGATTGAATGTTACATATATTTCTGCATAAACGTTTCAATAATTAGACGTGTTACATTGCGCTTAATTTAGTGATATCGGATCACGAAGATTAAATTAATAAATCCCTTGTAACTAAAAAGTACGTCATTCACGACCTAGATGGAAATGAACAACCCATCATTTAAAGGTTGAGGTGTAAGGCTCAGATTGGTTTGTCTTGACCAAGAGATTACACTAGTGCATGATCGATGTAATTGAATAGGACCTACAAGAGGATAAATTCTTTAATCGAACAAGGAAGAATTAGACCTCGGTGGTTCGTTGTTTCTTAATCTTCGCCCCTTAAATAGATCACGTGGGATTGGTAACTATTGCTTTGACTTATCATGGGTAGCGAATCAAATAGATTCAATACTTTTTATCTTGGGCAATATTATTGGTCACATGTGATTGCTAAGATTTAATACTTAAGAATCGTAGTAAGCACGCTTTTGTTTGATTTGCCCCTTGGGAGGTTCATAAGCTTTATCATACCAAATCTTGCAAGTGGAATTAGTTTCCGGTATGGATAATAATGTTGAACCGTTCCTTGACCAAGGACAAAAGATATTAATTAACGGAAAGCTATTTCAGTGGCTTGAATTAATTAATGGGCTAGATAATCTTAAACACGGGAAATAATGACCGGAGCCATATTGACCGTAATATGGGTTAAGATGGATAGTCTGCAATATTAATTATGTAGTGAGATTAATTAATATTTATGGGCTTGAATTATATTGTGGCTCAATATTAGATATTCAAAGTCCATTAGAAGGTCCAATCTTAATTCTCCTAAAGGCCCCCTGAGTAGCCCAACAAATAGTCCAATAACTGAAAAAGGTGATTAAAATAAAATAAATATTGTTGCTTATTTTTCCTCTAAATTTTCGAAAATTATGAATAAGTTGGGAGAAAGATTTTCTTTGAATTTTGTTATGGAATGAAGATATGTATTCTTGGAATACAAGATTATCTCATTAAATTCAAGAAATCTCCCACTTGGTTATTTCATAAGAGAATTTCGAAATATTTGAAATATAGTGGGCAAGAAAGATTTTCTTGATTTTCTTGAAAAGATATTATGGAAGATATGTATTTCTTGAAATACAAGAATATCTCATAAATTCAAGAAGATCCAAATCTTGGATTCTTGCATCATTTTTTTCGAAAATAATCCATATTGAGGAGGTGGGATTTTTGTGGAATATTTTAATTATGGGAAAAAGAATATAGGAGATGTATTCAAGATTTCTTGGTGATCAAGAAAAGTCTTTTTCCACATTGGTTTTCTACTGAAAAAATCGACTACTTCTCTCCTATAAATAGGGGATGATTCTTTCATTCCAGAGTACAATTCCATGTGCTGGAAAAATTAGCAAATCCACAGAAGTGGTGCAACAAAGTTTATTTTTTCCTTTTGTTAATTGTTCGACAAGTGTCCTTCCACCGGATAGTTGAGCAAGGGCTAAGGGAATACTTGGGAAGTCCTTTTGGTTAGTCCGTCCAACAGAATTCACTGTCATCCCGAGAGGTACGTTCACGTAAACCCGTAGATTCTGCATGCGTAGGTTTTACGTGGCTTTTTATATGCATGATATGTTGTTGCAATTATTATTTGAATTAATATAGGATTAATTCATGCTAGTAATAATTAAAGAATTAAATTTGTATTTAAATATTCACCCCGAATAAATATGTGCAACTCATTCCCCAACAACTGGTATCAGAGCCACGGTTTCGGGCTTTGAATTTTTTAAATTGTAATTTAATTCGTGGACATTAAATTTGAAATTGGATAGTAGAATATTAGATCTGTTTTTGCGGTATCCAATTGTCATGGATTTTAATTTGTTTATTTATGCATGCATATAAATTATGGTTTTAATTGATTCGTTTCGGATTTGTTTTTTTCGTGAGAAAATCCACGAGTAGACTAGATTTGTTTGATTTGATCAATGTAATGGACTAGTTTAGATCTAGGTTTATTTATTTTTTGTAAATAAATTGTAACCGGATCGGGAACGAAGAGACGAAGAATTAAAGGACAAAATCGAACCGGGGCGCAGGGCGGCGCATACAAGGCCGCCGACACGTTACGGGCGAGGGTGGCCAGGCCGAGAGCGCTAGCGAGGATGAGAACACGCGACGAAGTGGGCTAAAGACGCGACACCGCGGCGCAAGATCGGGGCTAAGCGGACGGGCACAGACTCGGGCGGCAGCAGGACGCGGGCTACCGAGGTCGAGGGCGGAAGTGAGACGGATATGTAAGAGCGCTGGCTTGAGCGCTGCCGCCGCCGAGAGCTACCGACGCTACCGAGGCGTGCCGAGGCAGATTCCGCCGGCGGTCCGAGGTCGTTCTAAAGCGGCCGACGGATGGGATGTGGCATCCTGCATCATTGCCGCTGGCGTGGCGTTCGAGACAAAGTATTTTTTTTTTCCGAGACGAACGAGTGGGAGAAATTCGAGACGTGTTTCTTCAAGATCAAGCCAAGAAAAATCAAACCATGACAATTGGATAATTTGTGCCCAATACGTTTATTTTTTGTTTTTGCTTGATTTATTTGTGTTATCTTATGCTTTATTTAATTTGTTTAAATGTGTTTGCATGAGGGTTGCCAAATGGAAAAATCTCACCTTCAAAATTACTAAGTATGTTTAAATGATTAATTGACAATTTTATTAGGATAATAAAATTGAATTAATTTTGACCTCCATGATTTATTTATTTGTGAATTCTTTTGGAGAAATTCCCCAAACGGAGACGGTCAAAAGATAGCTTTCACATAAATGAATTCCAAAGCGGATGATTGTGGGTTATTACTAGTGGCGGCGATGACCTCCCAACGAGGCTCGATCAAAGCAACATAATAATCTCAGATTTAATCATGGTTATTACTTAGGTATAAAATTGATATGCATATACTTAGAAGTCCCTGTCAATTTTATATTGGTCAAGTTGGGAGCCAACTATTAATCTGGATATTAAAGGTTTTGTAATTGTTTTGTTTGTAACTCGCTTGAATGTGTTTAAATAATGATCCACCCAACGTGGCTTATTTAAAACTTTTTTGAGATGTTGGCCGATGATGTTCATATTGTTTTTTGAGATTTTAATATGATGCATGTGATCAAACCTTGTGATATACTTGTCTTTATTGCATATAGTTGTTTATTTCGATTCAAAGATGTCGTTACCTTTTAATCCTTTGTTATTATACTTAAAGTCAATACAATATGTATGGAAACTATATTGATTGGAAACGAAAAAAATTATCCTAATCGCACAAAAAGCACAAGTGGATTCTTGACACACCAAAATCGGATGAGCCAACCGACGAGTCAAAACATGCGGGACTCGTCGGATCACCTGCGAGAGATGTCGTCATTTGAAAATGGTGGAGGGCAAACCCGTAAGGTATTACGTCCTCAAAATAGATGGCACATGTCGAACAAACTTGAGATTCTGAGTGCAGATTATGATCTGGAGACTCAGATGAATTTGGTACTTCACTCTCTGCCCAAAAGTTTTTGAGCATTTTGGCCTCGCTAGCTAATTTGTTGCAAGCTTTTGGTCTCGGCGTAAATGTTGATAAGGCACCAAACTCAAGCTTTGATGACAAGTGGTCCGTCTTTCATCTTCTAGCCAAAGGGAGGCAAGATAAAGAAGAGGACCAAAAAAGGCCATAAGCAATAAAACTCAACTGTTGCCAAGGGCAATGGTAAGATGAGGAATGCTTGTTGTGTCAAGGAAAATCCAAAGAGGAAGTGCTTAAGATGCGGTAAGAGAGGAAAATGGAGGTTTTGCCTGTTCCAACCACAAAAAGGGACGGAAAGAAAGGTAATTCTCACGCACTAGTTGTTGAAACTTGTTTAGCGGCGTATACTTCTCATTCGTGGGTGGTTGATACGAGATCCACTAATCATGTTGGCTTCATGGGTTCAAAATGATCCGGCAACTTAGTGGGAGTGAGGTCCTCATCACACTGGGCGATGCTACGAGAGTGGCAGCTGAAGCAGTGGGAGAAGTGCACCTGTCTTTTGAAGACAGAGTTTTAATTTTGAAATATTCTTTACGTTCCGGAATTTTAGAAAGAATTTGTTTTCAGTTTCTAAACTTTTTATGATGGATATTCGGTTACTTTTTAATAAAGTTGTTACCATTTTTCTTTTTGATAAATTTATCTGTCATGGAACGTTGTTGAATGATCTCTATACAATTAACTGTGCACACCACTCACGAAATGTATCCTATAACACATCAACTATTTTCGAGAAAAGAAAACGTTCATCAGACGTGAACGAGACACTTCTTTGGCATCTAAGATTGGGTCATATAAATCCAAAGAGGATCCAAAGGTTGGTGAGAGACGGTTCACTAGGGCTTCTCCAAGTTGAACCGATTCCAACCTGCGAATCATGTTTGGAGAGTAATATGACCAAGAGGGCATTTGGAGCCAAGGGGAATAGGGCCAAAGAAGTGTTAGAAATCGTTCACACAGATGTATGTAGTCCAATGTCAACCAAAGCAAGAGGAGGTTATGAGTATTTTTATTGATGATTACTCAAGGTACGGTTACATTTTCCTTATGAAGCATGAATCTGAGACCTTTGAGAAATTCTAAGAATTTAAGGCTCAAACAGAGAATCATAGGGAAAAACGTATCAAGTCTCTACGATCTGATCGTAGAGGCGAATACCTCAGCGATGAGTTTTTGAACTACTTATCTGATGAAGTGATTGTATCCCAGCTCACTGCACCCGGAACCCCTCAACAAAATGGGGTTGCAGAGCAAAGAAACATAATTCTTTTGGAAATGGTTAGATCAATGATGAGTTATGTGGATCTTCCCGAGTCGTTCTGGGGTCATGCCTTGGAAACAGCGACTTACATTCCGAACTTGGTGCTATCCAAATTGGTTCCCAAAACTCCCAAAGAATTGTGGACGGTATGAGCAGCCTAATATGAGACACACATGAGAATTTGGGGGTGTCCGCCCACGTGTTGGACAAGGAAGCCCAGTAAATTAGATCCTCGATCGAGAATTAAAGTTTGTTTGTAGGATACCGAGGGAACAAAATGGTGTATGTTCTATAGTCCCGAAGATCAAAAGGTGGTCATCAAGACTCACTTTAGATTTTTGGAAGAAGACTATATGAACCAAAGAAAACCCGTAAGTGAGATTACCTTAAATGAGCTTAGAGGGCAAACCTCGGCCAATTGTCTTAGATGATATACCAAACGATACGTTTTCACAACCGAGCCTCGTCAGAGTGGGAGGGTTGTTAGACTGCCCGAGAGATTCATGGGAATAGGAGAGTCCCTCGGACTTGATTCCTGACAAGACGAATCGCACCCATGGACATATGCCGAGGCACTCCAAGATAAGGATGCAGATTCTTGGCAAACAAAGAATGAAAAGTTTAAATGGGTTCTATGTTTCATAATAGAGTGTGGGGAGCTAGTCGAACCACTTAATGGGGTCAAACCCATTGGATGCAAGTGGGTATATAAGAGGAAAAGAGGACCGGACGGGAAGGTTGAAACCTTTAAAGCAAGACTAGTGGCGAAGGGTTATACTCGAGAAAAAGAAGGATTGATTATGAGGAAACTTTTTTTCCCCAGAGCCATGCTTAAGTCCATCCGTATTCTCTATCGATCGATTGCAAGATTTCGACTTTGAAATCGGGCAAATGGATGTCAAGACAGCTTTCCTTAACGGATGTCTTGATGAAGAGATCTATATGCAACGACCCCAAGGTTTCATTAAAACAGGCCAAGAACACCTAGTTTGTAAGCTCAAGAGGTCCATTTACGGACTCAAACAGGCATCCAGAGCTTGGAACAATGTTTTGATCATGTTATAAAGTCTTATGGGTTTGATCAAAACAATTTTGAAAGTTGTGTGTATAAAAGCGTGTCGGAACTGCATTGGTATTCTTAGTACTATACGTAGATAACATTGTGATCATCGGGAATGATGTGAAGGTGTGATCAGACGTAAGGGCATGGTTTTCAAAACAGTTTGATATGAAAGACTTAGGGAAAGCCGGACACATCCTTGGGATCAAGATCACTCGAGATCGCAAGAAAATGATGATTGGGTTATCACAAGTTTCATACATAGACACTGTCTTGAAACGCTTCAGCATGCAAGATTCCAAGAAAGGATTCGTACCTTTCAGACTTGGAATCCATCTATCCAAGAAAATGTCCCCTAAGACGCAGAAGGAGATAGATGACATGAAAGGCATTCCTTGTGCTTCGGCTGTCGGAAACCTTATGTATGCAATGCTGTGAACGAGACCGGATATCTACTTTGTCGTAGGCATGGTAGCAAGATATCGAAGTAACCCAGGGAAAGCAAGATTGGATCTACGCTTAAAAACATTTTGAAGTGTCCGAAAAGAACTGGGATAGAATGTTGATTTAACAAATGATGCTCCAATCCCCATCCGCCATACGGACTCGGATTTCCAATCGGACTTAGATTCCGTAAATTATCCGCCTCGGTTAGTGTGTTTCCATTTGGGAAGTGTAGCCATCAAATGGACGAGTGTGAAGCGTAAATGCATCACCGACTCAACCATGGAAGTCGGTAAGTAGTCGCCTTGGAAGCGTTGAAAGAACCGATTGGGCTCTAGATCTTCTTAGTGGACTTGGATGGTGTTACGAATTTGTCTAGCAATATCTGCTGGGGCGGGTTGCAAATTCAAGAGAACCAAGAGTCCACGAGTCAAACAAGCACACTAAAGGAAAGACATCTTATACGAGAAATCGTTAAGAGAGGAGATATAGATGTGGCAAAGATAATGGCGTCGAGGGAATGACCAGCAGATCCATTCACAAAGTGTCCGCCTCTGAATACATTCGAGACACATGTGAGTGGAATGAGTGTCAAGACCGTTGCCAATCTTTGAGTATAAGTGGGAGAAATTACTAGGTTCGTGTAGGTGACATTAGATGTCACGGACCACGCGAGACATGTTGTAGTATACTTAAAAGCGGACTTTGAGTATAAGTGGGAGATTGTTGGGATTATCTTGAAAAAGTATGTTTTTTACTTTGTATAATCGAAAACCTAATTTCGAGACTTATTCTTGAAATAAATTGTTTATCACGGTGCTTTAAATATGATTGAATGTTACATATATTTACTGCATAACTGTTCAATAATTCTTACGTGTTACATTGTAGTTAATTTAGCGATACCGGATCACGAAGATTAAATTAACAAGGTCCCTTTGTAACTAAAAAGTACGCCATTCATTTACCTAGATGGAAATGAACAACCCATCACGAAAGGTTGAGGTGTAAGGCTCAGATTGGTTTGTCTTGACCAAGAGATTACACTAGTGCATGACTGATGCACTGAATAGGACCTACAAGAGGATAAATTCTTCAGAACTGAACAAGGAAGAATTAGACCTCAGTGATTCGTTGTTTCTTAATCTTCGTCCCTTAAATAGGATCACGTGGGATTGGTAACTATTGCTTTGACTTATCATGGGTAGCGAATCAAATAGATTCAATACTTTTTATCTTGGGCAATATTATTGGTCACATGTGATTGCTAAGATTTAATACTGAAGAATCGCGGTGCAGAAGCACGCTTTTTGTTTGATTTGCCCCTTGGGAGGTTCATAAGCTTTATCATACCAAATCTTGCAAGTGGAATTAGTTTTCGGTATGAATAATAATGTTGAACCGTTCCTTGACCAAGGACAAAAGATATTAATTAACGGAAAGCTATTTCAGTGGCTTGAATTAATTAATGGGCTAGATAATCTTAAACACGGGAAATAATGACCGGGAGCCATATTGACTGTAATATGGGTTAAGATGGATAGTGCAATATTAATTATGTAGTGAGATTAATTAATATTTATGGGCTTGAATTATATTGTGGCTCAATATTAGATATTCAAAGTCCATTAGAAGGTCCAATCTTAATTCTTCTAAAGGCCCCCTGAGTAGCCCAACAAATAGTCCAATAACTGAAAAAGGTGATTAAAATAAAATAAATATTGTTGCTTATTTTTCCTCTAAATTTTTGAAAATTATGAATAAGTTGGGAGAAAGATTTTCTTTGAATTTTGTTATGGAATGAAGATATGTATTCTTGGAATACAAGATTATCTCATTAAATTCAAGAAATCTCCCACTTGGTTATTTCATAAGAGAATTTCGAAATATTTGAAATATAGTGGGCAAAAAAGATTTTCTTGATTTTCTTGAAAAGATATTATGGAAGATATGTATTTCTTGAAATACAAGAATATCTCCTAAATTCAAGAAGATCCAAATCTTGGATTCTTGCATCATTTTTTTCGAAAATAATCCATATTGAGGAGGTGGGATTTTTGTGGAATATTTTAATTATGGGAAAAAGAATATAGGAGATATATTCAAGATTTCTTGGTGATCAAGAAAAGTCTTTTCCCACATTGGTTTTTCTTTGAAAAAAATCGACTACTTCTCTCCTATAAATAGGGGATGATTCTTTCATTCCCAAGTACAATTCTATGTCTTTGGAAAAATTAGCAAATCCACATGTGGTGCAACAAAGTTTATTTTTTCCTTTTGTTAATTGTTCGACAAGTGTCCTTCCACCGGATAGTTGAGCAAGGGCTAAGGGAATACTTGGGAAGTCCTTTTGGTTAGTCCGTCCAACCGAATTCACTGCCATCCCGAGAGGTACGTTCACGTAAACCCGTAGATTCCGCGTCGCCGTAGGTTTTACGTGGCTTTTTTTATATGCATGATATGTTGTTGCAATTATTATTTGAATTAATATAGGATTAATTCATGCTAGTAATAATTAAAAAATTAAATTTGTATTTAAATATTCACCCCGAATAAATATGTGCAACTCATTCCGCAACAGTGCTTCTCTCCACACCACCTCGCTGGTGATGGCGAGATGATGGGTATCTTTCTGCACCACCTCTTTGATGATGGCGAGGTGATGGGCTTCTTTCTGCACCAACTCTTTAATGATGGCGAGATGATGGATTTCTTTCCGCACCACCTCTCCGATGATGGTGAGGTGATGGGCTTCTCTCTGCACCATGTCTCTGATGATGGCGAGGTGATGGGCTTCTTTTCGCACCACCTCTCTGATGATGGCGAGGTGATGGGCTTCTCTCTGCACCACCTTGCTGATGATGGCGAGGTGATGGGCTTCTCTCTGCACCACGTCTCTGATGATGGCGAGGTGATGGGCTTCTTTCCGCACCACCTCTCTAATGATGGCGAGGTGATGGGCTTCTCTCTGCACCACCTCGCTGATGATGGCGAGGTGATGGGCTTCTCTCCGGATGATCTTGAGCTGATCCTCTCTGTTTTCGTGTGTGACCTTGCTGCGCCACGGAACTTGCTTGTAACTCCTCCTTGCTTTTTTGCTTGGTATGGACCTTCACCCTCTTTTTTGCTTGCCCACCTTTCTTTGAAACCTTTTTGTCCAAGCTCGGCGTGAGGTCACTATGATCTCCGCCCAACTCGGCTCTCTTTCGGCGTAAGATTTCCATGGCTTCCCAAATTTCTTGGGGAGTGTTGATTTCTTCTAGCTTTAGGTGAATTCCAAGTGCGGGCCCTCTGGCGCCTAAATTATAGGCAAATTGACCGCTAGCGCCCCGGCCGCCGGATATCTGGATTCCGGACTTGGCTTCCCCAGATTTGGTTTTGCCTTTTGACAAGAAATTGGCTTGAGACATTTTTTGGTATGAGTTTCTGGGAAAGTGTTTGAAGGTTTGAAGATTCAAGCTTGTAAACTTGAAGATTTGAAGATGGGGTTGAAGATTTTTTTGGTGTTCTTGATGAACAAGGTGAAAATTAGAAAGTTCTGTAGGATACTCCAATGAGAATACTAAAAAACTTAGTTAAATTCTTAAAGAGTACCCTTCTTCTAGCGTCAATTGTTGATAACTAGTAAAAATAGGATTAAGTATGTGGAATATGGCTTTCTAGCAACTAGCTAAACAAACAATAGAGTTCTAATGATAGAACACTGAATAATTTAAAGATTGAAAGTGTAAGTAAAGTGCACAGAGACTAGGACAAATGTTGCCTCTTGTATTGATATTTTTCGAACCATTTTTGGGTCTTAAGTGCCTATATATACTACATGGGAGAGTGCATTCCACTCTCCGTTTTCTTGTCCGGACATCAAATGGTCAAACTTCCATTTAATGTTCGGTACTTCACTTTACATGAATTTTCGACATCTCCTGGAGCTCCTGAGAGTTCTTGGGAGCTCGCCTCAATTAGCGGTGTGACACCTGGAAGGTCCCTCCTCTGACCTTTCCCCAAGCGGCGTAACCAAAGTTGTCGTCTTGTAGTTCGAGCCCTTGACTTAGCAGCATTTGGATGGTCTTCCTGACTTAGTACCGCACTGCGGCATTAAATCCCTTATGTACAAGTGAGCTCCTAGCGGACATTGTACCTGTTGTACCTTGACGAGTTTGGATAAGAGACCTCCTGCAGCTTGCTCCAGCTCAACGAGAGCTCGTCGAACGAGCTCCTAACGAACTAGTTGGTGAGCTCTATGAGGAGCTCATGATGAGGTAGTTGGTGTGCTCTATGACTTGTTGGTCCCGGTGGGAAAACCTATTTTGCGCGTGCGGAAGCAAGACGTTTTAACTTCGGTGCATATAAAACATGGATGAGGGCAGAGTGCTCTAATTTTTTTTAAACTTTTGAGCTCGTGTGTGTGCTTTGCTTATAAACGAATGCGTATGACAAGTATAAACATAAAGCAGTAAACAACACAACAATATATAGTGGTTGGACAACCCGTCCCTACATCCACTCTCCTCTCTAGGGAAATTCCTTCAAACGGGACTTATCACCCTCCACGGGATTGCCTAATAGATATTTACCGAGCTCACACTGAATGGACTTATAACCCCTCTGGGTTCGCCTCTGGGACTTATCACCCTCCACGGGATCGCTTTCAGATGTTTAACGAGTTCACACTCCAACGGGACTTATCACCCTCACTCGGGTTTGCCTAACAACTACCTCACTTCACCACTGGGTTTGGGTTTTGGTGTTGTCTCCAACTATGGTGAGATTTTCCCTTACAATGGTTTAGCCTCAATCTTTAAGGTTGGGAAAATCTCTCTAAGCTTATGATACATCGTGGGTTGCTTAGATTGGGTTCTAGAACACTCTTTGAATATATTTGTATATCTATAGACTTGTGTTCTAGGGTGGGAATGCTTTTGCTATAATTTCTTTGGCTCAGAGCATTGTTCTTTATCTTTTTTCGCACTTCCACTATCGATAATGAAGGAAGAACTTGTATTTATAGTGTGGATTTGAATGTTACCGTTGGAGAGAGTTACATTCAAATCCATACTCTTTCTTTTATAAGTTCCGCACTTTTCCAGCTGGTTGTCTTCCTCTCGTTGGTCCACGTCACCGGATTCCAACGGCTATATTCTCGACCTTGATTGTTTCGGAACATTCGGGATATACCGAGCATTCAAGATGTTCTCGAAGTCTTCGATAATATTGTGCCTTGAGATTTTCTTCGAGTCTTCGTGTTCTCTGAACCTTGGTTTTTTCTCTCGAGCCTTGGGCCTCGAAGTCTTCGGGTTCTCGAGATCCCATCGAGTCTTCCGGTGTCTCGATTTCTTCGAAGTCTTTAAACTAACTCGTTTCTATATCTCGACTATACAGTGCGAGATAATATCCTGAACACTCTAAAACTGAATCCTGATTCATCTATCAAGATTATCCTGAACATGTCATACTCAGGGGTTTTGGGATCTAATCAAAATCCTCTTTATTAAATTCATTTCCCAACAATTTTTTGATGATGCCAAAACCTATCTTGTTACAAACATATAACCTATACTCAGGTTTCAGTTTTTTCTATTACAAGAAAGGTAAATCTCCAATCAATTTAAAAACATTCAACAAATTTCTTTAGTAATGAATCTTTTCTAAATAGATCATTACTAAATACTTAAATAATTTCTTATAAGATCATATAGTTTCCCTTATATATGAGCATATAATCGATCGAGAGACATTCAATCGGGCATATCTAAATAAAAGACATGTAAAAAAGATAAATGAGGTATTATCTTTGAGCATAAAGATAAAAGTTTCATTGATTGTATGTTATCAGTTACAGATTACAATGAACTTATCAAAGAAATAAAGACACAAACATAAATAATTACAAGTCTTCGGTCTTGGTCTTCAGTCTTCTGTCTTCTGCTCGACTCCTCATTCCTCTTCTTCTACGGACCTTGTCTGATCAGGCATACTGATACTCATCGCCGACCGAGTTGATTTCTTCCGATTTCGAGACATCCCGACCCTCAGTCTCTTTCACATCGGCCCCGTGTCACTTGACCTATCTTGAGTCTCGATCCAATTTTATTTCTTGAGCCTTCAAAGATTCCTTTTCACTCATGCTATCTCGATTTTTTTTGCTTGATCCGATCGATTCGACCGATTAGATCAACACTCTTTAGATCAACATATCGTAGAATAGATCAGTCATTATATCGGAGTTAGCATATCGGGTTTATCATATCTCGATCTCGATCACGTCGATCTTGATCGATCTCGTCCCATTCATCTTACGATTTGTAACCTTTTCTTACGATTTCTTGGCCTTAGCTTTTCTTCATTTCGATTACGCCTGACTCATCGAGTTCACTCAAGGAACTCATCTAACTTTCATCGATCTTGATCGGGTCTTGTCTCAAACTCTCCTCGATCTCAATCATTTACTTTTGATTAGTGAGTTCCCCTCAAGTTGAAGTTCCCTTTCAACCGATATAGACCGATATATCGATTTGGTGAAGTTTTCAAGCTCGGTGATTTTCTTCATTTGATCGACTTTGTATGTAATCATTTTTGTTGACCTAATCATTATTCTTCTCGATTAAGACAATTCTTGGAAAATATTCTTTGCGAACTTAGTCAGAGTAGTAGACTCTCTTCCCTAAGTTGGTGCGATTTGACATGCGTGATATGTCGTCGATACACTTTCGATATGTCAATCCGCCGTAACTTTATCCAATTATCGGTCGCGTGATTTCTACATCGCTTTGTCCTTGTGATGCAAATTTTTCTAAAATAGGCTTTGAGAACTCAAATTTGCATCCGCGCCCCTCGCTTGGCCTCTAAAAATTGGACCAATGTTTTACACAACATAACTCATTCACCATACATATCTTCTTCAGAGAATCATGTATCTGGTGAACCCTTGTTTTCGGTGAGACTTCCGCAAACACTTTTACCCCTTTTTCCATGATTTCATCTTCTCAAATCAACTCTGTTCATCCTTTTTTCTTTTTTTTCATCATCGCCAACGATTTCACATAACGATTGTTGCAAAGCTTTACTACCACCACGGGCGCAAGGGCCCATTGTTGTAACCGAGAAGACACTTCTCCTAACCGTATGCACCTTGTGTGTCTATCGTTATGACGTGACTACCATCAACAGATTTAGTTCGAAAATGAACGTGAGTTTGATATACGATTTTGATCAAACAACTACGATCTTCCTATATCAAACTCACCCTTTAACAATTTTGAGCGCCTTTTACTCCTCCTTGGGGCTCTCGGCTTAAAAAATCCTATTAATGCCGCTCTTACTCCCTTGGAGAGTCCATCGGTTTGCGGCATAGGATTATTTTTTCAAGCCTCCTCACCTGTTAAGTGGGGAAAATGAGAGCATCGATTTAAAATCTCTCTCTTTCCTCCTCTTAATCACCCTCAGAGATCGGGTTTGGGTTTGGATGAAGGTTTAGGGATATGGCTTAAGGGTTTAGGGTTTAGAGTTATGTATTGACCTCCGTGTTTTCTTGCATTTGTAACTTGTAATGTATAACGACCTTCGGGTCTTTATCAATGAAAAGTTCTATTATTCCATTGTTGTGTAAAACTTTTCGTTTCCTTGGTACCGCTTTGTTGATATCGGATCGAGATAGGTTTTAAAAAGAAAGATCCGCTCGGTAAAAACATTGAAAAAGTAATCTTTTGAGCACCGCTTTCTCGATACCACTTGTTGGTCGGTGGGAAAACCTATTTTGCGGCGTCGCGGAAGCAAGACGCTTTTTAACTTCGGTGCATATATAAAAGCGGGGATGAGGGCAGAGTGCTCCAATTTTTTTTAAACTTTTGAGCTCGTGTGTGTGCTTTGCTTATAAACGAATGCGTATGACAAGTATAAACATAAAGAAATAAACAACACAAAGAATATATAGTGGTTCGGACAACCAGCCCTACATCCACTCTCCTCTAGGGAAATTCCTTCAAACGGGACTTATCACCCTCCACGGGATTGCTAATAGATATTTACCGAGCTCACACTCGAATGGACTTATAACCCTCTCGGGTTCGCCTGGGACTTATCACCCCTCCACGGGATCGCTTACGAGATGTTTAACGAGTTCACACTCCAACGGGACTTATCACCCTCACTCGGGTTTGCCTAACAACTACCTCACTTCACATTTTTGGGTTTGGGTTTTGGTGTTGTCTCCAACTATGGTGAGATTTTCCCTTACAATGGTTTAGCCTCAATGCTAAGGTTGGGAAAATCTCTCTAAGCTTATGATACATCGTGGGGTTGCTTAGATTGGGTTACAGAACACTCTTTGAATATATTTTGTATATCTATAGACTTGTGTTCTAGGGTGGGAATGCTTTGGCTATAACGCTCTTTGGCTCAGAAGCATTGTTCTTTATCTTTTTTCGTGACTTCCACTATCGATAATGAAGGAAGAACTTGTATTTATAGTGTGGATTTGAATGTTTGGATTGGAGAGAGTTACATTCAAATCCATACTCTTCTTTGTAAGTTCTGCTTGACTTTTTCCAGCTGGTTGTCTTCCTCTCGTTGGTCCACGCCACCGGATTCCAACGGCTATATTCCTCGACTTGATTGCCTCGGAACATTCGGGATATCTCGAGCATTCAAGTATATTCTCGAAGTCTTGATTATCGCATGCCTTCAAGTATTTCTCCGAGTCTTGAGTTCTCTGAACCTGTTTTTCTCGAGAGCGTTTTTCTCGAGTCTTGTGTTCTCGAGATCTCATCGAGTCTTGATGTCTCGATTTCTTCGAAGTCTTGAAACTAACTCGTTTCTATATCTGCCGACTATACAGTGCGAGATAATATCCCGAACACTCTAAAACCGAATCGATTCATCTATCAAGATTATCTGAACATGTCATTTTCGGGGGTTTTGGGATCTAATCAAAATCCTCTTTATTAAATTCATTTCCCAACAATTTCCTTTTTTTGATGATGCCAAAACCTATCTTGTTACAAACATATAACCTATACTCGGGTTTCAGTTTTTCTATTACAAGAAAGGTAAATCTCCAATCAATTTAAAAACATTCAACAATTTTCTTTAGTAATGAATCTTTTCTAAATAGATCATTACTAAATACTTAATAATTTCTTATAGATCATATAGTTTCCTTATATATGAGCATATAATCGGATCGTAGACATTCAATCGGGCATATCTAAATAAAAGACATGTAAAAAGATAATGAGGTATTATCTTTGAGCATAAAGATAAAAGTTTCATTGATTGTATGTTATCGATTCTGATTATAATGAACTTATCAAAGAAATAAAGACACAAACATAAATAATTACAAGTCTTGATCTTGGTCTTGATCTTACATCTTACGCTTCGACTCCTCATTCCTCTTCTTTCTACGGACCTTATTCGATCGGGCATAATGATACTCATGCCGACCGAGTTCGGTTTCTTCGATTTCAGACATCCCGACCTCAGTCTCTTTTTGTTTATCGACCCTAAAGTCATTTGACCTATACCGAGTCTCGATCCCACTTTATTTCTCGAGCCTTCAAGATTCCTTTTCACTCATGCTATCTCGATTTCCTTTTTGCTTGATCCGACGGGTTCGACCGATTAGATCAACACTTCTTTAGATCAACATATCGAGAATAGATCGTCATTATATCAAAGTTAGCATATCGGGTTTATCATATCCGATCTCGATCACGCGTCGATCTTGATCGGTCTCTCGTCATTTCATCTTCCGATTTGCAACCTTTTCTTCGATTTCTTTGGCCTTAGCTTTTCTTCATTTCGATTACGCGGCTCATCGGTTCACTCGGAACTCATCTAACTTCATCGATCTTGATCGGTCTTGTCCGCGGTACCTCGTCGATCTCAATCATTTACTTTTTGATTCCGTGAGTTCCCGAGTTGAAGTTCCCTTTCGGTGATATAGACCGATATATATCGATTTGGTGAAGTTTTCAAGCTCGGTGATTTTCTTCATTTGATCGACTTTGTATGTAATCGATTTTTGTTGACTGTCGATTCTTTCCGATTAAGACAATTCTTGGAAAATATTCTTTGCCGAGAACTTAGTCAGAGTAGTAGACTCTCTTCCCAAAGTTGGTGCGATTTGACATCGTAGATATCGTCGATACACTCGATATGTCAATCCGTCGTAACTTTATCCAATTATCGGTCGCGTGATTTCTACACGTCGGTCCTTGTGATGCAAATTTTTCTAAAATAGGCTTTGAGAACTCAAATTTGCATCTCGCACCTTGCTTGGCCTCTAAAAATTGGACCAATGTTTTACACAACATAACTCATTCACCATACATATCTTCTTCAGAGAATCATGTATCCCTGGTGAACCCTTGTTTCGGTGAGACTTCCTAAGAAACACTTTTACCCCCTTTTTCCATGATTTCATCTTCTCAAATCAACTCGTTTCATCTTTTTCTTTGTTTTCATCATCGCCAACGATTTCACATACGATTGTTGCAAAGCTTCTACCACCACACGCAAGGGCGGGCCATATTGTTGCAACCGAGAAGACACTTCTCCTAACCGTATGCACCTTGTGTGTCTATCGTTATGACGCGTGACTACCATCAAACAGACTTAGTCGAAAATGAACGTGAGTTTGATATACGATTTTGATCAAACAACGGGTGATCTTCCTATATCAAACTCACCTTTAACAATTTGGAGCGCTTTTACTCCTCCTTGGGGCTCCCGGCTTAAAAATCCTATTAATGCCGCTCTTACTCCTTGGAGAGTCCATCGGTTTATGGATAGGATTACCTTTTCAAGCCTCCTCACCCTTGTTAAGTGGGGAAAATGAGAAGCATCGATTTAAAATCTCTCTTCCTCCTCTTAATCACCCCCGTAGATCGGGTTTGGGTTTGGATGAAGGTTTAGGGATATGGCTTAAGGGTTTAGGGTTTAGAGTTATGTATTGACCTCGTGTTTTCTTGCATTTGTAACTTGTAATGTAACGACCCGGGTCTTTATCAATGAAAAGTTCTATTATTCCATTGTTGTGTAAAACTTTTTCTTTTTCCTCGTACCGCTTGTTGATATCGGATCGTAGATAGGTTTTAAAAGAAAAGATCCGCTTTCGGCGAAAACATTGAAAAAGTAATCTTTTGAGCACCGCTCTCGATACCACTTGTTGGTCGTTGGGGAAAACCTATTTTTTGGCGTCTTGAAGCAAGACGCTTTTAACCCGGTGCATATAAAAAGCGAGGGATGAGGGCGAGTGCTCCAATTTTTTTTAAACTTTTGAGCTCGTGTGTGTGCTTTGCTTATAAACGAATCGTATGACAAGTATAAACATAAAGCGATAAACAACACAAAGAATATATAGTGGTTGGACAACCAAATCCTACATCCACTCTCCCTCTCTAGGGAAATTCCTTCAAACGGGACTTATCACCCTCCACGGATCGCTAATAGATATTTACCGAGCTCACACTCGAATCGGACTTATAACCCTCTCTCGGGTTCGCCTCGGGACTTATCACCCTCCACGGGATCGCCTGAGATGTTTAACGAGTTCACACTCCAACGGGACTTATCACCCTCACTCGGGTTTGCTAACAACTACCTCACTTCACCTTTGGGTTTGGGTTTTGGTGTTGTCTCCAACTATGGTGAGATTTTTCCTTACAATGGTTTAGCCTCAATGCTAAGGTTGGGAAAATCTCTGCTATGATACATCGTGGGGTTCTTAGATTGGGTTCTAGAACACTCTTTTGAATATATTTGTATATCTATAGACTTGTGTTACAGGGTGGGGAATGCTTTGGGCTATAATTTCTTTTGGCTCTGTAGCATTGTTCTTTCTTTTTTTACTTCCACTTCATCGATAATGAAGGAAGAACTTGTATTTATAGTGTGGATTTGAATGTTACAGATTGGAGAGTTACATTCAAATCCATACTCTTCTTTGTAAGTTCTCGAACTTTAAAATTTGGTTGTCTTTACCGTTGGTCACGTCATTTGGATTCCAATGGGTATATTATAAACCGGTCTGCCTCGGAACATTGAGGATATCTTGAGCATTGGTATATTCTTTTGAGTCTTGATAATCTTGTGCCTTGATATTTCTCTCGAGTCTTGAGTTCTCTGAACCTTGATTTTTCTCTGAGCGCCGGTTTCTCAAGTCTTGAGTTTCGATTATCTCTTGAGTCTTGATGTCTCAATTTCATCGAAGTCTTGAGTGAAACTAACTCGTTCTATATCCGCCGACCATACACGGTGCGAGATAATATCCTCGAACACTCTAAAACCGAATCTGATTCATCTATCAAGATTATCCCGAACATGTCATACTCAGGGGTTTTGGGATCTAATCAAAATCCTATTTATTAAATTCATTTCCCAACAAGTGAGCTTGAGGAGAGCTCTATAAGGAGCTAGCTAGTTGACGAGCTCAATAAGAGCTCATTGAGCAGTTTCATAGTGAAATTTAGTTGGTGAGCTCAACTCAAGCTTTTATTGAGAGAGTTTCATAGTGAGCTCTATGAGCTTAACATCCGAGAGCTCTATGAGGAACTCATAATGAGCTAGTTTGAAATCGTTGGTGAGGCTCATGACGAAATTTCTTGACACTTGAAACTTTCTAAGAGCTCTATGAGCGAGCTACTTGGTGGTTGTGCCCTCTGCCCTTTCTTAGTGAGCGAGAATCCATCTCTGGTGGGAGCTCATTTAACTTGGCCGAGTTGGGCTAGTTCGGCCCAATTGTCCGATTTGACCCTTTATTAACTGATGCAATATTAATGGACTTGTGTCGAATTAATAGTGACACAACACCTAGTTCATTTAAAGTACTAATAACTAGAAAATAAGTTCATTATTAAAACTAATCAAATAGAAATTAATATATGAGTTATTTAAGATTAAGACTACACCACGACGAAAGTAAAAAGTCGTAAGTTTGACAAATTTCATGAAAGCGAAGTGAGAAAAGTACAGAAATAAGAGTAAATGAAAATGCATAATTAAGTTTTTTCTTATTATTATTATTATGCTCGAAACATAACATATTGCGTCCCCAATGTCTTTTTTGTCCTATCACATCCCATTGATACTATCCACAAAAATTAATTTTCCTCTCTTATTTTCGTATACAATAAAAATAAGATAATAATCAAATCAGTGCATGCATATCCAGCAGATGCAATTTTTACAATTGAGAATTTATATAGTACTAAGATTTTTTGGGAATTTGTGGGTTTAAAGCGAAAGCAATTATTTTATGCATAATTTGATGGTGCTATGGGGTTTTAAATCGATTTGGTCCCATAACTTTTGATTTTTTTTATTGAAATAAATGCCATATATATCTCATATTTGATTTAATTAAAGTTATATTTTTGATTTATTGTCGATTTAGTAAAAGATGAGGCCAGGGTCAAACTAAGCTAAAACGACGTTTTTTGATTATGTACACGCCGCCTTAATAATTCTTAGAAAATCTTTTGTTTTGCGTCGAATTGAGCACGCGTGACACTGACAACGTGTGTATTTTTACCTATTAAAAAAAAAAAATGAAAAACGAAAAATAAAATTACACATCATTTATTACAAATAAAAATAAATCAAATCTAAATTAAATAAATATATATATTAAAATATCAGAATACAATAAAATAAAACAAAAAATAAATAACAAATTCTCAGTTACTGCGTTTCTCAGTATGTTTCTCTCGTACCATCTTCAAACCCTTTCGGCAAAAGCCCGTCATTGTCTACAGATTCCACAATCCCGGGCCTTAAAACCCAGATAAAATTAACTTCACTCATCAGCAGCCCGCCAGCAATTTCAGCAATCACACTCTTATCAATCTTCGCAAGGCTGCCAAACGAAACATACAGAACCGACCCGTCAGGCGTCGAATTCAGCCACTCCGTCGAGCCCGATTCTCGCAACAAGCTCCTCGGAATCGAGCTTTCGGAGAAATTGTCAGGAAAAAGTGGCCCGATCGCGTAAAACGGGCCCTGTTCCTGTAAAGCTGAAATCGTCTCTGCTTCGAGATCTTCAACCGTGTTGCAGAGGATTAAGTCCGCGCTTCTCACTTCTTCGAACGCTTTGAACATAATACTGTGCACCAATTTTAAATCCGAATCGTGTAAATAGGACATGAAATCTCTGGTGTTGATTGAGGGGATTCCGGGTACATAATTAACGGATTCGTAACGGCCGTTAACGGGGACGTGGCCGTTATCTCTCAGAAGATGCAAGTGATAGTACAGCGAGAATACTAACGCCGGCTCCGTCCAAAAGGAGACGTTAACCAAACCGTGTTTCTTCGCGATTTTTGACGGCCAAACGGAGAGCGTATCAGCAATTAAGAAGTAATTGAAGTCTGCAGGGGAATTAGATTGAATAATTTTGGTAACGAGTTCATCTACTTTATCGGGAAATCGGAGCAGAAAATTTTGCAAATGTAGGTCAAAATTGGCGGATCGGTCAAAATTGAGGGGGAATCCGTCGTTGAAAGTTGTGTAGCGGATGTCGAGGCCGGAGATTCGAGCTCCGGCGAAGATGTCGGTTTCGGTGGGGTTTTTTTTGAGAATTGGAGATCTGGTGGTGAATGTGGTCGAGATGGGCGAAGGTGATTGTGAAGCCGTTTGAAGCAAGTTTGATGTCGATTAGGGTTCTTCAATTTGTGAAGCAGTAACTGAGAATTTGTTTTTTTTTTGTTTTATTTTATTGTATTCTAATATTTTAATATATATATTTATTTAATTTAGATTTGATTTATTTTTATTTGTAATAAATGATGTGTAATTTTATTTTTCGTTTTTCATTTTTTTTAATAGGTAAAATACACATATATGGCGTGTCGCCATTCAATTCGATCCAATCGGCAAAGATTTAGGTCGAAATTAAATAGCGTGTGATACACGCCCCAAAAAAACGACGTTGTTTTGGCTGGTTTGATTCTGCCTCCCCAGGTTTTGATTAAATCGGATAAATTAAAAATATACAAGACTAAATTGAAACATGTGATATATACGGGACTATTTCAATAAAGGTCCAAAGTTATGAGACCAAATCGATTTAAATCCCTGGTGCCATGGCATCATCAAGTTGTTATTTTTCAAGTAATAATTTTCATAATTGCCCATGCCAATTCCAGATGAATCGGGCAGTTGGGACGCCGTCCTTTTGCCCTCATTTCACTTGCGTAGGGGGTTTCGGCCTCGGGCTCGGCCTCCAGTTGCAGAAGTCGAAGAAGAGATGGTTGGAAGTCGGAAGACGCCGTTCCAGACTTCTCGTCAAAGCTCAGCTGTCCAGCTCGTTATCAGTTAACATTGGCTTGGATTCTCAGGTCAATTCTCTCTCTCTCTCTAGGGTTTTGAATTGTTGCTTCAACTGTTAAACCATATGTTGATTTCTAGTTTTCCGATTTACGCAGTAATTGTTGAAATTGCCAGAAGATTCGATCCACTTTCCTGGTTTAATTGTTCCAACATATCGTTTAGCTATATTTCTCGTTAATCGCAATGGATTTTGGATTTTTGTTCGTTATTGAATATTACTCTCTCGTGACTTTGTTCGATTATTAATACTGAATCAAAGATATGCTTAAATGGAAAATGGTTGTAAATTGTAATACGTTATTGTATGCTGTAAATTGACTTACTTCTGTATGAATTTGAAGAATAATTACCCGAATGATTCATCACATTTTCCATGGGCTGGACCTCTTCCTGGAGATATTGCTGAAGTCGAGGCGTACTGTAGAATCTTTAGAGCAGCAGAACGGTTACATAATGCTTTAATGGATCAATTGTGCAATCCACTAACCGGAGAATGTAGTGTTTCTTATGATGTGCCATCTGAGGATAAGCCGTTATTGGAAGATAAAATAGTTTCTGTTCTTGGTTGCATGGTGTGCCTTCTGAATAAGGGAAGGGAAGACGTCCTGTTGGGACGTTCCTCTATGATGAATTCATTTCGTGATATTGATAAATCTAATATGGATGATAGCATCCCCCCACTTGCAAATTTTCGATCTGAGATGAAAAGTTACTGCGAGAGTTTGCACGTTGCCCTAGAGAATTATTTGATGCCCGGTGATGATGATCGAAGCTTAAATGTTTGGAGAAAATTACAAAGGCTGAAAAACGTGTGTTATGATTCTGGATTTCCTAGGGGCGATGATCGTCCTTCACAGACATTGTTTGCAAATTGGGGTCCCATTTATTTCTCCACATCTACAAATGAAACACAATCGGAGAACACAGATGTCGCATTTTGGAAGGGTGGCCAGGTAACAGAAGAAAGTTTGAAATGGCTTCTGGAGAGAGGATTTAGAACAATAATAGACCTAAGAGCAGAAAATGTGAAGGACAATTTTTATGAAACTGTGCTGCATGAAGCTATATCAGTTGGGAAGATTGAATTGATCAAAATTCCAGTTGAAGTTGGGACTACTCCTTCAGTAAAGCAGGTTGAGCAATTTGCTGATTTAGTGTCAGATTCGAGCAAAAAGCCCGTTTATGTACACAGTAAGGAAGGAAGACGAAGGACCTCATCTATGATCTCAAGATGGAAACAATACATGGATCGAACCATGTCTGCTAAGAGGCGAGTCAGTAAAGATACACGAGAAGTTGAAGATTCTGATTTATCTATGAGCTTGGGAGAAGGTAATTCTTCTCATAATGGAAATGGGGCACTCCCACAAAAATCCAATAAGCCTTATACGTTTCCTGGGGCAGATGATCAGGACCGTACGGCTGGACAAAACCAATCCCAAAGCACTGAAGGAGTCGATAATAGCATAATTGAAACTGACAAATCTGCTCTAATCTCTGTTAATGGAAAAGAATCAACGGTTGACTTCTATAAAGATGTGAAACCACTGGATTCTCAACTACCTCCTTCTGAGATTTTCTCCAGAAAAGAAATGTCCAGCTTTTTTGAGAAATAAAAAGGTCTCACCTGGTACATACTTTACTCATGAACAGAAAAGATTGAAAAAGCAATCTGCTTTACTGTACAATCAAAATGGGAGTGCCTTGAAGAAAGATGCTCACTCTAATTCAAGCCTCAATCAAGAAGAGACTATAAATGGACAATTTATAGCAATGAAATCATCGTCGCAGACACAGAATGTGGCTATGACTAATGGGTCATTTCAGGGTCCGGATCCTACCCGTGTTTATAGATCCACGACCCATCTGGATAAGTCAAATAGTGGTTCACGTTATGAAAAAAGTACGGACAACGGTGCTACAAACACAAGCAATGACCTAAACAAGAATTCAACGTCTGTGATAGTTACTGAGGATAGGACTAGTGCTCAAAGCTACCTTTCTTCAGATGATGAAAACATGGAAGTGCTTGATATGTGTGCTTCGGTAACTGGCGTTGTCAGAGTGCAATCAAGAAAGAAGGCTGAGATGTTCTTAGTTAGAACAGATGGATTTTCTTGCTCAAGAGAAAAGGTAACTGAATCTTCCTTAGCATTCACTCATCCCAGTACTCAGCAGCAAATGCTTTTGTGGAAATCCACTCCGAAGACTGTACTGTTATTAAAGAAGTTGGGCCAAGAACTCATGAAAGAAGCTGAAGAGGTATGTGCTCTTATGTAAATATTTTACATAGATGTTAATAGATATTCTTGTGAAAAGCTAGAGCACCCTGTTTCCTTGTTGCATAAGGTATTTCAACGTTCCTTGTATTCATGTAGATAAAAGGAAAAACTTTAACCTTCTTCTTTTGTAGTTATTACATATCAAATTTAATCTGGCACCATTCACTTGAGCATGGTATTATCTTGTTGCTAAAGCTGCAGTTCTATATACCTTCATTTCATAAAGCGGATTAGACTGCATTGGTAACTTGATAATTTAGTTCGAAAAGTATCTATCTGTTTCACAGCTCTTCACCATGATAACAGCTTGTTTCGTAGTCCTAATCTGAAACAAACCATGACGACTGTATCATCCAATTAGGTTCTATTTTCCCAGTCTTTCATGTTGTTAAGCCTCTTATTTTCAATTTTTGCAATCTTATTGAATTTTTGAACATTTTAGTCTAAAAATTTAAATGTATCCCATGTATATATTGCTGGGTTCCTTTTCTTGCTCGGTAATTATTTTATGGAGAATTTGCCTACTTCTAAAACCACCAATGATTATTAAAGCTGACTGTAAGTTCTCTGCGCACTCCAGGCTGCCTCTTTCTTATATTACCAAGAGAAGATGAATGTCCTTGTTGAACCTGAGGTTCATGATGTTTTTGCTAGGATTCCAGGATTTGGGTTTGTTCAGACATTCTATAGTCAAGATACAAGGTCCTCAAATTTCGTGGCCCATTTTTTTTTTTTTTTGGTTGCAATTTTTCTTTCTATTCAGAAAAATGTTTGCTTACCTGCTACATATATACATTGCAGTGATCTTCATGAGAGGGTTGATCTTGTTGCTTGTTTGGGGGGAGATGGGGTCATACTTCATGCCTCGAATTTATTCAGAGACGCTGTTCCTCCTGTTGTCTCATTTAATCTTGGATCCCTTGGATTTCTCACTTCTCACACTGTACTTCTCTCTCCTTAATCTTCAGTTTTATTTTCTTACATTTCTTCCTGACTCCTAGACTTTGTCTTTACAGTTTGATGATTTTAAGAATGCTTGAGACAAGTGATTCATGGGAACAACACAATTGATGGAGTTTATATTACTCTTAGAATGCGTCTCCGCTGTGAAATATTCCGAAATGGGAAAGCCATGCCTGGAAAGATATTTGATGTCCTGAACGAAGTTGTTGTTGACCGTGGTTCTAATCCATATCTTTCGAAAATCGAGTGTTATGAACATGATCGCCTCATAACCAAGGTTTGTTGTGTTACTTTCTGACTTGGGAGTTTAGAGCAAAGACAAAAACTTGTATGCACCAGTTGCACCGTGCAACTGAAGTTTACTTTTAAATGGTATTAGTTGTTTTACTAAAAGCTATTAGTCTGTTAGTATTAGTTGTTTTCACTGAAAAGTATTAATTGTGTACAGTTGCACCGTACAACTGGTGTACAAGAGTGTTACTCTAGAGCAAATATCTTGTCTTGGTTGAGCTTTGAACTGTGCCTAAGGTTTTCTAGAATATTAGCTATGTCAAAGGTTTAAATATACAACAGAAGTACTTCATTAGGGTCTGTAATTGTGTCGATCATTCTTTTGATAGGTACAAGGTGATGGAGTCATAGTTGCCACTCCAACTGGAAGTACAGCCTATTCCACAGCTGCTGCTGGTTCTATGGTACTTACTGATGAGAACTGCATTGACCTTTGTGCCTATTTATTCTCCCTTGTTGCTTGTAAATATAAATCAAATGGTTATATCATGTAAAATAACACTGCATTTCAAGTTCTGTAATGCTGGAGAGTAAAGAAGCTTTTAGCATGATAAAACACAAGGGCTTAAAAGATAATGTAGACTTCATGGGATGATTGCGATTGACCAGGTAATAGCAATTTTGTATGAAAAGGTTTGCACGAAGTTATTAGGTTTGATTCATTACGAGATTTAGAGAAGGAAGTGCCATTTCATTAATTCATGGTTTAATTTCTAGAACTGTATCAAGAAAATAGAGTTGGCTTCTCTGTGTTTTTATCTGATCTGCGCTCTTTTATTACTGTATAAATAGTTGTTTATGGATACAAAGATGTTCTTATGGTATATGAAAAGAAGATGACTACTATGATTTCAGTCGATCTATTTTAGAACAGAAAAGTTTGTTTTTCTTGTGCAGTTTCTATATAATTTAACACGTTGTATATACTAATTTTTTTAAAAAAAATAGATATTCTGAATTAAAAGGGGGAAAAAATGGCATAGACAAAGTTAAGAACTAATATGTCTATGATCTTTGTATCTAGATTATAAAATGTATCCCTGGCTGTTGTTGATCTTGCTGGTAAAACAGTATTAAGAATAGGCTATTCTGTGTTCAGGTACATCCAAATGTTCTATGTATGCTCTTCACACCAATTTGTCCGCACTCACTCTCTTTCAGACCAGTCATACTTCCAGATTCTGCTCGGCTGGAATTAAAGGTATTGTTTCTACTCGTGTAATAAAAAAACGATTTGGCAAGAATACTCTTTTCATGGAATTCATATTTAAAGAACATTTGTGCAATATCCAATTATCTTCATTTCAGTACTTAAATTTATTATCTTGTAAAGAAATAAGAGAAAAAGTATATGCAGATAAGCTTCAATAATAGAGATTGTACATTTGTACGTAGAATATATAAAAACAATGCATTTAAATCTTCTATGCTTCTGGTGGATGTATATCTTTTGGACCGTGCAATTCAAGTGCATATTAAATGGTATTAGTTGTTTCCACTGAAAAGTATTAGTTGTTTGCACTAAAAAGTACTACAGTTGCATAGGTTGTAATGGCCAAACATCACCATTTTGTCAATAACTCTCTCTCTCTCTCACCCTCTCTGAAACAGATTCCAGAGGATGCAAGAAGCAATGCTTGGGTATCGTTTGATGGGAAGAGAAGGCAACAGCTGTCACGAGGAGATTCAGTACGGAGATCAATGAGCAGACATCCACTCCCAACTGTGAACAAGTGTGACCAAACGGGTGATTGGTTTCGAAGCTTGATTCGTTGCTTAAACTGGAACGAAAGACTCGACCAGAAAGCCCTATGAGGGAACGGCCATACAAACGGACAATCTTTCTCTTCTTTCTGTTGGTGTATATATTACTGTACAGTAGTACTACAGTTGATATAGCAAAAGGGTTACAGAGTTCTCAGCTGAAAAATAGCATTGTAAATGCCTCTATGTTTCGGCTGATTGTACGCTCATATTTGTCTCCTAACCCCTGAAAATGGACGACTACTCAATTTACCCATCTGTATAACAAAAATAATAAATTATTACAATAAAGTTTCTCATATCATCAAAAGGGACTTCAATGAATATGTGACAATTTAGGACTGGATCAATGGGCCGTCTCTTTGACCCGTTTTGACAGCTCTACCTCGGCTAGGTGTAGAAATTTTGAGGTAGATAAGTTTATGTCACAAAATTTTAAATTTTTAACTGCAAATATGATCACTTGATTACACGATATTTTGCGTCAACATGATTTACAACAAAATTTATTATTGCGTAAAGGTACACTCATACTGGTCTGCTAAAATAATAATTTATGTTAATACATAGTTGACCTCAATCATCATTTGTTAATTATATAGAGGCAGCTTCTGTACAAACGTACTATATGGCAGCCCGCGTGAAGAATTAATTCACTTTTTTTGAGATGTCATCCACAAAACGTACGTATTAGTTCTCCTTTTTTTTTTTTTTTTTTAAAGAACGTACAAAGCTTTGTATTTTTTTCATTTTTTATTCTTGCTTCAAATAGTATCAAGTTCATTACTATAGAGAGAAAGCAGAAAAGCTTCAGATTTAAGATAGTATCCGATGTACAAGAAACTAATATTAGATTGAAATTGAATCCTAGAATAAGGGTGTGTTTGCAAATTTAATTGAATGGTGCATATTTTATTTTTTTAATACCAAGCTTTTGAAAAAAAAGTTCTCAAATTTACAATCTTTTGCAAACAGCCACTTGTGGAAGAAAAGAAAATCTTTTTAGCCACAATTTACCACTTCTTTCTTTCAACTAAAATTGTGTTATGGTTTTAATGGAATAATCTGAATTTGTGATTGTAAACATAAATCTCGTGAATTAAAATATAAAACACGAAAATAAAATTACAACTTTATTTATTTGAATTTGAAGATGGAATATTGAGGGTTCAATCTCTAATTTGTTCCTCTGATTCTTCCCTTCGAATGTTGACTTTGACTCGGATGACTTTTGGAGAAATCTTCGCCTCGATCTTGTCTGGGGTTGAATTTGTGGGTTTGGAACATCGATTCAAGGACTGAATGTCTTGTTTTGATTCGAACGTAGCCTTTGAAGATTTCTGGACAAACGTCTGTGAACTTGATGATGAACGCCTTTGAATCTTAGAGAGTCTGGAAGGAAGATCTTCGAATCTTCGAGAAGAGAAACGTCTGATCGGAGGGCTTAGCAGTTTGATCTCTGATCGGATGTCATTTCCGGACGACTTGCACGAAGAACGCTTGTGAATCTTCAAGAAACTTTGAGAAGAAACATCTGATCGGAGGGCATAGCAGCTTGATCTCTAATCGGATGTTGTTTCCGGATGACTTGCACGAAGAACGCTTGAAGCCGATGAAGAACGTCTTCAAATCTTCGTAGAGAATTCTGAATTCTGAAGTCTTGAATCTTCTGTTGTTGTTGCCTTGATATCTCTGTGTGTGTCTGTGTTGGTCTTGTTGTGTTGTCTCTGAAAGTGAATGAGGAGGATCCCTATTTATAGGTGTAGAATAGGGTTTTAGGTCTTGGCTTAACATACTTTGTCCAGTAGGAGTTCTGTAACTTTTTAAATATGAGGATTGAATTTGGACTTTATTTGTTTTATTGGACTTTCAGAAGTCCAACTTCACTAATTGGACTTTAGAAGTCCAATTTGATTTATTGGACTTTAGAGACCCAATTTAATTTATAGGACTTAGAGGTCCAATTCGATTTATTGGACTTTAGAGACCCAATTCGATTTATTGGATTTTAGAGGCTCAATCTTGACTTGTCGGACTTTCGAGGCTCAACTTCATTTATTTGGACTTTAAAGGTCCAATCTTCATTTATTGGACTTTAGAGGTCTAATACAATTTATTAGACCGTGTGACTTGAACGGTGTCTAATTAATTTAATGGGTCAATGACTTCATTAATTTATTTATTTTAGGAATTGACTTTATTTATATTCCCAATAATAAATTTAATTAACACATAATTTTTACGTGTTTCCTTTTAATTGAGCTCAAATTTAATTTCCTTATAGTGATACGGTGAAAGTGCAAAATTCGTTAGGTCTTCTTTATTATAAACATAATTTAAAATAATATTAATTGACGAACAACATATTTTTTAATACTTTTTTCTTAAAATCATTACAATAAAGTCAAGAACTCAAATCTGAGACATTTCCTCAAATCGAGTCATGCACCACTATTAGGTGCTTAAGGACTTCACTACTACAACCCCAACAAGAAGAAAGAACAAAAAAAAAAAAAATCAACCAAACAAAACACAATAAGTACATACGAAATTATGCATATATATGTATATTCCACCTCACATTGCTTTGACAGCTAAAAACCTTGGTTCCTTAGCCAAAAACTTCTGCGCACCATAAACCTCCATATAATCCCCAAACACAAACCTCGGATACCTATTCCCAATCCCCTCCTCCTTATCCCCCGTTCCCAACCACCACCAATTCCGCCGCGGGCTCAATAGTCGCCTCGAGTGACGGGTTATAAAAAGACGCAATTGACCTCCTATTCCCCTCCGGTTTAGCCAAAACCCGGTGCCAAACGCTCTTGTACCTCCCGTTACTCAAAACCTCTATCTGATCCCCTGTGTTGATGACTATCGCATTACGGTGGGGCTGCACGTCGATCCACGCGCCATCTTTTAGTATCTGGAGCCCACCCTCCACGTCATCCTGGAACAGGAGGATCACGCCCCCCGCGTCCGTGTGGGCCCGCAGCCCGTTCACCTTTTCCGGGCGCGGGCACGGAGGGTAGTGGCTCACTTTCGTCCCGAAGAAGGCGGCGCTGCCTTCTCCGCCGCCGTTGAAGGCAGAGTTGATGTAGCCGATAGGGAGGCCTAGGTTTTCGTCCATTGTTTCCATTACTTTGATTGCTAGCTTTTTTAGCTCCCCCCTGTATTCTTGCATTGTTTCCCTGTTAATTAATTATACATTAGTTAGTTGATTAGTTAATTTAAATGGTTTGAATTTATTCTCAATGCACCTCAGTTTGATAAATGTTTACCAAACTTGCTATGAAGGAAAATCCAATCTTGATGTAAGAAATAGGGAAATATAGTTTTTTTAGCCCATATTTAGATTTTGGTATTTTTAATACTTTCGAAAATAGTTTTGCAATTATATAATTTTTGACATTTTTTATCTGAATTCCGGAGGTAAAAGGTGAAACATTTTAGTTTTCGATTGATTTATCAGACTTTGTCACAAGGATAAATCAAAATTTTGTAATGTCAGCATCAATCAAGTGTTTCGCCCGATTATCGAACCAAAATATAAAAAATAGAAATCAGAAAACATTTGTGGGACTAAAAATATTATTTTTCCATAAAAACATAATCTTTAGAAAGTAAAATGACAATTTTTAATATATAAAACCATTTGAGAAGGACTGTTGACTTTTTCGAACATGTTGTTTACCAAATTGTGGTGTATTTGGAGGGAATGAGAATGCTAATAGTACCATTATTGAGAATTAATATATTTATATATGATGAAGATTAAACTTACTTGAAACCAGAGGTTTTAGATGGCCAATGATGATGATTATCATCAGTGAGCAAGAACACATCCTCCCAATCTACATCTTCAACTCTTTCATCGCTTCCCTTTTCCAGCAATTCATTCAACATCTTCATGGGTTTCGAGTTGTTGAAAAATGGCTCTCTTTCCACCTTGTAGCATTCTGATGCCACCTTCTTCACCTTCTCCAGAAGCTCCTCAGAAATCCCATGATTGATCAACTGTCACAAGCAATAGTATTAGTTATTACAAGTAATAGTATTAGTAGTAGCCTTTTACAACTGCTAAAAAAAGTGTGAAATCTGATGAAGTACCTGAAAGAATCCCCATTCTTCACAGCAAGTAGCAATCTGAGCCAGAGTTTTGGCTCTATCCTCTCCTTCAATCTTTGAGAAATCAATAACTGGAATTGCCATTGATAATGAACAAGATTAACAACTTAAATTGAAAACTAATCAAGCCTTAATTAATTTTTAATCTCATGGATTATGCAGTAGTAGATTAGTAGTAGTAGTGGTGGTGGTGCTCAATTTGGGTTGCACTGTTTGCTATTTATAGAGGAGCAATGATTTTCCTGTCATATTGGAATGTCAACTGTTTCTATTAATAAAATTTAATTATCTTCAAATTACATTAAATTAATGTGTAACCGTTGAAGTCATGCAATGGACGGTGACAGATTGAAATTTTTAAGAAGGTCAATGTTTTTTTTTGCTGATTAGATAACCCTTTTTATGGGGGTCAATAATTTTGCTGATTAGTGATTACAAGAGTTTTTTTTCTTCTTTATATTAATCCCCTATCCCCTGTACGAATTTGATCATATGCCTGCAGATGGACACAAACTTATATGTCAACCGTTTATGTGGCGCGCCACATATGCAAGGTCTCCACCATCATTTAGTTTTTTTAATTAATTCAATCTTCTCATTTATATATATTTCATATTTCACCCAATTTTATTAATTATATTAAAAAAAATTATCCCACTCGGACCCTACCCGACCCGAACTCAAACCCTGACGAGTGGTTCATGGTTCACCCGGCCCGAATGGTTCATGGTTCAGGGTTCATGATTTAGGGTTTAGGTTTATATAATTGATGAAAAGATTGAATTAATTAAAAAAATTAACTAAATGATAGTGGAGACTTTGCATATGTGGCGCGCCACATAAGCGGTGGGCATATAAGTTTGTGCCCACCTGCGGGCATATGATCAAATCCGATCCCCTATATTACTATTAGAGAATTCAATTTGATGATGTGTTGTTTTGTGATTAATTTGGATGATGTGTCATTTTGAGATTAATTTTGATAAAGTGTCACATGTTAATGTATTGATGTGTCGTTTTTCTATTGGTTTGTAGTTAATATGTGACATCCATGTGACATTTTAATGTGTAGTTTAATAAAAAAATTGTAATAATTGAGGTTTGAACCTTACACCTCTTACATAATACTTATGACTAATTGCACTAACCCACTGAACTATCACTAAAATTGTACCTAAATCACCTAACATTTTTTTTTTTGCACTAAACTATAGACACTATTATTTTATTACACTTAAACCAACGAGCTAATTTTTCAGGCCAAATTTTCTTCCAATTTTATACATGTGCACTACACATGTTCTTAAAAAGACATTTCCGTTAACTTTTATATACTAAGGACAATCATTTTTCCCCCAACCCATTCTACAACTGATTTGCAAACTCTTTCTTCCTTAATTTTCTATTTTCTAAGTCTGAAGAAATATAAAAAAATACTCAAATTTAAGTTAGAAATTCGTGAATCATTATAAAATAGGTGGGATACAATATTTTTATTTCAATAATTGTTTAAGCAAGTATTCTAATAGACACCCTTAATAATTATTAATTCATATTTAGTATATTTATGCACACAATTATATTTTAATTATTAAATATATTAGTATATACTATGAATATTGTATTTTTTAATTAAAGAACCGCATAATACATGGACACTAAATTATTATATTTATAATTCAAGAAATAAGAGGTAATTGATCTCATCAAATAATCCGTATATCACTATGAAAAATATTGTTAGGGTGTCTCTTATGTGCATCAAGTGTATAGTACATTTTATAATGAAACGTACAATATGTATTTGTAAAATATAATTCCACATTTATAACAAGTCATCAATTTCAGTACAACAATTTACAACTTTTAAAATACATTATAAAATGGCAAATTATTATATGAACCAATTACATCATAACAATATCCATACACCACTATCCAAATAGAAAACGGGTAAAAAAACGGGTCATACATAAACCCAAAATTTTCCCTTTCTATTCATTTTTTCTTCAGTGTTTCCAGATTTCTCTCTCTCAACCGCACCGTCGTTTTCTTTTTCTCGTATCGTGCTTCTCATCTGAGATCGGAGCATCTGCTTCGCAAATTGCGATCGAAATTATCAATTCAGAGCCCCGTTGCATTCTCTGTGCAATCTTAAACGACGAAGCGCCGGCTGCTGTATATTCTGACACATTTCGCACTCTCAAAGGTAATACTTGCCTGAGCATGATGATGCCCTTTATGATTTTATCTTATTTCCTTTCCTCAATTCAATTTACCTAAACTTTGGGTTTTGAGATTAATTCATACGCATAATTATTTGTTTATGGAAATGAACTTCTTCTTTAGTTTCCCCAATTTCAATTTGTGATATAATGGTTTACTGTGTTTGTTTATGTAGAGTGGAAATCGAAGCTGGAGTATGATTCTTAATGGATGTTGTTTAAATTCTGGGGTTTTTAATGTGGCCCCTTACACCAGAAAGCTATTTAGTTTCAGAAATTACAACTCAGGCGTCTCAAATACGCGAAAGAATAAGAATGTTGTGTCTTACTACAACAAATGCTCCTGGGAAGTTCTTTTGAAAACCAGAATTTCTGGTTTTTTAAGTAAATTCATAGAATTATGTGCCTTGTGTTGCATATGTTTGAATCATAATTTCGTCGCTACTTCATGATTCTGTATTTTTTGTTGTGTGAATTGATGATTCCGTATATTTTATTTTGTGAATCTAACTCTGCATTATTTTTTCGGTTATGTATGCGTAGAATTTGTATATCTTTCATCTGCAGCAATTTGTTTGTTTGAAGGTGTTTCATTTGTATTAAACCTCATTAATCATGATTGTTGTGGTGCTTACCTTTTCCTTTTTTTGCTCTAATGAGAGCTTATTTAATGAGAATATTGTGGCCTCGGCATAGATTGACTTGATTATAATGAGAATCTAATTAATTTTAAAGAACAAAGGTTGTCTTGTCATTTCTCAGTTAAACATTGGATATAACTGTTGTAGTTGCTGAAGTTTTTCCATGGGTGTACTGCTGTCATTTTAATATATAAAGTGGTGATGGAAAATGTGGAATTATATTTACATTATGGAAGCAAACCAACTTGCTTAATAATCTATAAACAGAAGTATGATTGCTATACAGAATCAAGTGCATCTTTCATATATCATTGTATGCATCACTTGTAGGGTAGGATGAAAATAGCAGTGTATAATCTGTGAGGTCCCTTAACGGGTTAAGTGAGGGCGTAAGTCTAGGGAGGGGTGAATAGACTTCGAAAAACTTTTTCTTGAGATCGTGTGAGAGCAGATAGCTTTGATCGAGTGCGAGTGAATCGGTTTGGGGATTGAACGCCGTAAAGCGGTCGGTTCGGTAACTATCGATTAATCGATGTGTCGGAAGCTTAAGTTTTACGTGTGAAAAACCGGTTTGTATAAATCAGATTCCAAGTTTTATCTTTTTAATCGGATGACGTAAATATCGGTCCGTCGGATCGAAGCTTGGTCTTTCTCGATCTCAAGGTTAAAGGCACACAAGATTTATAGTGGTTCGGACAAACCAGATCCCTACGTTTCCCTTTCAAAGGGCACCAACTTAACCGACTTTTAACCGGATTTAGTTTAGTGTGTTAGTCCAACACAAGACACCAACAGATGTTTTAAGAGTTCTCACTCAACCGATCCTAAATCAAGATTAGAAACCCTTTCTTAAACAACTTATCCTAACTTCGGGTTTGGGTAAGATTGTTGAGGTTCCAACTATGAAATCTTTTCCTAGCATACTTTTAAAAGCTAGATGAAAAGATTTCTTGCTAAGAACTTATGGGATGAACACAATATAAAAATAAGCTTGTTGTTGTGTTCTTCGTGCGGAAATCGACTATAGTTTGAGCTTCTTGATTATGTTGTTTGTCCAACATTTCCGGTGTGTTCAAGTGTGATCCCATATTTATAGACCTTGAGATCAAAGAGCCGTTGGAGAGCAATTTGAAATATTTTAAATGGTTTGAGCTTGATGTATTCTTGAGGCGGCATGGCCGAAAAGCGTGAATGTGTATTTTATAGCCGTTTGAGAGTTTACCTCTTTTCATCGTGTTTCTTCCTTATTGGATGGAAGCCTTGCTTGCGATGTTGTTCCTCCAACTAAGGTTGGTCTTCTTGTTTAGATCGCAGACGATGATAAGTTTTCATCTTATGATTCCGGAAAAATAGTTTCCGGCGCTGTTGACTTAGCTTCAACCGACCGACTACCGATGTAGGTCTTCCGGTCTTATCTTCCGAAGTCATCGATCTTCTAGTATTAGAGGTTTGAGTGACTTCATTTGAGTTATCCGACTAGATCGATTCGATCGATCTTCCGATTCGGGTTTAACGTTCGCCTGTCGGATATACTTTCTTCGATTCTTGGATCGACCTTTACATATTGAGTTCCCCTCAATATGTGACCTATCTATTACATCAGTTTTTTATACAATCATTATCAATGGTCTCCTATCGGATAATGTAAACATCAAAAACTAAAGTGTCCGATTGGTCCTATTACATGTGTTTTTGGAACTTTCATCAAAACTATAAATTTCCCAACAATTTCCTTTTTTGATCGAGAAACCAAACAGTTGATAAGTATATAAACGATTAAAAAGAAAGTAATCGAAGACAAAAGATTTTGTCTTGGGATCGAAAAAATAAACTTTTCATTAGATATGTTGATTACATGTTACATCGGAAAAGTTTTGAATTTAAAAGCGGTGATCCTAGGCGTCTTCGATTCTTCTCCTTGGGCTTGTATCCTACGGCATTTCTCTTTGGTCTTGTGGAGCGTTGAAAATCGATAGAGTTTCCATTTGACATCGGTTATACGCACTTGATCGAACGATTTGCTCAAGATGTCAAAGTAGAATCTCTCAAATGATCTGTCAAATGAGCCACGAGTATATTAACGGATCATACTCTAAAGATATCTTTACATTTATAAGCTTGGCCTCATTTTCCGGATAAAGTCGGATATTTAATCTTTGAGGAACTCATCATCTGGTGATTCTTCTTTTGGAACAAGATGAGGACAAAAGGCATCTAGAAGCCATTCACTTACGATCTTATTCCATTCCTCAAACCTCTTAAACGGCGGTTTTTGGTATGATCTCGAAGGCAACCGAGGTTCCGTGCGATTTTCCAATAATCCTTTCTTAGCCCTTGATTTGAACTTGTTTCAACCCTTCCTTGTGCCCGTTTTTTCTTTTAGCCAACGCTCTTTGGACAATTTGACTAGCTCCTTATCACCAGATGTCGATTAGTCTTTCGGGTGACTTTCGGGGAGGGAATTTTGATGAATGCTGACCTTTCTTAATTGAGCTTTGTCCATGGACCTTATCTTCGATGTGTCGATTGGTTTTGATCCTTCCCCCTTTTTGGTTTGATCAAAAATTGAGGTGGGAAGTCGAGACCCAAAGTTATCGACAATTCGATGATCATTGATAAACGAAGTTTGATTAAAGTATGTCGGCTCTTTCCATTTCCATTTGAGAGAGTGTCCAAATCATTTTGTCAAATTTCGATAATATGAAAAAGAAGATTGATTTTGATCCAACTTGTCATCAACCGATTTTTGTAAACCAGACATGGTGGTCATGGATTGGGAGAACTGATCTAGATGGCCGATTTGTTTGATGATCTCGATCGATTAATCCCAATCTCAGAGATTTGAGACAAGAATCGATCTCACAAGTTGATCGGTGGTGATTTCTGGATCCATCACTTGATCAAGTTGTTTGTGCCTCCGGTGGTTGGTCGTTCACAGTTTTTCATCAGCGACTCCGCATTCTCATTTCGAACATCTCGGCTTTTTGGGTGAATTCGTGGAGATTTGATTGAGCTAAATTTGGTGAATGGCATATCGAAGTCAAAATCTGCGAACTCATCCGCACCACCCATCTGTTCAACAAGTAAGATAAGATCTCGAGAAGCTTTTTTGATCCGGTGAGGATCTCCATGACTTCTTTACGATAGCGGGATCGACCGGTTGTGGATACATCTCATCAATCTCTCGTTCAATTCTTAGTCTAACCATTTTTCCGGTGATGGTCTTTGTTGAGATCGGGAATTATCTTTTTGATGGATGATCAACGATTGTTTGACAAGCAGTGGCGGTTAGTTATTCAGTTAGTGACAAGTGAATATGAGTTAGATTCCTCGTTTAAAGCCGGATTTACAATTCTTTGTTGCTAAAAAAAGCTTCTTTCTTCTTGTGAAATCATGGAGCTTGCTTTTGCTTTCTTTGGCCTCTTCTGCCTTCAAGTTGGTGTGGATGAAACTTTTTGAATTTTGTTGGAGTGGGCTCCTTGTCATCGTTGGCCCATATATAAGCTGAAGTTGTTGAAAAATGGCATTGTAGGGGACTTGATCCATTAGATTCCATTAATTTGTCCTTCAATATAAGCTGCAACCTTTTGAGAAATGGATTCATTGACTCCAAATTTTTCAACGTGGATTGATTGCCATTTTGTACATTTTGGTGATGTAGCATGCTAAAACAAGATTTAACAACTTAAATGTCAAAATCTAATTGGCACGATGAAGATGTTAATCCGCCTCTCTTAATTTCATTCTATTAGTATCAGTGAGATTCGCCCTTTTAGTAGTAGATTGATATACGCATTTGTCGATCGATTTCTTAGATTGGTGGCGACATCGGTTCGTCTCTGGTTTTCTCAGATGCACTCAAATGCAAGAATTGAAGTGCTTCATCTTGCATCCTTTGGATTGCGATGGAGGAGCAATATGTTTCGATCCGGCCTTCTGAGAATTTGTTCCACCTCCATGGATTCAGAATCCTCGGTGGTTCCAAACCGAAACGAACTTATCCTCAAAGATCTTCGTTTGCGATTCGCATAGTTGCACATGATCTTTCCTAGTCCATGAGTGGCCATCTGGTGAGATAGACTCATTAAATTTGTGCATAATCAATATCAATATCATATGGAGAACAAAAGGCAATGAAGCATAAATTAAAAAAAAAACAACTTTTAAAAACAATGTTTTTAACGGAAAGAAAGATTCATCATTAAGTTTAAAAGAAAATATTACCGATTCAAATTTTGAGAGAAGATTTTGAACTCTAAGAAATCGCTTTTTGAAACGTAGAAAATTTGAAGTTTTTAAATGAAAGTAATGCAAGTTTGTGAAACAGAAAAACTGGTAAGGTTTGATGAATCTTATATAGGCGGAGGGTACAATAAGACAAGATTTTGAAGATCAAACGTTTTGAAAAGATTGTACGCTCAGATTTGCGGTTTTTTGATCGTAGGGTCAGGAAAACGCCACGTACACAAAACTTTTGGATTTAAAAGCACGATCAAGTAGCGGTTAATACATGTACCCCACGTCCGCATTAAATGATTTGCAGAGTACACGCCACAAGGATAGTGGGTACGATAAAGGCAAATAATATCGACACGATCCGATAAATAAGTAAAGAACAAGAGAAAAGAGATTTTTGGTTGATGATGTTGTAATCGATCAATGTTACTTTTGTCAATGTTGATTCCACTTGTTGATCTTAATCATTCGCCTAAGCCTTAAGAAATTTCCCAATCGATCCTTTCAACCGATCTTTCCTCCATCGATTTGTTGAAACTTCAGCTTAGCCGATCTTTCCTTGAGTACGTCGATTTCCTTTTGATCCTCCTTGATCGATTGAAGTTCCCCCTTCAACTGATATTTTACATAGATCGATATATCTCGATTTATTGGAGTTTCAAGCTCGCCAGATCTCTCATCCGATCATGCTCGTAAATAATCGATTTTGGTTGACCTCATCCGATTCTTTTCAGATTAAGCCAATTCTTGGGATAAGTGTTACCGCCAAAACTTAGTGCAGAGTAGTAGCTTCTATTCCCAAAGTAGGCGTGATTGACATGCGTAAATATAAATTGAATCTCTCGATATGTCAATCAACCGTAAATTTATCAATTATCGGTCGCGTGATTTCTATTTGTCTTTTGATGCAAATTTCTCGGATAGGCTTCTTGAAATGAAAATTGCATTTGCATCTTTGCTTGGCCTCTATAAATTGGACCAATGTTTTTACACAACATCACCCATTCACCATACTTATCTTCTTTTGTAAGAATCATGTATCTTGGTGAACCCTTGTTTAGGTGAGACTTCCAAAACACTTTTACACCCTTTTATATGATTTCACCTTCTCAAATCAACCCTTTGCATCCCTTATTGTTGTTTTTCTTCATCATCTTCGATTTCACATCGACCAAAGCTTCTCTACCACACCGGGCGGATCTGCTGTTGCTGAACCGAGAAGACACTTCTCTCTAACCGTATGCACCTTGTGTGTCTATCTGGATGATGTAACGGAACCATCGGACTTAGTCTGGTATAAAATGGACATATGTGCCCATGACGACCAACTCTTTGGCACACGTGCTCCATTTAATGTTGGAGAGCCCCCTACTACTCCTCCTTTTTAGGGCTCGGGCTTAAGAATCCTATCAATGCCGCTCTCACTTCACTTGGAGAGTCCATCGGGTTTGCGGCATGGGATTACCTTTCAAGCCCCCCTCACCTTTGTTAAGTGGGGAAAAATGAGAGCGTCGATTTCATAAAATCTCTCTCTCTTCCTTCTTTAACACTTAACCAATGAGTTCGGGTTTGGGTTTGGATGAAGGTTTAGGGTTTCTAGGTTTAGGATTTTGGTTAACATTTATGTCTTGACCTCCCGGTCTTCTTGTACTTGTAACTTTCGTAATGTAACCTCACCTTCGGGTTTTTATCAATGAAAAGTTCATTATTTCATCGTTGTGTAAATTCATTTATTTCATCGTTGTGTAAATTCACCTTTCTTATGCGATTGTTAGCTTTTAATCTCGAATCTTTTAAAAGCGAATCACAAAGAAATACTATAACCAAATTGATTTAATCGGATAATCCTTTAAACCGAGCATTTTCCTTTGTCGATAAACCTTGAATCGATCGATTCCTTTAAATCGATAGACTTTAAATCGATAAACTAAAATCGATCGCCTTTTGGATCTGGTAGCGTGTAAGTCCGATCGATTTTTGCTTATCGATCTCTTGAGATCGATTAATTTGATTTCTCTCGATCCGGGTTAGTCTCTTAAGACTAGTTCGAGAACATTCCATCAAACATTTTTTCGGTGACATTTCTCCAAGATCTAGAAGTCTAGCTCATTGCATAAATCTCTGAATCGATCTCGACTAGTGGCTTGGTTAGAATATCAGCTTTCGTATATCGGTATGAATCTTTTCCATTCGATATTCTTCTTTTCAACGTGATCTCTTATAAAGTGGTGTCCTCGACATCCACATGCTTGCATCTTGTATGTAGAACCGGATTACGAGTGATTGCAATAAAGCACTATTAACCGCCACGAATATAGGCACGTTCTTAGCTACAATGTTGTAATCCTTTACCGAGCAGAAGCGATTGGGAAAATTATAATTGTTGATGTCGCGAATCGATGTTCCGCTTTTTGAAAACCACGAGATCGGGATTTTTACTTCCTAAGAATGACAAAAACCAGGTTGATTTTTCATCGATCTTGCAACCTCCATAATCGTAATCGGAATACCCACTAAGTTTAGATTATCATCGATGGGTAGAATAAACCAAGGTTTATTGTTCCTTTATACTTAAGAAAATTTAGTCGCTTTAATCATTGGATTTGCTTGAAATCGCACATACACCTCTTTGCCAAAAGTGATATTTTTGGCATCGGGTATAATAGAGATCCAATGAGAGCCCTATATTCATACGATTTGTTTTCGACCAAATTTCATCGGATCCATCTTGAATTCATCATAGGAATTTTGGCTTCCTTACTATTTTGAATTCCAAACTTAGCCAATAGATTCTAGTGTACTTTGCTTGGCAGATGAATAATACTTTGTTTAACTTGGAGACCTAGAAAGTAATTCATCGACCCATCATGGACATCTCGAATTTCCCTTGCATCGGGTTCTTTGAATCTTTTCACATAGGCTCTTGTTAGGAGATCAGAAGATGATGTAAATCACGTAAATCGAACCATGAATATCTTTCCATCTTCTATTCGAATAAACCTTTAGTGAACCCACTTTCAATCAAGAACCGAGAGAGTGTATCATACCAGTTTCATGAACTGTTTGTGCCATAAAGAGTTTTTCTTAAACGATACACTTGGTTGCCCTTTTCAAAGCACGGAGGTTGTTTCGACATAAACTTCCTCTGCTAGTACCCCGTTTAAGAAAGCACTTTTACGTCCATCGATACCACAAGTGAACCCCTCTGTGGGAAGCATATCTTAAATAAATCGAATGGCTTCAAAGCGGCGGCCCGGTGCAAAGGTCTCATCGTAATCAATTCTTCGATTGTGAATACCCCTTAGCAACAAAGTCTTGCATTATTTATTTGGTGATAACATTTTTTCATCTCTCTTGTTCTTGAAGATCCATTTCGTGCCAATTACGTCTTGATGGCCAGTGCATCTACTAGTTCCCATACTTCATTTTTTTCTGCATGGCTAGAATTTGCGTCTTGTAATGCTTTCTATTGTAGTTGGTTCCTTCATAGCGGATAACAAGAATACATGGCACTTTCACCAACTCGATGTCTAGTTTTAATTTTATCGACGGGTCTCCATTAATGGATGACCGGTTATTCGATTTGCGTCGGTTTTGAGAACAGACGATAAAATCTTATTACTAGTGATTGGGAGTGGTGGTTATGGTCCACTTGATAAGAACAAGTCTCGGTGATGTTGGAATTTAATATTCGTGAGAATAAGTTCCCCGAACGGATTTCGATTCTTCTTATCAAATTGAATCGGCTTTTTCATCGGCGGTTGTTCGTACCTTAGGATCCGATTGATCCGGTGAATCACTAGATCGGAATGTAAATTGATCGATTTATTTTTTTCCTTGATCGTTAGTCGATCCATTTAAACGTAGATACTTTTGTTAAGATTTTTTCTTGATAAGATGCTTCATCAAAGCTACATGGGGTGTTTCTTCCACAACTAGGGTTATTTTTGTTGTAGACCACCGAAATAGATGAGAATACCCTAGAAATATACCCTCATCGGACTTGGCCTCAAAAGTCTTCAACCGACTTTTCCCATTGTTGTGTATGAAAACTTGCACCCAAAAACATGGAAGTAAGAAACACGAGGTTTTACGCCCTTCCATAGTTCATAAGTGAGCCTTAGTCGGGAGACATTCGCGTATGGCATGCAAGTGTTGATTATACGCCTTAAAACGGTTTGGTATATCACTAACATTGTTCGAAAGAACTTTTTGAGAAGATTCAATTACTCCATTTATCCTCGCGGTGATGTTTCATGTCAGTATACCAAACTTAGAGCAAAAATCGGTAATAAAAAGAGTTGTAAATTGCATACTTTTTATCGATCCGATTTTTTTTACTCTGCCGACACCCTTCTCATTTTGTAATCTTCTTGTTTCGGGTATCTTGGTTGTCGTCTCATTCTTCTTATGTAAGAATATAACCAAGTAAACTTGGAATAGTCATCCACGATTAAGAGTGTATTTCGTCCGTTTTCGACCGTGTAACTTGGTCCAAACAGATCCATATGAAGCGGTGCGATTACTCTCTTTGGATCTTTGGTCAGGAAATTCCTTTGAATGAAGCTTTGACTGTTTTCCCTTCCGACAAACATATCCGATCCTTTGAGAACACTTCATTCGGAAGTCCTTCCACTAGAGACATCCTAGCTATCTTATTAAGAGTTTTAAAGTTCGGGGATGGCTCATTCTTTCCAAGCCAAACGCTACTTTTGGAACTCTTAACAAATTCCAAAAACGGGTAGATCGTCCCTTTTCTTGAACATTAGCAAAATCTGTTGAGTGACTCGATTCTTGATAGTGCATTGATCGATCGAGAACTCAACACCGAATCCGTTATCGCAAAGAAACCGATAATAGGTTGTGCTTGGTGAGACTTCTTGTACATCATCATTCTCTAAGGTTAGAACCCTTTGGTATAACCAAAGTTATCATCACCGAAAAAGAGTACACGCTGACCTTCGTTTCTATGTAAACCGAGGAGATGTTTGCTTCGGTCATGTGCCTTGAGCATCCTTATCGATGTACCGGATAGTTGCTTGCACACCTCTTTGTTATTTTTTTCAATCAGTGGATCAGGTTTTAGGTACCCTTTCGGATTGGGTCCCGAGGGGTTAGGTTTGGATTTGGGGATCCATACAAAGCGAAAGCACTTCTATTTGATCATCTGATTTGTCTCATACATCAACATAATCATACTTATCCTCATATCTTTCGGGATTTGTATGATTACTTGTGTGAACCTTGGATGACTTAGAAGACTTATGATTTAACTTTTCGGGTTTGTCTTCTTTTTATCGATTGTGGTTGGTCTGCTGACCCTAAATTTCGACTATAGGGTAGGTAAATCGCTACCATCAAAAGATTCATATCCTTTTCGCATAGATGGTTTTCGCAGGTTTACGAAGCATGCTTATTAGGCGGTGACCTTTGCGGTCTCAGATTAGACTTATTTTTATAGGTTGTCTTTTAATTTCGATCGTTGATCGAGTTGAGGTCTCTTCGAGAAGAATGGTTCTTCCGTTGATTCTCGGTGATGCTTTACCATTTGGGGTCCATTTTTTCCCTTCGGTTGGTAACTTGCCTTTACCTGCTGCGGTCTCTTACCCCTATTAGATACAAGTTTAGCTTTTGGTGTATCAGAAATTGCCCGATTACACCTTTACGAGATGAATCGATCGGGGCTTTTGAGGATGTGGAGGTTTTTCTCATAGCCAAGTCCCTCCTTATCAATCTTTATTCGAAAATTTCATGTCTTTCGGTTTGAGATGATTTTGAAAAAACATCTATTTTCTTCACATGATTATCCTCGAGGATTTCGGACTTTCATGCATTGGAATAGCTCATCGAATTTTGCTTGCAAGATTTTACTTTGATTAATTTCCATCGCATCGATCGGAGGCTTTAACTTCGAGAATTTTAAATTCCTCGATTATACGGCGTTTTGGTGATCTAAGTTGAGGCTTTTTGAGATCATTTTTCTTGAGATTTGATTATTTACGGTCTCCTTATCATTTCAATAGCATAAGTTTCTTGCATTGATGTCAAGCAATATAATAGCGGTGTGGGTTTTTACTGTGGTTTGTTCATATGTAGAGAATATGGGATCTTCATTTTCAATCGAAGCAATTGGCGTATGATTAAGCGTTGCTCTCTTTTTGTTCCTCTTTTCTTCCCTCTCTCTCGGCGTCAGTGTGCTATAGTGTGTTTAAATTCACGATTGGGATCCACCGTTCCTTTCCTTCGGGTGAATCACTCTGTCTGTATGACCTATCGGTGATTTCCCTTCGATAGTAGTGCGAGTTTTCTTCTATCGATTGGTTATCTCAGACTATCTCTTTCCCTTTCATCTCTGTGATCCTCCGATCATCGGTCACAGTTCTTTCGGAGATCTGTTATGCGATCTCTATCCTCGCCCCTCGGCTATGTTGATAGTCCTTATAAAATCTTAGAACTTACCAAGTTGTATATCGACTTCTCAAGGCGGTAAGTAAAAGCGATCCGCTCGCCGACTTAATATATTTCCAATGGGTTCATTGGCCTTTGTTCTCTCTTTGGTTGCCTTGAAAGCAATCGATTTTGAAGTCGAGGTTTCAAAGAGGACCTCGTCTTCATCGAACGACTTTGACCTCTTTCAATCGAACGAACTCGTGAGCTTTAAGATGAACAAGCTACTAGGTTTCATTCTTGAAATGTCCGGCAATCTTTGATTACCGTGAATGTCCCACTTCTTGGTGAGAGACCTTAGGATCTTATAGTTGATATCTTTTATCGGACATCTCTCTACCAAGTTCTCGAAGCTTGTTTATAGACATTGTAATTCTTCCATCGAGTTCGTTGATGGTTTCGTTTTAAGCAACATCTTTTTCTCGAACTTCACCGGTTCGGCTTGAAGGCTTTGTCTTTTATATTCATTTCCCTCATGAGATCTGCGGATATCCCACATTGCTTTGAATGCATTTGAGATACTTAATCTTTTTCTTTGGTGACCTTATCCATTGTCTTCATGATGATATGTCTTGCAATGGTGTCAGAGTATGATTTTTTTCTTTACAGGTCCATCGTTTCGGCTTTTTTAAATACAAGACTTCCGGGTGGGAAAATGGATCTCATTGAGGGATTGTCGTAGTAAATGATGATGGGTTGACTTCCATGTGTCGAGCCTAGATGGTTGGACATATATATGGCCCAATTTGCATACTCATCAATTGAGAACTTCCCGCAGATCATGATACAACTCTGGACGTGTTATCCATTTTTGATTTTGGAAAATGAATGAGTTTTTTAAAAACGGTTTTTCAAGATCGATTCGATTGACCACAATGACACGTAGTCGAAGTCGGAAGAACCAACCGCTGATATAGGTCCGAGCGGGTTAAGTGAGGCGTAATCTAGAGGGAGGGTGAATAGACACGAAAAACTTTTTTTGTTTTGTTTGAAGGTGTTTCATTTGATGTGTGCGGAAGCTTAAGTTTTACCCGTGTGAAAACCTCATTAATCAAGTTTTATCTTTTAATGATTGTTGATGGCTTGGTTTCCTCGATCTCAACTTAGAATGTATGCGCTTTAAGATTGTGCGATGAGAGCGATTAATCAAAGCGGTAAAGGCACATAAGATTTTTGGTTGACAAACCTCTGTCTCTTCCTTTGGGCACCAACTTAACCGACTTAACCGACGGATTTAGTTTAGTGTGTTAGTCCAAATATTGATGTTTTAAGAGTTCTCGGCTCAGATTGATCCTTGAAATAAAGAGATTAGAAACCCTTTAAAAATCTTGCTAAACAACTTATCCTAACTTGGGGTTTGGGTAAGATTGTTGAGGTTCCAACTATGAAATCTTTCTCATACAAGCGGCCTAAAAAGCTAGATGAAAAGATTTCTTGCTAAGAACTTATGGGATGAACACAATATAAAATAAGCTTGTTGTTGTGTTCTTGTGAAATCGACTATAGTTTGAGCCTCTTGATTATGTTGTTTGTCCAAGCATTTCCGTGTGTCACTCTGAATGTGATCCCATATTTATAGACCTTGAGATCAAAGAGCCGTTGGAGAGCAATTTGAATCTCGGGCTATTTTAAATGAAAGCTTGATGTGGCGTCTTATAAAGCGTGAATGTGTATTTTATAGCCGTTTGAGAGAGCAACATCGAAATTATATTTCTGTTCATACGTGTTTCTTCCTTATTGGATGGAAGCCTTGCTTTGCGGTGTTGTTCCTCCAACTAAGGTTGGTCTTCTTCTTGAAACGTATGATAAGATGAAACATCGGTTTTTCATCTTATGAATGATCGTCGAAACAGAATCGAGAACGATAGAGTCTTCGGCGCTGTTGACTTAGCTTCAACCGACCGACTCCGGTGATGTAGGTCTTCCGGTCTTATCTTCGGAAGTCATCGATCTTCTAGTATTAGAGGTTTGAGCTTCATAGTTATCGACTAGATCAGAATCAAGTGCATCTTTTTCCGATTCTTCAGATCGACCTTTACATATTGAGTTCCCCTCAATATGTGACCTATCTATTACATCGGTTTTTCTATACAATCATTATCAATGGTCTCCTATCGCAGATAATGTAAACATCGATTCATTTGGTCTTGGTCCTATTACATGTGTTTTTGGAACTTTCATCAAAACTATAAATTTCCCAACACAATCCAAAAGCAAAAGAACACTATATGTGGAAACTCTGGACTATTTAGCACCAGAATTGGTGGAGGCCAAGGCACACGACTATGCAATAGAGAATTGGATTTTGGTTGTTCTCTGCTATGAGTTCTTATATGGTGGCCCTCCATTTGAGGCTGAAAGCCAGAGAGATGCATTTAAGAGGTGAGAAATTGTGTGCTGCTTTCTTTACCTGCTGTTTCAACCATCAGATTGTAGGATCAAATTTTCATAATGGTTTAAGTCGACATTTGTAGGATAATGAAGGTTGATTTAAGTTTTCCATCCACCCCTACCATTTCTGGTGAAGCTAAAGATCTCATTAGCTGGGTAACTTTGTCATTTCTCTGCATAATTTGACTATCTCACTACCATGAAGTTTATTAGTTATGGATTTTTTTTAATGCAGCTCTTGTGAGATTTATCAAAACGACTATCCCTTTAGAAGATTTTGGAGTTTCCTTGGATAATTAATAAAGCTGATCCCATGGGAATCTGTCAAAAGTAGCATTCTGCATTCTTCCAATTTAAACTCTAAATCCCGCAGCTTGGGCAAAACCAACTTCTAGGCTCTAGGATAGATGAGAAAGGAAGGTTGGAGGATGTTGAAGGAACTAAATGAAATATTTTGATTGTAGGACAAGTGCATTTTATGTTTTGAATGTTAGATGATGTTTTTTTAGAGTATGAATCAAACATTGGCTGATGGTTTTAGTAAATGACTGTTCATATGCTTTCTTTGATATGCTTTTAATTGTGCAAATACTTGATTTAACGTAGGCGTGAATAAGGCCAGTAAACACCCATAATGTTTTGAATGTTAGATGATGTTTTTTTAGAGTATGAATCAAACATTGGCTGATGGTTTTAGTAAATGACTGTTCATATGCTTTCTTTGATATGCTTTTAATTGTGCAAATACTTGATTTAACGTGGCGTGAATAAGGCCGATAAACACCCATAATGTTTTGAATGTTAGATGATGTTTTTTTAGAGTATGAATCAAACATTGGCTGATGGTTTTAGTAAATGACTGTTCATATGCTTTCTTTGATATGCTTTTAATTGTGCAAATACTTGATTTAACGTAGGCGTGAATAAGGCCAGTAAACAAACCCTATGGGTGTGACATTTATCATTAAAATGACAGTTCCTATGCTTTCTTTGATAAGGCCAGTTCCTATGGTTTTACTAAAGGGTGTTTATTTCTTGGAACAAAATTTCAGAATCGTAAAATGTGTGACATTTATCATTAAAGGGTGTAATTTTTATTACTAAAGGGTGTGACATTTATTACTAAAGTGTGTAACATTTATAATATAAGGGTATTAGTCAAAATTACCAAAGGGTGTGACATTTATTACTAAACTGTGTGACATTTATAACTAAAGGGTATGCCCTCACTCTTAAAAGGGTGTGACTTTTATTACTAAAGAGTGTGATGTTTATTACTAAAGGGTGTGACATTTATCATTAAAGGGTGTGATATTTATTACTAAAGTGTGTGACATTTATCATAAAAGTGTATTAGTCAAAATTACCAAAGGGTGTTACATTTATCACTAAAGGGTGTGACATTTATTACTAAAGAGTGTGACATTTATCATAAAAGGTATTAGTCAAAATTACCAAAGGGTACGGTGTGACATTTATTACTAAAGTGTGTGACATTTATAACTAAAGGGTATGCCCTCACTCATGAAAGGGTGTGACATTTATTACTAAAAGATGTGATGTTTTATTACTAAAGGGTGTGACATTTATTACTGAAAGGTATCTCCTCACTCATAAAAGGGTGTGACATTTATCACTAAATGGTGTGATATTTATTACTAAAGAGTGTGACATTTATTACTAAAGTGTGTGACATTTATCATAAAAAGGTATTAGTCAAAATTACCAAAGAGTGTGACATTTATTACTAAAGTGTGTGACATTTATTTACTAAAGTGTGTGATATTTATAACTAAAGGGTATGTCATCACTCATAAAAGAGTGTGACATTTATTACTAAAGGGTGTGATGTTTATTACTAAAGGGTGTGACAATTATTATTAACGGGTGTGACAGTTATTACTAAAGGGTGCATACTGTTCTTTCAAGTTGATAAAAAGAGTTTACTAGTCCAAGTAAATTTAGAGTACAGTAAAAGAGAGAGCAACAACAAGACAAGAAGAGAAATAAAGTAAGCAATCAACTCCTCATAGTAAAATGTACCAATTAAAATATTGAAAAATATTAGTTCATACAACTCAATGACTAAGATAAAATTGTAGTACATTTTGCAATGTGTCTACTAAAACAAACGAGGATTGGGTGTTTTAGAACCGAATTCCAAAGTTGATGCTGATTGCGAATAACTTGCGAATAAGTTGGTACGAGGATTGGCCTTTCTTCAATCCAACAAAAATCCCACTGTTAGGTTATTTTGGAGCCATCTCCTGCACACAAACAAACCGAATGTTAAGCTTATTAATTTTACAGGCTCTTGCCATATGCATTTTCAGCAACTTCCTCATCAGTGTCAACTACTATAAGTTTATAATAGTGTTTTGATCAACAATTTCTGTATTAAGAAAAGTAATACAGAGTAAGTTATACCAATTGTAACCTGATTGTAGAATTTCAAAAAACATGAATAAGTAAAACAGTCTCAGAAACTAATAGTATGATATATGTGTACAAAATACTATAGTTCATATCAACCAGTACTATAGCTTACATAAACTGATAGCTCTACGTGCGTAAGTATTTAAAACAGAAATCCTAGAAACTGCAAACCGCTTGTACATGTGTAGATAAACTCAAAAAATCAATAGCAAGATCAAATTACTACCTATAAATTTACATAAAGTCACAAATACAGGTTGGTCTAAATATTTCACTATTGAGGTAAATTGTAGATTTGGCAAGGTGGAAGAAAGGGATTGGAGATAATATACTACAACACAAATACGCCCTCGGATTTTAACATATAATGGGAAGTAAATGATGCAAATCTCCAAGCAATAGCAGACGAGCATCATGGAAAAAAGAATGGTTTATCATTAAACATCATCTCAACGTTTTCCAGGAACTAATTAACAAGCATGGCAGAACTTTTTGGATTAAGTTATAAGAAATCATGATTCACATGGCCAATTTTAAAGTACCATCTTGTTATATTCAAAGTTGTGGATATTGTTCATTTTCTAAAAGTTAACAAAATCTTCTACACTCAATTTTATTGTACTGCATCTTTTGTGATTTTCTTTGAAATTATATAATTTCGATAAGAGATGATGGAATTGGTAGTAAATATTGCGCTATTGCAATTGAAGAAGGATACAGAACATGTAAGCAGTGACAGGCATACATATAAGAATAATGTACCAGAATTTAAATTCCGTTAACAATCTAAATCTCTAGAATCAGTGTGTGACATACCTAAATCTGTAGAGTCAGCCATTAATGTGCAGAAACAATCTCAAATTCCGTTATTCCTTCTCCAAAATCGCACAATCACTTCTCATATGAATCTAATTCACCGCCCTAAACCCCGTTGCGCTATATAAAATCGAACCTCTGTTTTCGATCTCTGAGTGCGTGAGTAAATTGCGAGTAAATCGCTCACCTAGTGTGTGTAAATCGCACTCTCACTGTGTGTGAATCACACCTTTAGTGCGTGTATATCGCACGCACACCAGAGAACCTTTAGTGCGTGTATTTGCGCGTTCTAGTGTTTGTTTTTGGTGGATCTTTCTTTTAATATGCGGGTCAGTTTAAATTTTCGGTATTCAGTTCAAAATATGGATAGTGGTGTACCATAAATTACTTTCACACAAAACCCGCTCGTATAAAATATACTATTCACTTATGCTCGCGATATTGTTATCCCACGAGAGAAGCAATCTCCCTATATGCAATTTTATTACTGAAAAAAGGTGATTGGCAGAGGATTAATAATTTAATACCATTTAATTACTGATTATTAGAACCGGTAAACAAGGGAGTGAGTAATTTGCCAAATGGCAGCATGTCAAATTGATTATTGATCATCATGAACTCTTAATATTTTTTTTAAAGATAATTAATTATAATAATTTTCTAACATAATCAATTACAATAGTTCTTTCTACCACCGGACACATGACAACATCATTTCGTCTTGCTGTAGACAAGAACCACAACCTCCATAAGAGGAGAACCGTCCGAAACCGCAACTCAGAACTAGGGGTGAGCATCAGTCGGTTTGGTCCCCGGACCGAACTAAATTGCAAAAACTGAAAATCAAAATATTTAAAAAATATAAAACCGAACCGAAACCGAATTCTAGTGGAACCGAACACAAACCGAACCAAAAAGTTTCGGTTCGGATCGGTTTTGAACCGAAAAAAACAAAATTCATAATTAGCAAGATGCTAACAAAATGCTAGTATTCTTAAGTGTAACAACTAACAAAGCAAAAACATTATGCATGAGGAATATGTTAATCTCATTAAATATACTCATAATATACATAACACAAAAAATATTTCATAATCAAAAGTTCATAATTCATAATCACAAATTAAAAGTGGGATGATTGTCATTTGTGATGGGCAACTGAGAAGGGATAATGGGGATAATGGGCCGTGTGGTAATAATGAGTATTGTTATATGTACCATTATTACTTATTAATTAATCTATTTAAGGATATTAATATTTAATATTTATATATTAAGTAAATAATAAATAAAAAATAGTGTAAATACAATTTTGATTTTCGGTTTTATCAAAATTTTAGATTCTTAAAACCGAAAACTAAAAATTTTATGTTTTAAAATCGAAATTGAAATATTTAATTGAAAATCGAACCAAATTTAATATTTAGGTTCGGTTCGGTTCGATTTTTCGGTTTTGATATATTTTTGCTCACCCTTACTCGGAACCGCAACCGCACCGCAACCGAAACTGCAACCACCACAAAAGGGAGAACACTACCCCACCACAAGGGGGAATACATTTTCTCTCTCCGTGTCTCGAACCTAAGATATTGGGTCCTAGTTGGTGGAGTTCTAATCATTTGAGCTATTCACGCTTGACCTCTTAGAGCCCGTTTGGCACAACTTATAAGCTCTTTAAAATAGCTTATAAGTTATTTAAAAGCTTATAAGCTCCTTAATTTTGTTTGGCAAATTAAGATGTTTAACATCTTATAAGATCTAAAAAAAAACTCTTTAGAGCATATAAACTCCAAAAAAATAAGTTCGGATATCCTAATTTATTTTACAAAAATAATATAAACTCTACCCTATCCCAACACATCCCGGTTCAAATCCGGCCCGAATTCAACTCAACTCGTCTCGTTTTCGGTGAAAAAATTAGAAAATAAAAATATTTTCGAAATTACAAATTTATTTTCTGAAAAATATTATTTAAAAAAAATATCTTTGAAAAAATATTATTTTCGAAAAAAAAAGTATGTTAAAAAAAATTGTATTTTCGAATAAAAAAATTATTTTAAAATATTAATTTCAGAAAAAAAATATTTTCAGAAATTAAAATTCCAAAAAAATATTTATTTTCGAAAATAAAATATTTCGAAAAAAAATTGTTTTTTTGGGAAAAAAAAACGATAAAAAATATTTTAAAAAACAAAATATTTAAAAAAAATTCCGAAAAAAAATATTTTACCGAAAAAAAATTATTCTATTAAAAAAAATTATATTATATAATTGAATTTTTTTTTAAAAAATTATTAAAATACTTATAAGCTATGTTGCACGGAAGCGAGTGCGGGGGCGATACGATACGGATGCAGGGATACATATTTTAAAAAAAAAATTAGAGTGCGATTCGGCAAAAATACGTTTATTTATTTATAATTTATTATATATTACACCTAAAAATATATATAAATCTAAAATTCGTAAAACAAAATGTATGCAATTAAAAATTTTATCTCACTCAAAACTTAATAATATTAAATAATTTAATCTAATTAAGTAACAAAACAACAATTCAAATACCATCAGCCGAATATATAAGTCATAATGATGTATTTAATCTAAAACAAGTGTTATATTGTCAATTTAAGTTGCATTACATAATAAAGTTCAATTAAATAACATAGCTAATGCTTAATAATATGACCATATTTAATCATCTAGCATGGATACGCGTATCGGATTCGTGTGTCCGTTAATTTATTTTATTTTATAATTTACCGATTCGCCAAGTGGCATCAGGATACTCAGATTCGAGAATCGCACCCCTTTTAGGGTGCGGGTGCGAATCCGATACTGCATTGTGATATTTTAAGAAGAATTCGTGCATCATAGCTTATAAGTTGTATTAGCCAAACACTTTAACAACTTATAAACTACTTAAAAATTGCATCTTATAAGCTCTTAAAACAACATATAAGATGTTAGAGCTTATAAGATATTTAAAATAAGTTTAGCCAAATGGGCCCTTAGTATCAAATTTGGCAATCAATAATTAAAGTAGCATAAACTCTCACATAGGGGTGTGAATAGACCAAGCTACTCGACAGGGGCCTACGGCCCGGTCTACTAAAGCTCGGCTCGGCTCGTTTAATAATCAAGCCAGACTCAGGCATTTTTAAAAGCCTATTTACTTAAATAGGTCAGACTTGAGCTTTTTCGTAAGTCTTTTAAGCCCAACAAGCCGGCCTATATAATTATATATATAATTATATAATTGTAAATAATATATTAATAAAATAGATAATATTTAATGTTAATAACTAGTAGTAGTATATTTTGATGATTTGATGAAACACTTAGTATTGTTATTTGTACACTTAAAAATTTTATAGGTGCGATTTTGAATTTTTTATAATGAATAGTAGTCATAATAAGATTGTAAACAAAATATATCTTTTATATAAGCTTTTAAAAGGCTTCCAGGCCAGGCCTAGGCTTTTTAAAAACCTATGGTAGATAACAGGTCAGACTTGGGCCAAAAATTAAATACCAGACCCAGACTTTTTTATGTAAGGCCTAGCTCGGCCCGGTCTATTCCCACCCATACTCTCACATAAAATTCATTTGATTAATATCATTATATTTTTAAACTGATGTCATTATTCTTATAAATTAATATCTATAATATTTAGTGCCTATAATATTAATTTATAAGTATAATAATATCAATTGATAAATACTCCCTGCGTTCTATTGTATTTGTCTCAATTTCTTTTTATGGATGTCCCACTATAATTGTCTCAGTTCATAAAAGGAAAAAGTAACACTCAACTAACTATTATTTTAATATTATTCCCCTCACTTTTCATCTCAAGTACCTAAAATACTCACTTTTTATCCATAAAAGACTATAAAGGTCCACTAACTATTATTTTAATATTATTACTCAAACAATTCAATCATAAAAAGTGAGACAAATACAATAGAACGGACAGAGTATTATAATATTAATTTATAGTGTAACTATATAAAATTTATAATATGAAAAAATTTCACCGAAAAACTACTCATTCTACGACGAATTTATTGTATGTAACAATTGAATTAGATGCAGAACTGGCACTGGGCTAGAAGTGCGGATTTTTTACTAGAAAATCTGGTAGCAAGATCTGTGTTAGAACCCGTTAGTATGAGAATGTTTATTAGAGATGAATTAGTTAGTAGTAAGATTTTATTTATAATTTTGATTATTATTAGAAATGTTTTTATTTTAAAAAATGTTCATAATGATATAATGGAATTTTAATTTAAATTTTTTAAATTAAAAGGGTAATTTTTTCATTTACATTTTTATTTATTATTATTTTATTAGTTTTTAGGAGTTTTATTAGTGGTAAAATTTTGTTTATAATTTTAATAATGTTTAGAAATGTTTTGATTTAAAAAAAATGCTAATAATGGTATAATGGAATTTCAAATTATTTATTTATTTTTATATTAAAAGGATACTTTTGTCATTTATATTTTTATTTATGATTATTATATTAGTTTTAGTAGTTTTATTAGTGGAAATGTGAGGTGTGATTGCAATTCTAATACGAAAGAAGATGGTTTAAGAAATTTTAATAGGTTGTATCAACGTTTCAAATTTTAATAATATCCAAAAGATTGTGAATTGGCCTGGTTATAGAAAAGCCCAACTTAATTAGGTAAAATGGTAAAAAGAAAAATAAAATCATATGCATTGAAATAGTCCTAAAAAATACGGGTTTTAAGTGAAAAGTGGAGTATTAAAAAAAATTCTCACACATTCTGCACAAATCATAACGCGTCACAACGCTTTTACTTGACATTCAAATCTGTGCCGACTAATTTCATTTGTTGCGTCCATTATAATACTTTCTTTTTTGGATAATTAAAATTAATTCTTCATCTCCCATTGACTTCCTACCAGAAATGGCATGCTAATGGGATAAGATATTAAAAAAAAATTAATCACTCATCTGTAATTCTGTAGCCATAGTTTAAGGGTTAAGAAACAACAAGACTTTATATATAGTAAAATAATTTCAAAGGTCAAATATTACTTAATTTAATTAACAACAATCGCCAACTGCTTGACATGTACTTAATCATATATTAATATTTTTGCAAGAAAAATTACCTGTACATGTTGAATAGGTCCTGCTGTACCAATCTGGATTTGTGGTGATTGCCAAAACATTAGAGGGCACAGCTTGATTAATAGAATAAGAAGCACACTTAGATAAGACCGTTTCACTGTGAGACGGGGCATAAATTGGACAAACTATACGAATTTTTGTCATAGAAATAAATATATAAACATGTAGATTATGTTTCTTTTATTCTTTTCTTGAGATAATATACATTATATATATTTCATTTTTTTGAAAATGCAAGGGAATTTATCGACGTTATTCGAGGTATGCACAGGATATCGAAACTTAATTTGTTCGTTCTCATGTAATATATTAGTTTTTTTATCGAACCGGTGATCGAACCGGACAGATCACCGATCAGCAGTTCAACAAGTCGAACCGGTTCAACCGTTTAAATGATTTATGTCAATTTTTTAAATATTTTTTACATTTTACTATATTTTTTTTAAAATGACTAATTCATCAATGGACTTATAATATTAATATTAATATTTAAATTTAATTAATCCAACTTGAACCATAAAAATTATATAAACTTGTTGTTTTTCTTGAGAAATAGATTTTGTCCCACATTGAATAAGTATTAGATGAAATGTGAGAAAAAATAATATAAAAATGGGAAAAAATTTGTCCCACATCGAATAGTTTTAGAAGAAATGTAAAATGAAGTTATATAAAAGGGAGAGGAGGTACCATCCCATATCGAATAAGTATTAAAAAAGATGTGAGATGGAGTAATATAAAAGGGAGAGTATGTGGACTTCATGGATCTCCCATCCCGTATTGAATAAGTATTAAGAAAGATGTCAGATGGAGAAATATAAAAGAGAGTGGAGATGGATCTCATCTAAACCTCATATTCCACATCGAATAAGTACTAAATATATGTGAGATGGAGTAATATAAAAGGGGTGTGGGTCTAGATCCTTACTCACAAGAAAGATTAGTGAAAAATTGATTGATATTAAAAATAATAATATTTTTTACCTAAATAATTAATAGTTTAAAATTTTAAAAAAAAAAGTTAAAAAAAAAACCGATCGAACCGGTTTTTATCGGTTCTGGCCGGTTTTGACCGGTTTAACCTATAAATCGGTTCTTAGGGGGTGTTCGGATCGATTCTGGGTCCGGTTCCCCATTCAACCTGGTCGAACAGGCCGATCCGGTCCGGTTTTGAAATTATTGTAATATATAGTATATAGGTTTACATATTTACACAATCACTAACAATCTAGCATTTTTTTAGAATTTTCTAACCAATCTGAAAAAAGAATAATTACAGAAGAGAAGATATTTCACCGAGCACCAACTCCAAATTTTGTCTTTGATTTCTTCTACTACCTTCTCCCATTCAATTTTTTTTTTGCTTCAAAGATCACTTTGTTCCTGGCAAGTGTTGGTTTGCTTAGCTTCAACCACAGCTTCCTTCCAGATAGTCCATACAATACAGATCCACAAACTAGTTGCAAACATAGCCCCTTTTTTGCCACACAACAGCTCAACATGAGATACAAAATGCCTTGATAAATGATTATGCCCAACTCCTATTATACCCAACCAATTATAGCAAGCATACCAGATTTTGGACGAAGTATTGTATTCAAGGAAACGATGAGGGGTTGTTTCCAGGTTAAAGACTGCATAATGGGTTATAGTCGCAAATTACACTAGATAAATTTTAAATTGCAAGCTCAAAACGAGAATTCGAATTGTAATATTTAATTATCTCACTCACCTGCCCAAACTTGACACACATTCAGTGGCGGAGTCAAAAATTTCGTTCAGAGGGACCCAATCCATAAACCAAGAACATAAACTAATACCTATCATATAATTAAAATGTTAAACATAATTACATGCACATTTAAAAATAAAAATTTACTATATTTAATAACATTTCTCTTCGACTCTTCATGTCTTGGAAGTGTTGCATGATAGTTTTGTAGCAATTATTTTGAGCAAGACTTCTTATTTCAACAATTGTAAAGAAGTTTTCATCAAAATGCGCATCAAAGAATAACATTTTTTTGGGTTATTGTCAAGTTCAAGTAGAGCAACTCAAATTTGTTCAAACATATATATATGATTAAATATTATTTTATTATATATATAAATGTGTAATTATTAAAAATACCTATTTTTTTTTAATATTTGACAAATACTGGTGTGCACCATTTGCACCAATTTAGAATTGGTGCAAATGAATTTCTAAGTTTTTTTTACTATATATCAAATTTCGAACAAGATCCGGACCCAACCCGACTTGTCCCGACACGGACCCGATCCGAATGCTTCATGGTTCATGGGTTGGGTTCGGGTTCATGGTTTAGGGTTCGAGCTTGGGTTCATGGTTCAGGGTTTGGGTTCAGGGTTCAGAATTCAGGGTTCGGGTTTCAAGGTTCATGGTTCAGGGTTCGAGTTCAGGGTTCATGGTTCAGGAATGGAAAAAAAAATAAAAGGTGAAATTACTTAAGTTATAGTGTGTAGTTACTCTAAATTAAAATTGAATCCAATTACACCGTGTGTAATTGATGCACACAAGTATCACTCTTAATATTTTGGAGGACCTAGTGGCCAGTGCGGTACTCATACTCATACATCCTTGCACATCTTGAAGTATTTGTGGTGGGGGGGGGACGGATCTAGGATTTAATCGTGGGGTAGGCTGAAATTTTTTAAAGTTTCTTCATATTAAAATTTTATATTTATATTTAATATTTTTTAATATATTAATTTAGGTGGTGTCATATGGGAATTCAAAACATAAAACTCATCAGTAATTAAGTCAAAATTTATCTATATTTTTAATAAAATATATTCCAAAATATTGGTGTTCATTTATAAAATATGTTGTTTTTCTATTAATAAATAATATTTAGTTAAAACAAAAGTATGCAACTTATGCTCAATTTTTTTTAATCATTTCAAGAAACATTTATCAATTTAAAAAAAAATCTCATTTAACTCATGTTAATACATTATTACATTTATAATTTCTCTTTTTTTAATATTAAAGTGTCCAAAAATTTATCATTATCACAATATATAACAATAAAATATAAATTATTCATACATATTTGCAAAAAAAAAAGACAAAAATTGAGAGAACAATGTAGATATTTGATATTGAACAAGTTAAATAAATAAAAATACTAAATGAAAAAAATAGAACCATATTCAGATGATTATACTCTAAATGTTTGGGCGTGAGAGCCTCAAGAAAACACATTCAAAATTACAATAAAAGAAAATCTTTGTTGCGGATAAAATTCTTGAATTTTAATATTTTAATTAAATTTTAATAAAAAAAAGGAGAGACATGATATATCAGGAAAACATATTTATATCAAGTTGTATATTAATTTAATAACTGAATAGAGAGTGTGGGGATGAACTTTAATTTTACATTGGAGATTGCATATTAGTATAAAATAAGAAATAATATTGGGTTGGGCTTAAATTTATGTATTGAATTTTATTCACTTATTATATATAAATATATAACAGATTAGTGGGGGCTTGCACTGGGTTAACCCCTAATAAATCCATCCATGGTGGGGGGTTGGGGGTGGGGTGGGGGTTGATAAACAAACATTATTAAATAAAGTATTTATTTTGTTGTAAAATAATGAAAATACAGACTCTTTCGTGAAATTTGTTATATTATTATACTTATAAATTTAACCAGTGCCCGTATACAATATTTACAAAATCAACAATCTAAAATCATTCTCTAATTTGTCTTACACATGATATTCCGGACAAAACTGACACATGTGTTACGTACATGTAACATGTCCCAAACTTGGTAGTATTTGAATACTTCTGCCATAAAATTAGGGTAAAATATAGTGTGAACAAGTTTTACGGTAAAATTGGTTATGAAGTGTGACTTATATTATTAAAGTGTATGACTTTTTACTGTAAAGTGTGTGACTTTTTACTGTAAAGTGTATTACTCATAAAAGTGAAGGGTGTGACTTATATTATAGCAAAGAGTGTCGCAGTTATAACTGAAGTGTGTGACTTATATTACTAAAGGGTGTGACTTATATTACTAAAGTGTATGTCTGTAAAAAAAAAACCAGTTTCACGGTGAACAAGTTTCACAGCATACCAACTTTAAAATTAGTGTGCAATTAAGATATATTATAACACAAACATAGTATATATATTAAATTAATTACCCTCGATTGACTTTAGGAGAGAGGGATTAAGAATGAAATGAAAACGTTAAGGAATGAAACATTATTATTAAAGAATCAATATTATCATCACCTAAACGAGATAATAAAATCAATTTCTATACGTTAATTCAATAATTAATACCATTGCTCCATTTGTTGCAAACATGATTATTACACGATGAATTATTTATTTGAACCATGCATTTCGTGCCACCTTGCATGATTTGCAATTACAATAATATTGTTAAGTACGTAAAGGTACTATATATCATGTTATATAACTCTGCTAAACTATTCTTTTTTTTTTCATTAATAGTTGACTTCGTTTGCTTGGATAGTTAGATACTTAATTATATGAAGCAGTTGTTGTACATATAATCAGGCCGGTCCTTTAATAACGCCAATGAATCGAGCTATTCAGACCCAGAAATATATCAAAATTTTAGGGACTTATTTTTTCTGATACTTTATATATATATATTCTTAAGTTTATTCGTAATAGGTCAACGCTTAATTTGAGAAGATATCATAATCAAATAAATATTGAAATGGAACTAATATAAAAAGGACTAAATTCTAAAAAAAAAATCAAGGTCCTAATTTAAATAATAACAAAAAAGGAATATAAGAAAATTTAAGATCCTAATTTAAATAATAACAAAAAAGGAATATAAGAGAATCAAGATTTTAAATTAAATAATAATTAAAAAAGGAAAATAGGATAAATAGCATCAAAAAGAATATAGAAGAAGTTGGGAAAAAAATTTAGGAATAAAAAGAAAAGAATGGAAAAAAAATATTGAGAGAGTGCTTGAGTTAAATTTTATGCCTTTTGTTTTTCAAGGAGTATTTTTAATTTGATTTCTTCTTTTAAGTCTCGAGTTCAAAGGTCTAGGATCAACTGTTCACCATCAAACATGTAATTTTGAATTGATTGTTATTATATTTTTAATTAGTTGATATAATAACTTCAAGCATATTTTAGGTTATTTTTAAGCTCGTAAAAATGCGAAGGGGGAGCCTCATTTTATAGTTCGATTCAGGCCTTAATATGCCTCATTTTATAGTTCGATTCAGGCCTCAATATAATATGTTATCCCACGTCGATAATTTATTTCAACTTTTATATTCATTAATTTGCATTTTATAATTATCTCGTCGAATCGTTTGCATTACAAGTAGAGATAAAATTGCAAAGGTTGTGTGTGTGTGTGTGTGTGTGCTTTGAAGTTTGAAATGCTTAGTTCTTCATTTCAGATTATTATATTATGTATTATTTTCTTGACATGATGATCTATTGCCTATTGGTGATAAATTACAAAATTAGTCATGTGTGTATATATATTGGGCGTGGGCGATTTTAATTTCATAGAAATTAATTGTCTCAATTAAGTCGATAGCTTTAAAAATATGCAATTATAGTTTCAGAAATTTTGCATGTGCCCGTCATGTAAGCTGCATGGATTTCATGTAGCAACTGAACTAAGGATTCGTTTACGTGTTATGATAAGATCCCAAACATTATTTTAAAGTAAAAAATTATTAATACACTAAAATTACTTGTAATTTTAAAAGTTATGTAGCTCAATGGAAAAAATTATTTCGTAGAGAACACTAAAATCACCAACGCCAATCAATTTTGCAACTTAAAGCCCAAAACAAAATAACACAAATTGAAAAAACAAGGCTCAAAGACAACAGATATTAAAGTCCATCAAATTAGAAAGCCCAACAGATAGTCAAGTATAGTTGCAAGTATGAATTTATAGTTATCACCAACAACAACAATGCAAAGTAATTAGTTAACGTCAAATTGGCTGTCGCATAAACAAATTAGCCCTTCTTAAGATGAACGGTCTCACATACCATAATCACTCTGCAAAATCCAAAAAAGAAAAAAAAATCATTACATTACATCAGAGCCATGCATAAAAACATATGAAATACAACAATATATGTATATATAATAATATTTTTCACCATCAATATATGTTAAGGAAAAATATTTCTTCTAGGACAACAACGCAAAACAATATACTCCTATTAATCTAAGAATTAGGCACATAGATCGAGTACATTTGAGCATGGATTGGGCCGGCATGTTTTCAATGTCACATTTAAATTTAATTAATGTCCCAGTCCCGAACTTATATTCACAAAAAATCGCATCAGACGTGATACTTTTGCATGTTTTTTGTAATATTTTTTAAAATTTAAATATTTAAAAAACTTGCAAATGTATATCATGTCTCATATAGGACTTGCTCATATGTGTTCAATTGATACATTCAACTCCAAATGTTCTCAATGATCAAAATTTCATAAATTATTACCAAAAGCATTCTTGATTTGTCACACAAGTCATGTAAAGAAAAATAAAATTGAAACAAATAATGAATGAAGGAAGAAATGAATATGTACCAATAGGGGGAGAATGGAGATCGGAATTATTATGTTGAAGATTAGGGTGGGTGGGTTGAAGACGGTAAGTGTGAGAAAAGAGAGGTAAAGTTGAATTGTGATATCCCAATTGAAGATCATCAAATGGAAGCTGGTTTAACAATGGCTCTTCTTCCACCATTTTCAGTTCTGTCATTGCTTGTTGATTCTGTTCTATTTCTGCTTGTTTCTCAATCTGATTGCTCATCAGCTAATCATATCATTCATGCAACATTATATCAATTCATGTCAACAAAATTAAATTACAAGATCATATATTCATAAAGGGTAAATAACAAATTAAATTCTATGTGCATTTGTTCGAATTACCAAAAGAATCGCCTGATTTGAATAATTACTGATCCCCTTTAGAAAGATGAAAATAAATATTTGACGAATACGAGAAAAATGATTTCACATTTATCGATTAGTCAAACTAGTTTTTTGATCTTTTCTAAGGGTATATCGGGATCATTTTGATTAAATCCCGTTCTCTTTGATAATCAGATAAATTTTACTATTTACTAAGAAAATGATGAATTAATGGATGTATAATTTAATTAATACTCCCCACTTGTTTTAAAAAAAAATATTAATACTCCTCACTTACCCAATGGTACATTTCTTGATTTTCCTTCTCCAGCATCACTTCCTGCAAACATAGTTAATATATATATGGTCAATGTAATCTAATTATTGTGAACCATAAATGAAAATGTGCAATTAAAAAAAATACACATCCGTACCGCCCTTTTCAGATTTTCCAGTTGCTCGTGAAGAAGTAGAAGCTGAAAATCATAAGTTAAAATTTGTCACAATGCTAGTACATACATTGGGGCGTTTTCAAACACTACAAATGGCTTTAAAAAAGCACGTATATATTTTTCAAATACAAGTGATTGCAACTAATTTACAAAAGCAACCATAACAGCTTAAAAAGTTCTTAAAATTTTGGTCAAAAAGTATTTTTTTTTTTTACCATACACTGGTCATTTTTATTTTCCCTCAATAATCAATTTAAATCATTCCTGAATTTTTTTTTACCTTTCGAGCTCGAACTTTTTGAACAGATTGTTCGAGCTGGTGTTCGAGCTGTTTGAGCTCTTCAAATTGTAGAGTGGTGAGATCATCGCCAGTGTACTTTTGAATGCTCAGTTGAAGATTCAGAGTCTCACTTTTCAGTCGGCTTATCTCTTTATACATTTGATCCTGCGAAATTATTACAATTAATGCAACACTTGGACAGTTATACTTATGTTAGAAAATAAAAAAGAGAATAACAATAGATACATTGTAGGCAGTTGGTCCACGTTTGTCGTTTTCGGGGATTTGGATTCCCTTAGCCTTCATGTACCTGTCTATCATCTGCTTCATGCTGCACTCCAAATTATTATATTAATTCATTTTATATGATAATATTATTATACGTGTATAACACTATAACCAATTACTCCCTCCATCCCGATCTTTAAGGAAAACTTGTCATTTTGATATACTCCCTCCGTCCCTATCTTTTGCAGCATTATTAGCAGATTTTAGAGGGATTAATTAACCCTCTAATAAAGTAATCTTAACCCTTCCAATAAAGTTGATATACTCATTCTACCCTCAATACTTTATCACTTTAACACTATTCCAATAAATCCTTGTGAACAGTAACTTTTCCTTAAAGATCGGGACGGAGGGAGTAATTTGTATCAAACACTGCACATTGTTATATAAATTATTTTTATCTGATTTAAAAGATAAAAATAAATAAAAGGTTAAACCGTGAGAAAAACTGATCAGTTTCATGAATAAAACAATGTGAAGATGAACATCATGCATGAGAATTAGAAAACTTATATATTAGAACAAAAAAGACTAAAACCATATATGATCATCAATTCATCAAACTCCAAGTACTCATACTGCATTAATTAATGTTTGTTAAAAAAAACATCAACCCATCTATTTAAAAAAAAAATGGTTTAGAGAATGGAAATTAAAGAGGGTCAAAGTACTCAAGTAGGTCAAATTGAAATAAAAATCAAAATTTGAAGGTTTAATTAATTACTGGTCCATTGTTCAGATCTATTTTTCAATACATAATAATTATAATCACACTTCTGTGATCAAGTCAGAAATTAATTTTGAGAGAGTATAATTAATTAATTTCAGCAGAACCCTAGAAATTAAGGATGAATATTGAAAAATGAGACTTAAGTGATTAATAAAAAAAAGAAAAGGAAGTAGGTACCTGAGAGGAGGTGTGCAGTAGTGGACGAGTTTGCCCTTTGTAGAGAAGATGATAAGAGCAATTTGGGCATCACAAAGAACTGAGAGCTCATGAGTTTTCTTCAACAAACCGGACCTTCGTTTAGAAAAAGTGACTTGCCTGCTTGTCTTATTCTCGATTCTCTTCACTTCTATCTTCCCTCTCCCCATTTCTCTCTAACTTATAATTTTTTTTACAAAATATCAACACATATATATATAAACTCAGATCATCTATACGAAAAATTAATCAAATATTATGGTACGTACATAAATTATCAAACTTAATTACTCGAATATTCTGTAAGAAATGATCTTAACAAGAGAGGAAGAAAAGTAAAGTTGAGGTTAATTTACCTTGTGTTTCGAATACAAGTACTGATCAGTAAAAGTGTGTGAGTGTGTGTATATATATAATTGGTGTAAAGAGAAATGTGTTTGAGGAAAAGATGAATGCAACATTGTTGTTGACATTTAACCACCTCTGTAGCTAGCTACCAAATATTCCTGAATTTTTCCATTTTAGGAAACTTAATAAAAAGGACCAAAAATTCAAGATTTTCTATTTTGGGGACTGCAGAGAGTTGGACCAGACCATCATCATTAATGTACTGCACAATTTCTCTTAACTAACAAGGACTCATGTTGTTACCATCATCCTATTAAATTGTATTGGTGAGAAATAAGGTTCATGTTAAGAAAATAATATAAACGAATTAATTCTGTATCTTTTTACAAGTTCAGACTTTTAGATGAGAGAAATTCTTCACATCATCACAATTTCTTCTCCACTCGTGAGAAATTAGTGGAACCTGCTTAGCTAAAATTAAGGAATATATATGGTCAAAGATATAAAACAATTGATAAGAGTATATTTGTCATTATAAATCAATTCTCACTTTCAAGTTTCAACAACAAATTATAAAACATCATATTTTCTAAATGGGAGGGAGTATTCATGAATTATAGGGCTTCTTTATTTATTGGCAAAATATTATATGCACTAGGTTTATCGTGCAACTCAAGTGCATTTGTAAAACTTGTAATTTGTTTTCGTGAAACATTCAACTTTTTTATATTGAAATGTTCAACTTATTCAGTGTAAAATAAATTGAGCATTTCAATGTAAATAAGTTGGACGTTTCATAAAATTAAGTTGCACTATTTAAAAATATACTTGTGTTGCACAGTGACGTGCTGCATAGAAAACCTATTCTTATTTATTTACCAAAGTAAAGAAAAGGCTGAAGAAAATTTATGGATGAGATCGCATATTATGTAATTGGTGTTCCACTTTATTTTTCATATATAATATGGATGGATGACACATGAAATAATAAAAAATATCCAACGAACTACTATACCCTGGATCCATGTGTTAAAAATCTAAAAGGGTAAAACACCAATAGAATATGAAAAATAGGTTAGGGGATTCCAACCGAAATTTTATTAGGCGGGGAAAAGATGTTGATCATGAACTATAAAATGTAATACCGAATAAGGAAACTGCTCCCTCACATGACTGTTCAGATCTTTCAGTGGGATTATTACACAGATTCATCTCCCTAGTGCATCATTATCTAACCAAACTGGCCACAGAAAATCTTCCAAATAATAATAAAACGATAATAATAATAATTCATTTAACTCAAAAAAAACGATAATAATAATAATTCATTTAACTCAAATCTAAACTAAACTGTAAATTCATTTAACTCAAGTGGAGAGAATGGTGATTTATGTGTGAAATCCACAAATTTCAAATCCATACATCTAAACAGAACCTAAAAGTTTGTAAAAAATACCAAATGAGTTGTCGTGGTATCCCTTGAATATTCACCCAAAACCAATTGGGAAGTTGACCAAACCCGAAGGGTAGTTATAATTTATCCAAATCATGGCCTCATTTGATCATATGAACAAACCTCAATACATAGTTCAAATTTATCAGAATCGAATGACTCATTTGATAATTTGGACATTGCATAAGTACTAGTAAAACAGGAATTAGAGGAATAAAAATGAAAATTTTGAACCAGGTTCAAACTATTAGAATATACTATCATCTAGCTTTAATTTTCTTGCATACCTGTCAAATAAACGAGGCTTCACAATATTAGTTAACTGATCAGGTGGAGTGTAACTTTACAAAATTGACCTTTACAAATTAATGTAATGTAGATGTTACGCATAACAAAATTACACTAAACACAACATTCATCGTCTATTTACACAAACATTAGCCCGTTTGGGTTTGCATAGAGTAAATAGATACCATCTGATGCAGATTAAAAGTACATCTAACAAAGGGTAAAAGTGAACAATAACCCCAAATTATTATAGCATCTTTATTCCATCCACACAATAATGTAGTAGAAAAAGTAGATACATGAATTATTCCAAAACATGAAAGCAAAACACAAGATTAAGCAAAGTAAAGGTGGGTGATGCAGATTTAAAGGACCTGTTAATTTTTGGAAAATAATCAACTGCAATGCATACCATATTATGCTTTTTTCTGAAGAATATATTGGGGCAAAATGGTCATGTAAAGTTCCGACATGTTCTGGAAACAAATTAAGCAATTTTGGTCAAAACATACTGAACTAATTTTCAAGTTCCAAGTCCTCCTCCCTTCAATTCAGTCATCATGTTAAAGTATACAAACATCTTTTGACTGTGCAGCAGTTGAAGCCACATGTACAAGACTGTTTAAAGGCTATTGTGGCACATGACCATGACTAAACTATAAAATCTCTCTTTGCTAACCATTCACACACACACACACACACACATCTCTATTACAAAGTAACCATTACCTGGTTCAAGGATTTGGAACATCTCTGTTACTGAGTAAATTGAAATGGAGAAGGGGGCTGCATAATTTGATTGCGGGCCATGCGCACCCTTCTCCTTTACAACAAACCGGGGGGGAAGGGGGGTGGGAGGTTATATATACAGCAGGCTCACCTTCAAGTAAAGATATCAAAATGACCTATAATCCTGATATAGAGCTGAAATGTCATATTTCAACTGACAACATTTAATCTACAGAGCAAAATGAAATCTGAGGAAGAAAATCGAGAAAAATACTTGCGATTAAGAGCACTTCTACGTTATCCATCATGTCAAACTTGGGTTCTCAGAGCCTGCCGGAGCAGCTGGCGGAAGGTTTGATTTGGGGGGAGGACCCGCCACATGCTTATGGTGTTTGTGCCTATCCTCAGCCTGTGGGGCCACCACCTTCTCCAAACGGAACTGAGCTTCCGCCATCTCGGAGTTTGGCTTCCTTTTTACTTTCTTTTTGGGTAATAAATCCACTAGCACAGTGTCGAATGAGTTGCTACTGTGACTAGCCTTGGCTCTTTCTTGCTTCGGTTTGTCCACATTAGGGACATTTGGAATAGGAGCAGGCACATAAGCAGCAGCTTGAGATATTGAAGCACTCAAAACTGGCTTGCTTGTTAAAGATGAAACATGGTCGCTTTGCAACCCGAGGTTGGCATTACTAGCTTCTCCTCTAATGGAATCCTCCGTTTTTGTTGCTAACACCCTCTTCTTCTTAATCTTCTCTTGATCCTGTGGGTGGGGTGGGGTTAGTGTGGGGGAAGAAAAGGAAGCTGCTATAAAACATTGAAGGCTCATAACGATCCTGGAAGGATAACATATTACCATCAAGAAAGTAACATACATTTTAAAGCTTACATAACTTATGACAGATTGCAAAAGTCTACCGACTAAGGAAATAATGATGTATGATTACTGAGAAGTGGGCTCATCCAATTTTGCACATTCAAACTTTGTTTTTAGAATGCTCATTTTGCATATTAAGTGATTTTTCTGTCTGAATAGTTAGCAGAGCATAAAAAGGTAAACTGTTAGCGGGAAAGCTAGGTACTAAAGTTCACATATCCCGATTTTCAGAAAAGCTGCAAGGCAAGACAACAAACACTATTATGCATATCCAGAAGGACCACATGTGTAATATTGCAACTTGAGAGAATAATGCATCAAACATAAGCTTGTCAAGAAGTAATAGGGTGCAGCAAGCTTTCTCATAATAAAGTACTAGCGAACATTACCGCATCAAACTGCCATAATGTTTACCATCCTAAAAAGTAGTAATTCAAAGAAATTTTCCAATCACAATATAATTATGTAAAATAAGGTGAAAGCTATTCCCTTCCTCTCTCAATTAGAAAAACACAAGTACACATTTTAATGGCTAGACTGATGAGCATTAAACCACACCCTCCAGATTTTGCTCTGGAACGAGAAAATCTTTTAAAATGTAATGAAGGAAAGAAACCAATACCTTCTTTCGGACGCCTAGTGCCCTCCTCCTATCTTTTGCTTTATGTATTGCACGTTTAATTCCATCGGTGTTCATTACTCCACTAGGCCACAATGCTGAAAGCTGCATCAGGTAAATGCAAGCATCAAGTTTTGATTGCATAGCTCCTACGGTATTTGGCAGCTAATAATTCTGTGTACTGTCTTTAGTGACTTCGTAAATGCCCCATAACACATGCACTGGTTCTCTCCTATATGTTTGCTTTGGGCTTTCGTGGAATTTGAAATCCATGAATAGTAAATCCATAAACAGTAAAAGGTGTGTTTTGGTTTTGTATACATTTGGGAGTTAGAAGTTTGTATGTTTTGGTAGGGCGGGATTTTGTATAAGTAGATGATAGTGGGATTATTATATTGTAAGAAAAAAGTGTAATAATGATTGATTGACAATGTACGTGAATTTTTTTTTTAAAAGAGTACAGGTGCAATATAGGTAGCAATAGCATATGGTAGAATTCATTAGAATTTGATATCCTACACAAAAATCCAGTTTGGCAAATGGGGAGTTGAATTTCACATCTCGAAGCAAACATACGTGTCTGCTACTGACATTCCATGTTCATAAAGGTAGTACCATTACTAACTTCAAAATATCTACAGTAGGATAGCACAGTAATATGTGTGAGATACATCACTAAACCTAATTCTGGAAAATGAAAAGCCCCTATTTGCCTCCCAATTGAAGAAATAAATAGCCTACATGTCAATACTATCTTCAATTTAAAATTAATTGTCTAAGGAAGATCTGTAAAAACTCCAGGAACATTATCCAAAACTTCCCATCCACATCACTGAATGAAATTTTCCCTATGCTAGTTTACACAACTAAAAAATCATGCCAATTACCTCTTCATACAGTCTTCTGACTGGTGGTCCTGAATCTTCTTCTAATCTCTGGAACAAAAAAGATATAACAAGTTAGAAATACCGGAAAAAATATTCATCAAGGAAACTCAAAACTGGGAATAGGTAAACGTGATATTACCTCAACATAAAGGTCATATAAGTCGCAAATCTTATTTTCTAATGCATCATCCATGCTGCACTTTCTTTTCAAGGCTTCTTTTTCTTCTGGGCAAGTTTCTTGCAAATCGTCTGTATCTGTAGTTTGTTGCTGAACCTGCAAAATGGTCAAAATCAGAAATAAATTAAGACAGAGAAACATTAGTCTCAACATTCAGCAAAAACGCCTTTGATTTTCTTTTGTGATTAAAACGGGGAAAGATAATTGTCGTTCACCAATAATAAGTCACTCCAAACTACTGGCAATAGAATTAGATCAGATAAAAGGCAACATACTTTGGATTTCATATATTGAAGCCATTGCTTAACCATCTCAGAAACTTCTTGTTTTGTCTTCTGCAGTCGATCAGCCTTCTCTTGTTTAGCTGACAATCCCAAATTAGCCATGACTCTCAGATTTCTCTGATAAAAAGAAGACATAATTAGCTGGGATATAATAATCAATCAAATGTAAAGAACATGTTGCATTAACAGTTAGCTGATGAGATAGATACATGATAAAGCTGAATTAGTGATGCAATGCAACAAATAAGTTTATTTCCAAAATCAAAACTACCCATAATAGCATTCCCCTTCATACCCCACGTAAAAGCACGGTATGCGTAAACAAACTAAGAGAAAATACCACATGCAAAATTGAGAGAGAACGGTAGCTAAAGCAGTGCAAAATATACTAACATGTTTGCTTTAAGGAAAGAATACAAAAGAACACACATATTTGAACAGAAACAATTACAAAAAATTAATTTAATTTTGGTTGGGATATAAACGTCCATCGAAATTAATTTGAAAAGAGAAACAAAATTGCACCAGGTGATATATCGAATAAATATTGCATACTCAAGCATTGAAGTCTGAATTAAGCTTATAAAAATGAGTGTTCCATTTGGATTTTAGATTATATATGTTTGTGCTAACATATGGTAGCCCCTCCTCAAAAATGTCTCATCAGAGAAAAATGAGCAAGTAAGCAGATTATCTTAATCCACCAGCCTAGTCGTGGAATAAGTAAGAAAAGTTCAAAAAAGCTGTCTTTACAAACAGATATTCTAGGATAATAAAAGTTGCAATCACTAAATATTTTACAGGATGTGCAGGTTTATCAAAAAAAAAAAAACACAGCTGACAAGTCCATTTGTCAGTCACAAACCCAAAGCAATTTATGCATCAAAGGGATCTATTGAGCATGAAGAACAGAGGTCGAAGACCCATAATCCACAAAAGCATAATATTCTCTAGAAACCAAACATAGATTTCAAGAATGAGTTGGCCCATAGACCAAGAAAATTACGTGGTCTTCTGTCAATAGTGAAGCACATTCACCCCAAAGAGCAAATATACCAAGCAAGGAAAAGTGACGACTGTTTTTAAAGAAAAAATACTGATTTAGATGTCAATTACTAATCTCAAAGAGGACTTAGGTACCTTCAGTGTCCTAAGTTGCATCATGTGGCCTACAATGCTCATCAGACGATTGATCACATCCTTTGGTATTTTTCCATAGCTAGCTTGCTGCAGCCATCCCAAAAATACAAACATATTAACTTCACCCAGATACAATAACATAAAGCACAAAAAGAAAACCTTTGGTTAAGTACTAGGGACAAATATGAACTCATACCACTAATCTAGCAACTTTAGAAAGCTTCTGCTTAATTTCGGGCGACAATCTCCTTTTGACACCCTGCGATGAATTATCAGGATCCTGAACCTCAGTAGAAGGTGGTCTAGCTGTTGAGTTCCAAACACACACAAGGGAAGGTAAGCAATATGACACAATTTATCACATAAAAAGAAAGAAACTAACAAGGTAACAAAATTTGAATATACATTCTGCCACTATATTCTCTAACTCTCTAATGGCCTTGTCGAGCGCAGTCATTCTTGGTCTAACACTAGAACCTTCTTTTCTTGGAACGAGAGGAACCTTCTGAAAAGATTATGTAAAGGAATTCATTAGGGGCGATAAAAGTAAACTGATTGCTTCAAATAAAATACAGAAAACAGGGAGATCATATCAATAGTGGCAATATAAATACAATGCGGATATAAGATATCGTCTTTCTGCTAAAACCTTATAAAAACAAATTTGGACATTTAACATCCAGCATCTACAGAACAGGGCTACAAGCCAACAACATAAAGCATCTAAATGGATCTCTTTCAATTTCTAGATAAGAAAACAAAAATGATGGTAAAAGGATGATACTGAACCATATATAGTGGTCCAAGGGATACATCATTAACTATCGCATGATCTAGTGCATTAGGATTTCTGACCAACATATTCAACTATACCAGGAATGCTCTTTGATACAGTATTTAGTGTTTATGCTGAAGTAAAAAAGTACAAGTTGAGTTACATATTGATACCATCAAGTTTGTTCAGACAAGAACTTTGACAGCTATTTAATTATTTCATAAACTGATAATTATAAAAAGAACCAAGTCTACAACGACTTAAAACTTAGCAATGACAGTCCATCAACAGTTTGCCATGGCAGACCCATTTGACAGTGGCTGTGATAATATGATGTGACTAATTTACAAAATCTCAATGAGCTCATGCATGGCAACATGATCTTAAACATTTTACAAAAAAATGAAATGACCTCTTCAATAAGAAGGATTACGGAAAAGAACTGCTCACCGTAATTTGCACTGGATCCCTACTTGCAGGGACATTAAGGTCAAATCTCTCAACAAGTGCACCTTTTTCTTTTTGTTGAAGAGATTGGTCCAGCTCATCAGCATTATTTGGTTGTTTACCAGAATGAGATTTGCTTACAAGTGAACTATTTGGCCTCTGAGTATCTTGAAGTTCACTATTGTCTTTCAATTTGCTATTATTATTCTGTGACGAGATAACTCCAGGTCTCTGCTGGTCAGCATCCTTATCCTGTGAAGTATCCATATTAGTTTGGGTATCTGTGGTTTTCTTCTTTAACAAAGCTTCAGTAGCATTTGTTCTAGAAGCCTCTACCACATTCGCCCCATGTAAGTCTGGAGCAGCCACTCTATTAGCCTGACCAGTTGAGTTTCTTCCAATTGAGGATGATGTTTTTCTTCCTTTATTTCTGATTTTTACATGTTTATTAGGGTTTTGTCCATCCTCATTCCCATCTTGAGAGTTTGTCACACCTTTACGCCTCCTTTTCTTTGGCTGTTGTTCGGTGGATATGACAGGTTCACTGAAAGAAAAAGTAAAGGAAAGGTTAGCATTTGGAAGAAAAAAAAACCTCGAGTTGACTAAAAAGGAGCATGTCCTGGACAAGGTATACAATGATTTCAATATGTTGAAATGAAGCAAACAGAACCAGAAATTAAACAAACATTATGTGTGAAGTTCAATATACAGGATTCTCTATAGATGAAAAAATGTATGCAAGGATTTCAACAGCAAGTTTCAAGAGAAAATTATTATTTTCCAGAAAGCAATAACATTGGAAGTAATATACATCTTCATGTGTTTATTCATTTAAATCTCTCATCTGCATTGCATACAACTTAAAAAGTTCCTCCCATTAGCCCCATATGGATTTTCAATTTATGCCTATCCACCATTTAATGCAACTGTCCATATCTTAAAAGAGATGCACAGAAAAACAGAAGTCTACTTTATATTTCAGTGTACTCAGTGCGGCAGAAAATAAATTTGAGTATAAATTGCTTCTAATTCCGTATCTCCAAATTCCAAAATTCAGGGTGTGTGAAGCCCTAGCAATTGGCCTTATAATGGATTCTATGTTCATGCATAAATAGTTTACACGAAAGATAATGGATTAGTCTTACTGAGTATCCATGCATCCAATCATACTGAAATGAAGAAAGCATACTAACATACAATAACTATGATTTTATTGATAAAAAAATCAAAGCTCGATCTTAGAAAAACTCACATGCGCTCCAACTTCCCACGATTTATGAAAAACCCATCATGCTTTATTGCTGAGTTATCAACCTGGAAATAATCATCCTGCAAAGATGTTAAACTAATTAATAATTACCCTTGTAAATATCATGCATAATGCATAATACTGAGTGGAGAGGAAAAAGGAAAGAAGACAGAGCCAATTGATGAAAGTGCAACACTCACCAACTCAGCATCATCAATAAAGGAATCTTCTGTATCATATTCATCATCATCAGGCACGTCATCAAGAAAAACTTCTTCATCCTCACTACTGCCGTCGCCCTGAAAATTTTACACAGAATTAAACTAGCAAGAGTGAACAAAGAATCATAACCATACCATCAATCTACAATTCGTAGAAATTATTACACTACACCATAAAGCATTTAATTTGCTAATGTAAGCTTCTCTTGCAGTGTAGTTACAGGAATCTGTAAAAAATGAACAGAAGAAAAGGTTCTGAATAAATGAATCCAATTCCACTGTGATATACTAAATTATATAATAGAATCACAAGAAAAATAAAGGTTCACAAGGACTGTAATTTCTGAAACCAGAGTTACCATACTAGCTCAAAACAATATTATCATTTCATAGACTATCTTGACTAAACTGCATAAAATTAAACGTGCAACCCCAGCTTTATCTTAAAAGATTAATGTTTTACAAATTGTTCCGAAACAGCACATTCGCTAAACCGAAGTATATGCTCAAGAAAACCATTATCTTCAATGATTAACGTAAACGATTTCTTCCAAAGTAGCACATTTGCTAAACCGAAGTACATAGGCTAAAAAAAAAACTATACCCAAACGATAAACAGAGATTAAATTCACCAATCCAACGCAAACATACCGCATACATTCGCTCGATTTTCTCAATCACATTGCTCAAACGGCTCGTCCCTGCCTGAGCTTGGGAATCCTTCCCCTCATTCTCATCCGGTTGCTTCGGAGCCTCCAATGCAGGCGGCGGAGGCGGTGGCTGAGAAACCAACTGTTTTGGGGCTACCGAAGATGGACCTGGCCCATTGGACTTACTCGAAGTTGACTCTTTGAGAAGCTTCTTCCACGAAACGATCGTCGTTTCTCCCGGCCGGAGTTCCACCGTGAGCCGAATACGGTCTCCTAATGATTCGCGTGTGGACATTGATTTTGACCCGCGGCCCGGTTCGGCACCACCGCTGTCACCGCCTTCTACCATTAAACAGTGTTCTGAAACGAATTTGGCCAAACTAGGTTTCGATTTTTGCAGAAAGGGGGAAATTTTGCAGCAAATGCAAAACCCTAGAGTGGAGTTGATCAGAGAGGGGAAGGGGGACTTTTGCTTTTTTTTTTTTTTTTTTTTTTTTTTTTTTTTTCCCGATGCGTAACGCAGCAACGGTTGCAGCCTTGAAGGTAGCGTCAAATTTTAGCCAAAGGAATTAAGAGGGTGCTAAACGAGTACTTAAAATAAAGTGTCCTTAATTAAATTGAAAAATGCATTGTATCTTAAAAAAACCTTAGGCATATTTGGAAAAATAAAAACTGCATTTTTTTTCAAAATAAGTTTAAATTTTTCTGTAAATAGATTTTTGTATGGGTGTAACGGTCCCATATTAGACAAAGCTATAATTTAGGGTGGGTTTTGATAGTGTATCTAAGAAATTTGTAATTTGTTGCGTTGAGATTTGTGATTTTTATACTGAAACGTGCAATTATGTTTTGCGGAGTGTATATAGAAATTTGTAAGTTTTTACACTAAAACTTGCAACTTTTTACAATGAAATGAGCAATCTGTGTTCATAAAATATAATTGCATTTTCAGTATAACAAATTACAAGTTTCAATACAACAAATTACAAATTTCTAAAGAACAAAATGAAGTGCACGGTGCACCCGGTGCACACTAGATCTAGTCTATAAGTATTATTTTCATCTCATGTATATGAGACCAGTTGTGTATAAGATTTTGTCAAAAGTCTTATGCAACGTGGTGTATAAGATTTTGTCAAAAGTCTTATGCAATCGATTTTGTCAAAAGTCCTCCCCGGTCTCATCGACGAATCCCAGTCGGCTTTTATTTCGGGGAGGTTAATCCAGGACAACGTGTTGATCGCTTTTGAAACAATTCACTCAATGAAGAACCGGAGAAAAGGAAAATTTGGCGATGTTGCTATGAAAATAGATATCAGTAAAGCATATGATCGGATTGACTGGAGATTTTTACAAGGAATGCTGGAAAGTATGGGCTTTTGTGATAGATGGGTGCATTGGATGAAGTTGTGTGTTTCCTCAGTCTCGTATAATTTTGTTGTTAATGAAGGCATAGTGGGTCCGGTTGTTCCTGGCCGTGGCTTACGTCAGGGGGATCCTCTCTCCCCTTATTTGTTTATTCTTTGTGCGGAATGGCTGTCAAGTTTACTTCGGAGGGAGAATCGACAGGGTAATATTCATGGCACTAGGGTTTGTCGCAGGGCTCCATCAATTACCCATCTTTTGTTTGCTGACGACAGCCTTCTTTTTTGTCGTGCAACTATCGCGGAGTGTGCTGCGCTGAAGTCATCTCTTAACCTTTATGAGAGGGCCTCGGGTCAGGCTATTAATTATGCCAAGTCCGGTATCTTCTTCAGTGCCAATGTGGGGGAGGAATGTAGAGGTGAATTATGTGCAATTCTGGGGGTTTCGAATCCTCTCAATACTGGAAAATATTTGGGTCTCCCTTCTCTTGTGGGTAGGAATAAGTCTGATATTTTTCGGTACATGAGGGACAGAGTTTGGTCTAAATTACAGAATTGGAGAGGACGTAAACTTTCAAAATCAGGAAAGGAAGTACTCATCAAGGCAGCGGCTCAAGCAATTCCTGCTTAATGTATGAGTACCTTCATTCTCCCTAGTACCTTGCTTGATGAGTTACACCGTATGCTAAATGTTTTTTGGTGGAGCCATGGTACGGATACAACGAAGGGGACCAAATGGTAGTCGTGGGAATCTTTGTGCAAACATAAGAACGAGGGAGGTATGGGGTTCCGTAACCTTCATATTTTTAACGTGGCTATGTTGGGAAAGATAGGATGACGTTTAATTAAGAACCCTACTTCTTTGGTTGGCCATATTCTGCGTGCTAAATATTTTCACTCTTCTGATTTTCTACAAGCACAATTGGGAAATAATCCAATCTATACTTGGCGAGGCATCCATTCCACCATTGATTTGATGAAACAGGGTGTTAGATGGAGAATTGGAGATGGAAGCAGTGTGCGTTTCTGGCAAGATGCCTGGTTGGATGATGATAGATTTTTTCGGATTAATACACCTCCGGTTCCGTCCTTTGAAGATATGCTAGTTTCTGACTTTTTTATTCCTGGTACTCGGGAGTGGGATTACCGAGGTTATACATGAAGCTTTGACTGACGTCGATACAGTTCGCGTTCTCAAAACCACTCCGGCCCCTATGGGCGTCGTCGATCGTAGGATTTGGCACTTCACGCCTTATGGTGTATGTTCGGTGAAGTCTGCATACCACTTGGCGATTAATATTATTGATGATATGCCGGAGCACAATGACACGGATTGGAAGATATTATGGAAACGCCAGGTGCCGCCACGCTTCAAAACTTTCTATTGGCGCTTGTGTAAGGGATGGTTGGCAGTGAAGGAAAAGGTGAGACGATGGTACCCTGGGGTTTATCCTTCTTGTCCTATGTGCGTGGGCTCTGGGTTTCATGAGTCGATTTGGCACTTATTTGTGGATTGTGAGTTTGCGAAGGCTTGTTGGTTAGAGGAAGGGTTATGGTATAAAGTGGATGAGTTGTGCTATTCTGTGGAAACTTTTTCTGAATTATTCCTTACAATCTTGAGAGTATTCACCACTGAGGAGGTTGAACATGTGATGTTGGTTGTTTGGGCCATTTGGAGATATAGGAACAATGTGGTATGGGAAGAGAAATTGTCTTCACCGCTTCGTGTGAGCAGTGGGCCGGGATGTTTTTTCGTGAGTGGAAGGGGGTTAGACAGAAGGACTGGGGTAGTAGCCGTATTCTGAAGTGTGATAAATGACACTTGTCGGCGCACGGTTTCTTGAAGCTCAATGTGGACACTAGCTTTGTCGTGGGTGACTTGGTGACAGGAATTGGCATGGCACTGCATGATGAAGCTGGTAGGGGTATGGGATTTCGGACTAATTGGAGATTGGGGTTCCTCCGGGTCGATGAGGGAGAGGCATGGGGCGTTCTTGAGGCATTGGAATGGGTAGTGGAACGAAGAGAGATTCGGGTGATCATAGAGACTGATTCTAAGAGGGTCTATGATGCTTATTGTTCCGACGCTTCAAATGAGACACTTTTTGGTGAATACATCAAGGCAAGAAAGAGAATTTTGAGGGGTTTCCCCGGATATCACGTTCAATGGGTTAATCGTAATGCCAATTCTGTGGCACATAATCTTGCTAGGGCTGCTCGGTCTTTTGAGAGTCCTAATTGTTGGGTCGAGCGTCCGATCTCTGTGGATTGCCTTCTTAACATTTGTCATTCTTGTGTTGTGATTTTGTTTTGTTTCAAAAAAAAATCTCATGTATATGAGACCAGTGTTTTCAGAACCGGGTTGAACCGGTCGATTCAACAGGGAACCTGTCAAAAAATCGGTTCAATTACCCTAAAAAAATCATTTTTGCGGCTGAACCGGAAAAAACCGGCCAGAATCGGGAAAATCGGCCTGAACCGGATTGAATCGGTTTTTTTATTTTATTTTTAATTTTTTAAAAATTTAAAACTTAATCCTTTAAATTTTAGTATTTTAAATTGTATTGTGTGATATTGTTTATGATTCTATTGCGTTTATTTTCAATATGAAAATTATAAATTATCATTTTAAAGTTTTATAAGTGCATATTTATTTTATTTTAATACAATACATGAAATATTTTTAAAAAATAGATAGAGATTATTTTAACGGTTGAACCGTCGGTTCGATCGGTCCAACCGGTTGAACCACTAACCGGTACCCAGTCCGGTTTATAGCCGGTCCGATTATGAAAACACTGTATGAAACCATGAAAATAAATCTACCAAATACAAATGAGCTTTCAATAGTCGCATAACCCAAATAATTAGTTTAACATAAATGTGTGCAGTTATAACTTATATATGAAATCAGTAATGTAATAATCACTTGAAGCGTCAAAATATTTTTCTTCTTAATCTTCTAGAGCTAAAATTATTCATGCAATTCGTCAATAGTTTTGTGAAACAACGTGTTAATTTTAATAATGTGTTAGATTTGTAATTGTAAGAAAGTCCAATTTGATTGATTCCTTCATCCGATTTTTTTTACAGGCATTTATCTGATTTTTTTGGGAAGGGATTATCTCACTTTACTTTATAGGCCTTTATTTGATTTTTTTAAAGGAAAAATAAAAGGCAACAGGGAGGTCGGTTTTAAATCGAAGCAACAATAAGGTTCGAAATTCAAACAGAAAAAATAGCTGAAGAACACGAAAAAACATAAAGAGCAAGTTTTGCGATTCACAACATTTCATATGTGATTTAGTCCATGAGAAAGACATGTGATCAAGCTCTAGTCGGCTCTTGTATATCTAGAACAATGTTATCCGCATAACTGAAATCATGCCTCGGAGTGTGTTGTATCACAAATCAAACTGGATATGTGCCCGTATCCGACACGTCAGCAGGGACCACCTAGGTCCGGATCGACCATACCCGACAGAAGATCAAGCCCACCTTAATGAGTGACCTCCCTCGAGGACGATCCATAGGCGAGGTCGGAAAGAGAAGAACTAAGACTGTCTAAGCGGATGACCTCCCCCGAGGTCATTCCACGGGCGACCTCCAAGAAGATAATCCGGCAAAGTCAGGAGCATTTAATGTAATAAAGATATAGTTCTAACGTTTAGATCAACCGTTATAATAAAACCCTAGAATAAAGGGTCGAGATGAATGAACAGTATTTTAATTTTTAGGGTTGATCCTCTATAAATAGAGGACCACACCCCTCATTATAAAGAAGACGGATCCTCCCAATCTTGCTCCCATTTCATTATCTATACAACACCAAATTTAAGGGAATAACTCGTCTCAACACCATAGCCTCCAACCTCAAGCAACTCACCACAACACATGTCCTCCTTCATCCTAAACCATAATAGACGCATCGAGTCCTGATTATTGAAGCATATTTATTGAGCTTCACACTGCCAACTGAAGGCGGTCTTCAGCCCGAACAAAAGTTGTCGGTGCAGTGATCTCAGTATTTTACTTTGAATTTTGTATAACAACATAAATGATAAGACTTGTTTAACAAATGTTTTGGTTTTCTAACTTTTTGTTATCACGACTTATTATTTGGTTAAATCTATTAAAAGAAAAAAACTGTACAGACTTTTCGACCCACATATTACTTCAGTTGAAAATCTTTTATATATATTTAAAAAATTAAATAAGAGGGTTTAAGTAGTGTCATGTAAAGTTAAATAGAAATTGAAGTTTTTTTGTGCTTTCGATATAAGTTGAAAATAACCAACAATAGATACAAGGGATGATTCAAATTGACTATTATTTTCAATATATAAATCATAATTTTTATTTGGAGACGTTCATCAAATTTATATCCAATAATCTATAAATCGCATGAGAGATAATAAGTCGTGCATAGGGACAAGAAAAATATCAGAAATTTTAATATAATGCACTTACCCTACCAAAAAATAAAGAAATTTCGTTACATGCAATATAGTTCATTTATCATTACATCCTAAATTAATTACTACTACCTCAGTCCCAGTACACTTTGCACAGTTACTGTTTCACTAGTATTTTAGCGAGCGAGTTTTTTATTATTATTTGAAATGATAAAGTAATTTTAAAAAATGTGTATGATAGAGGAGTGTAAAGACTATCATACCCCACCTTAAAAGTCACTTTATTATTTTAAATATTAATAAACAAATCGCACGTAAAAACAGGAGTAAAAAGTAAGGTTGTGCTTGGATGTATAGCTCTTTTCTAATTTTTCATTTTCATGAGAACTTTTTTTTTGGAATGAATAGTTGTGAAAAATGAGAGTATGGTTGGATGTGAAAAAAGTGTAATGATTATAGTTGATGTGATATGTTTGTTGAAAATATAAGTGTGATTGGATGTGAATTTTTATTTTTATTTTTATTTTTATTTTTGTTTTTGTTTTTTTGTTGTAAATAGTTGGTATGATGAAATTTAATTTAAATTATTTTAGTTATTTTTTACATTTAAATATATTTAAAAAAATATATAGAAATAAAAAAAATATTATTTTTCAAAATATATATATAAATAAGATAAATATCATTCTCTTTTATTTTTATTACTCTCTAGGTTACATTTTTATTTGAGCTTTTGCCAAAAAAATTCATCTGAAGTTTAATTAAACATTTTATAAAGTGATATATTTTTTTTAAAATGTCTTATGATGAGATGTGATATAACTTGGATATGGTACTTTAACTCTTTAAAATAGATGAATTTTGTCTTCTGCTAATTATATCTCAATTTCATATATGAGATTGTCTTATACGAATTTTTTTTATCTTTTAGAAATTACAACTATAAATTTCAGTTGACAAAAACTCATATGAGACGGGTATAATTTAGTCTCACCCCTCATAAAGTGTTAAAGCGTCAATGCTTATGTCCCATCTCACTATGAGACTGTCTCATGCAAGTGTGTCTCATAAATTATAACTGATTCCAACATGTTTCATTTTTTGGAAGTGAATGAGAATTTATTTTGAAGTGATCTATTGTCTTTAAATGTCGTAATTAAAATAACAAATCTAATCTATCAACAAAAACTCATTTCATAAATTATCAAAAATATCATAAAATTATAAATTTTATATCATTAAAGTCATATTCACATTAAATAGAAAAATATTGCAAGCCCCCCTTATTTATAAAAAATACTAGTCTATAATTTAATTAAAAGATAAATAATAATTTTGGCCAAAATTTACAATAATAGAAAACATATATAAAAAAAATAAGAATAAAGTGCCGAGAGAAACTGAACCGTAATCTACAGACTTTTGACCAAATCTGACACATTTTATTTAAAAAAGGAGTTATGTTTTTTTTCCAAAAAAAATCCTGTAGAAATGAGTGTAGTCTTTTAAAATTCTACTGTACACTTTAGAGAATAGGATGCAAAATTGAGATTTTTTTTAGAAAAATCGAATTACAAAAAAAAAAAAAAAAGGAAAATATTTAAATACATCCAAAGATTATAAATAAAAATTAAATAACGTGTTGGTTCACTTTTCCAAATATTTCCCTAATTATTATTTATATATATATATATATTTTTTTTGAGAGCATTATTTTTATAAGTCTTCCCTTTTGCTACATTAGGGTTTTAGGCTACCATTTCACGGAACTCGCAGAGATACAATGTGGAGGCCATTAGCAACACGAGCTTTTCTCTGCCGGCGTACGGCGGCGCCGGATTTGCGTCTTCCGGTCAATCTCCAGGTACTAATCCGACCACTGTCATATACTGAATCTGCATCTCGATTTTCTCATTCCTCGCCCGCACCCCATTTCCACCAAAATCCGAGATTTTTCTCATCAAACGCAGCTGAGAATCACGAGGACCTGCCCTCTGAAAAAATCAGTCCGGAGGTTAATGAAACCAGCGATGGTTTTGATTTTAGTGGAATGAATGTTTTAGGTGAAAATACAAAGTCTGATTTTGAAAATGAGGATGTGATATTTAATGATGTTTCTGATAATATAGATGGGAGTCAGGGTTTTGGTGAATTTTTTGGCGATTCTGGTCGTTTGGGTGAAAATCTGGATTCTGTTGCTTTGGGTGAAAATGTGGATTCTGTAGAGGAGAGTGTAGGAGAAGTGAAGACGAACGATTTGGAGGCGGTTGAGAGATTGCTATCTTTGATGCAGAGCTGTGGTATTGTAGATGGGTCTATAGAAACTCATTTTGAAGAAATGGATCTGGTTTTGGAGGAAGAGCTTGTGATGAAGGTACTTGAAACTCCATGTGTTACAGCTGAGAATTTGATGAGTTTCTTCAAGTGGGCTTTGAAGAAACCTGAATTCAAGTTGACTACACGGTTTTTGGATTCTCTTGTTAAGGTGATATGTGGAGAAAAAAGGAAGAGAGAGGTTTATGGATTATGGGATTTGATATATGAGGTGGGGAAGACGGAACAGGGGTTGGTTAGCGCAGAGAGTTTGAACAAATTGATAGCTAAGTTTTCGATTTTAGGGAAGGCTAAGGCAGCATTCGATGTGTTCAGTACGTTTGAAGAGTTTGGATGCGTATTGACCGCTGATACATATTATTTAACCATTGAAGCTGTTTGCAGGAGATCCTTCAATAATTGGGCTCAGTTGGTTTGTGAAAAAATGCTAAGTGCAGATATGTTGCCTGATGCTGAGAAAGTAGGGAAGATAATAACTTACTTGTGCAAATTAGGATTGGAAAAAGATGCACATTTGATTTATCTCTATGCAAAGGATAAGAAACTTAATATATCTCAATTATCCATCAACTTCTTGGTTTCCTCTCTTTCCAGAATTGAGAAAACCAAGTCTGATGGCAAGGAAATCGATAAGGAGCTCGAAAGAGAAACTATTTCCTTGGCTTTAGAAATGTTGAATGATTACTCACCAGAAGATCGGAAACGAGCAAGTAGGCCCTTTTTGAGTGTCATTGAGAAGTTGTGTTGGATTGAGGATGTAGACAGGACGAAAAAGCTGCTGCTTGAGATGATTGAATCAGGCCCACCTCCTGGAAATGCTGTATTCAACTTTGTAATCAATGGGCTTACTAAAACCAGGGATATGGATGGGGCTCTGAGTATAAAGAAAGTGATGGAGAATAGAGGATTAAAACCTGATGTGTATGTCTACACTGTGCTTATGAGTGGTTATGTAAGGGGTGGAGATATGGTGGAAGCATGCAAAATATACGAAGAGGCCAAACAGAAGCATGCTAAACTTACCCCAGTTGCGTACCACTCACTCATTCGTGGATTCTGCAAGCTTGAAGAATACGACAAGGCTGTGAACTTGTTGAGTGAGATGAGGGAGCATGGGATTCGCCCCGATCACGATGAGTATAATAAACTGATCAAATCTCTTTGCTTCACGGCTTTGGATTGGGAAACTGCTGAAAAATTGGAGGTGGAGATGAGAGAGAATGGAGTGATTCTCAACCCTAGAACTAGGGCTCTTATTAGTGCTGTCAAGGAACTGCATGTGGGAGAGGGAACAGAAATCGCTGAGGAGGTAATTTAGGTTGGAGGAGTTGAAATTTAATTTTTTGTTTCTCTTTTTCTGAATTGCCACATTTATGGTGATCTTAATCTTGAAAGATGATACAACATGATGGTTTTGTATTCGATGCTCGTAATCGACGATTTTACTAAATTTAGGAGATGCATTTTGATGTGCTGAAGGATGTGTTTCTTGTAGGAGATCTAGCCTTGAATCAGTTACTGTATTTTTTGTTTGGTTAATAAATAGGCTTGAAATATCGAAATAATTATTAATATTGAGAAATTGTTGCTTTCCTAAATACAGGAAAGGACTGATATTGCTGAACTTATGTTTCTTCTTCCCACTGCTATGTTTCTTTTTCCCTTGTTTATAGAATAGCTGGATTTTTGTTCCAGATCCAAATTTTCAGATTAACTCTTAATTAGGGTTTAATTTAGTACGTTTTTCAATTTGGGTTCAACTCTTAATTCCTCAAAACAACCGACAATTTATTTTGTTGATTCCCATCGTATAAGACGTCAACAAGAAATGATGATTAAAAGGATTGTTATTTTCAATCAGCATGTTTTGTGAATTGGTGAATGTTGTATTTTATTGTTGTCTTATACTCCTTCAGTTCACGAAATTTATGCTTAATTTCTTGGCATAACTATTGAAAAAAAAAGGTAGATAAAGTAGATTCACGGTGATCTTGGACCCTAAATTCAGGAGAAATAAACGAAATTGCACCCCAAAGTTCTAAAAACTGGACTAAAGATTGTATGTAGTGACAAAACAAGTACAAATTGCCACTACATACGAATGTGTAACCTCTTGACATATGTGAAAGGTTAAATGACGTTTTTATTGAGCAAATTTATTATTGAGCAAATTTATTACATATTTTTAAAATACAAATTAAGTCTCTATCTAAATATTCAAGTGGAAAGAAGAGAATGGAATTATATGATACATATAATGGATATATTATTATATAAATATATATAATTAAAATTAAAATTGGATCATTTTGCCAATCCTACCAGATACGAGAAGATTATTACATGATAACACAATTAATTCCAGAATAAATGCTTAAGAAAAAGTTTTTACATTGAACATTAGCTACATTAGTTTATATCTGCAGAAATTATCCATGCCAATAACAAAAAGTTGGCGTCATTTGATTTACAACAAGAAATCTAGATAAAGATAAGGAAGATAACTCCAGAAAAGACTTTCTGAACTATGTTTGGTAATTGTATGTAAGATATCGAAAGAATGATTCATTTAAACAGATATATTGAAATCAGCTAATCCAAAATTTCAATTTCAAGAAAATCAAAATCTATACTGCTGTGAATTTTGTGTGGAAACAAGAAAAAACTGTGCACGGTATTATCATCCCTCTATATTCTTCAAAAGCAGAAAGACCCCATTTGTAATCAACTAAAAACTATTTTGATGAACTTGTGTAATCCCAATAAACCGAACCCTGCAAAATTCGCAACACACCTGTTCACGAGATGCACTGCTGCCTCTATAAGCCATGTCAACATCCATCCGATAAGCATTGATGGCCACATCATCAATCAAGAAAAATCGGGTTATATCTGTACATTGATCTAATCATCAGGGTCCATTTCGTCATCCTGCTCTCCAGACGGGGTTGACTCAGCTTGGCTTTCAACCAACTCCACCACATCTATATCATTGTCTTCTTCTTGTGTTTCAGAATCATCAGCACTCGTTTCTTGGACTGTTTGAGGATGTTCCAACCCTTGAGGACACTCGTCCTGTCCTTCATACATTCTCTTTTGTAAACGTGTAAGATCAGCAGTCTTGACTGTTGTACAAGAACATTCTGGAAGGGGGTGAGAGAGAAACGACTTTGGCTTAGCTCGATCAATTGCTTGCAAAATGCCATCTTCTGCTGTGCTTTTGTTGAGGTGTTCTCTTACAGCAAGAGTCCAATTGCGTGGAGGATGGTAAAGATGATCGCTCGTACTATTGAAGAGTTTAACAAGATATTTCCTGCATATGGAAATGTACAAATTATTGGAGGAAAGAGTTTGACAAAATAAGGGAGTGCTTGGTTCAAAATTCCTCAAAGCAAATGGTAATGGGAATGAACAAGGAGTAATTGTGGAGATTAATGAGAATTAAGATGATCAATTCACCGTATTGAGACTAAAAATAAGTTTATCATTAACCAACTTTGATTAATTACATCCCCTCCCATAATCATTTCTCCTCAATCATTCCACTATTTCTTAACCAACAATCATTTTTTCCCTTTATTCAAAATAAAAAATCTTATTGTCATTGCCATTAAAGAATTTGAACCAACCGCCCCCTGAATAGAACAAAGTACAAAAAACTACATGAGGTCTGGTCTATCTAAAGAAACACCTACTAAACCCCACGTGGTATTGCAACAGACCCCTTGAAGTCTCTGTTTTTCTTAAGACCCCCCCCTCCCCACCCCCCACAACCAACCCCACCCCCCACCTGCCCAAAAAAAAAGGACGGTGCACTTTGCAAAAGATAACTAATGTAAAAGGGTGTTATCTATGATGGTTAGATTTTTTGCAAGTATAGTAAACTTTAGAGGGTATTTTTTGTAACTATTTTAAGATAAACTACAACGTGTAATACTTAGAACACCTATAACAATAGAGCAAAGTTGGCTTTTATAAAATACAATGAAATTGCAGTAGTGAAACCCCACAGTTACCTGTCAGGTCTGTACGTTCTACTCGCCGCCATTTTGAACAACCGATGTCCCATTATCAAGCTGGAAAAATCTGGCCATCTACTACCATCATTATCGAAACCGGGAAAGAACGCATCAGCTTCAACAGAAACAATATAATCAAGAGCATCCCATAGCAAACGATGAGCTTGCTCCCTTAAATCATTTGGGGAAAGCTCTGGTTCTGAATCTTTTTCTTGAATCCATCCGTACCACCCTTCTTTTTCGTGTCTATAAATGGGTCGATCAGGGGGTGGAGGAAGGGGTCGGGGGCGGGGCCCGGCCTTGTCCCATTCTTCTTTTAATTGTTTTGCACTTTTTGACGGTGGAAATTCAAACAAATCGGGAGAAAGCTCGGTTTCTTGCCCAATTATATTAGCAATCTCTTGTTTGCTGCACAAAGAAGTACGATCCACTGAGTTGGCGAACATGGCTCTTAAAGGAATCATAACCCTTTGACCGCCAAAGGTTTCAGAACCTGCCAAGTATATTCTTGTTCGTGGAGGGTAGCCCATAGCTCTAAGAAGAAGTCCAACCTAAAAATCTTAAGAGATAAGTTAAGATCTTGATTCACAAGGAATACATGTCAAAAAAATGATATGTAAATCACAGCCCTTCTAGTTCACAAGCCATCTTGCAGTTTTGACTTTTGAACTCATTTTTTCTTTTACCCTTCCATCAATGCATAATTTGGTAAAAAACTTTGGCAAGAGGAAATATGTTGGAAATGAAAGTTTTAAAATATTAATATCACACCAACAATACAAAGTTAAAACATCCAATCTTTGGTTAAATACAAATAATATCTTGACTCAGAATAGCATAACTGAACTAACCAACTTGCAGCATGCAAAAAATCACTGAATACTTCAACTAAAGTACCTAGATAAAACAAATATCTGCACTTCAATCATGTAATAAAAATAGGAAAGGATTAACAAATCCTTGTATAAAAAAAAATACCTCTTCTGGCATTAGTGGGCATGAACCATTTCCTTTTCGACCATATGAATCTACACTTAGCCCTTCTTTTATAATTCCTTGTTTGATCATCTGTGCTCGACGGTACTGTATGAGTTCAGTGTGTACATCCTACTCATACAGGGTTAAATTCAGAGTCAGCATATAATTGATAGGTTTTGCAAGCATGTTCATGTTGTTTTATAGATTACAACAAATAATGTAATGAAACAATGGAAGAGGTGTTGTTGTTGTGGGAGGGTTGACCTAAAACTCAGAGTCGGCATATAATTGATATATTTTCTTTCACTTGTATCCCGCTCCAAAAAATCTCTCATAATTTTGAACTTACCTTTATTAATTTATATGCACCCATTCTTAATTTTATCAACAAACACTAAAACATCACTTATTCTGAATCAAAGGGAATAGAAATTTGAAACAGAAAAATATTTCCAATAACAGTAACAAATATTCTGACGTGTCTTCCAAAATTATCATATATCATCTCTTTTCCTAATAAATATCTAACCAAATGTGAATTCCCACCACCAAAACACATTCTCCAATAACAATCTCTCCAGAGACTATTAGTTTCCATAATATTATACTATTTGTATAGATAGCCTTGCTAAAGGAATATCACATCATGAGTTTTTCCTGATATATCACGTTTTAAAGCATTGCGGCCACCAATCCCCCCACCCACCCAAAAAAGGTTGAGTAGAACACAAGTGAATGAGTAAAAAACACAATAGTACACACATTTTCTATGTGATGGTCAACTTGGTATTCTCAGTTACTAAATTCAAAAACAGTACCATTGATATCAGTACCAGACACACAACATCAATGGAGTTTAAGTAATAACTTGATTTATATTACAAGACATGCTTGGAGACGCACATACACAAAAAAAAATCCATCTATTTACTGACCTTAAATTTAATCAATTGACCATCAGAGCTACAAATAAAAGAGTATGCCAGTGACAATAAAGACACATTAATTACCTGAAAAAGTTCAGCACAACCATGATATGCTAGGGTTTCCCTCTGTAGCCCAGGGTGATACGCAAGATAAGGTTGACCAGAACCTCGCAGCCTGTAGAATGGAAATAAAACGCAAGAACATAATCATCTCCACATTTGAAAAAGCATACAGTCAGGTCATTGTTTAGGAATTTCATAAGATTATCTATGTTCTTTCAAAGTGGAAGAAAGAAATCATGACCTTGTGTAAAACAGGGAATATCAAATAGAAATTAATCATAGAAATCCTTATTTTGGCTGAAGCCGATATCAACTCTTTAAATATGATGATCATGAATGATGATGAGTTTTCTCATGCTATTAACTAAGATCAGAAATGAATGACGCACAATTATAACAGCTTCTTAGTGCACAATTATAACAATTATAAAACTATTTATGTTTGGTAACCCCTTACTCCACATATCACAAGTTAACATCAACAATCATAACAACAAATTCCAGAAGCAATCTACTCACCTTGCTATCATTTGATGCGCAACTTCTATAATTTCTGTACGGAAATGCAGTGCATGAAATGCAACTCGGCATCTGAGCCTTTGGTACTCAATGAAGCTTGAGGGAAGGATGGACTGAAAGGAAAACAGAGAAAAGCAATCAATCAGAGTGGAAAAGTTAGAAGAAAAAAGCTATGCAACCATAAATAAACAGGTCATGATAGGTTTGTGTCGCAGTTTTTCTGACAATAATCCTATAAGCCATTCCTACTTGAAATATACCCCGTTTCATAGTAAGTGTTGTTTCAGAGGCTGAATTTTGTTTCAAATTTAGGGAGTAAGACAGACGGCTTTATTCTAAAACAAAAGTGGCATGCTTATCCAAGTATCGCAGAAATAACCACGATTCTTAACACTTAGAAAAATCAACGCCAGATGTTCTTTCATAAGTTCAAATCTTCTGCTACCAATTATGGAGATCTTCACAGTCTCGATAGTGAACATGATTTTTACAAAATAAGTAGAAGAGTTTTAAGGAATAAAAAAAATAAACACGTATATACCTGCAAGCATCCTCCATCTGCAAGTATTAAGCCAATGGCCTTTGATTTCTTCAGTTTAGGTAAAATTTCACGCAGATAATAATTCGGGGATGAGGAACTCAGTGGTTTGATGATTGGAAATTGTTTCAGTTTCCTGCCCTCCATCAAATTTGATGGTAGGGTTTTTACAATGATCACATCACTTGCTAAAGCTGCCATGAATTTCTGTTCATCAAACAGATATGAAAAACTCTTGAACTTGGAACTGCATTGTGTTTAATGCAATTTAGGGGTTAGAAATGCCAATGAGATGTAAATTGTTATTTGCTTTCTTTTTTCATCAAAATTAACAGAAACCTGATTCCTTTTGATTGAAGGCTTTGTTGAATCTCTGGTATAACAAGGGTAGCATTTAGAAGCCTCGATAACGCAACTAGATCACAAATCTAGAAAATACAAAGTCAGTTAGAATCTCATATTAAGCATGAAAGAAAGCAATTTTTAGAAGAGAAAAATGAGAATACCGAGGTTCTAATCTTCTCAAAGCCACCGTATATTTTAGCATAAATGAAACCATTATTTTGCTCGTCTGGAACTGAAAACAGAGAAGGCAGTAAAATCTCAGATGTTGGAAGTTCAGAGATAAGTTCATTATACAATTTAACCAACAAATCAACTCCCCACAGCATTATATTCATCAGATAAACTATAATTCAGTATGAGCAATTTTAACAGTGAATACTTTCTCTTTCACTATCACTATTTAAGTTAGACAATAAATTGCATGAATCATCTGTGGAATCTTGAATCCACCACATGGTTTGGAAATAGTTCCAATATGGCATTCATTGCAAATCGGTATACGGGGAATATGGGCTACTTAAGCATGAATAATTGATCTATTCCCATCAAGCTAATACAAGAAAGTCGTCTATGAATAGTAACCGCCGAGAACTTTTAAAGCATTGACGCACAAAGTATTTGCTATAAGGAAGAAAGACCTTTCATAGAGCATTTTAAAAGAGGCACGTATCCTGAAATTAAAATATAACAATTGAAAAAGTCAAAGGTGAATACAACTTACAGGAAGCAGCATACTTATATTGCTCAGAGCCTCCAAATATTAATTTATATGTAGATTTTGTTTGCAGCTAGCTATATTCTCAGTTCTTCATCCCAAGAGCTCATAGTCAACTAGTACACAAACAGGATTACTTATTTCTCATGATACTACTATTACAAGTTCCTCAAGATAGAGTAATTGCAATATAATCCATATAGCAAGGCAAATATTGCACCATTTAAACAAAATACCATAACAATAAGTGAAATGAAACAGTAAAATATATAGCAATTGAAATGCACAATGATGGATACATATAATCTACGGAAAACATGCGAACACTATTGACAACATGTTCCATCATTTATAAATGAATTAGTGTCATAACACCACAATTAGAACATTGAAGCCCTCTTGCAACAACTAAGACACATTACCAGGGTACGATGTAGTTCTCGGGTTTGCATACGGCTCCAAGGGCTCCAACGCCTTCACTTTTCCCCATAACCTCCTATAACCAGCACCCTTCACCAGTATCCACACAAATTCACACATTAGCAGGACATTAACAACCAAATTTCATAACAAATTTATTCATCTAACCCTGCCTCTAAAGAATCAAAAGTATCAAACAACTTCTTTCACCTTTCCAACGGCAGCTTCAATGTGATTTAAATCATCAGTAAAAGCTGTGATTGCACTATACTGCAGAAGGCTGGCACTAGACTTTGCAAGAAACATATGCAGCATTATAGATGCAAATGATAGTACTAGTCCCGCAAGTGCCGCCCATTTTATTTTAGATTTCATTCTAATTCTTTCAAACCAATCCAAATATCAGTCTCCAACTCCACCCCTACCCTACAAACTGCAATGCACATTCAACACCAGCATAAGAGAAATGGAATAATATAGAATCGAGCCCAACCCATTGCAATTTCAGATTATATTAATCCAAATCAAAATAAGATAAAGTGACGGTGATAAAATGCAGAAAATAAGCAGCACTGGAAGGGTGAGATTATTACCGAGAGAAGGGGCAAGCTTCATACAACAGCATGAGAGAAAAAAAAACCTCGCAATCGGATAAGCCTTTGTATACAATCGGATAAACCAGATCGCAGCTCAGCTATCGTACGCCAAGTTATAGAGCTATTTTAAGAGAGAGAAAGAGCGGGATCCATTTCCAATGCACGCATCAACGCAGATTACACCCAATCAAAAAAATAAATTGGGTTTCGTCGAAATCACGAAACCCTTTTTACCTTAATTCCTACTCTTTGATTGGATCGATGTGGAAAAAATATTATGAACTTCACTATTCACTTCTCACCACTGTATTGATCGAAACTAATAAACCCAGAAATCCAAAAAAATTAAAATTAATAATGATGAAAGCTTGTTTTGTACAGAGTAAAAGGGTTTAAAGATTTACGTATATGTCAATTTTTCCCAGATTTGTTGCTTACCGGAAATGGCAATCACCAATTCCGATCATTCGTTTTTCTTGTTTCCTTCCTTCCCTTATAAATATATTATAATAATGTTTTCTCAATTACAGAAATGAAAAAAATCATAACTTGTGCTCATCAATTACCACTTTACCCTCCCACCTCCCAAAACACCGTTTACGGGAGTCGGGATTTCTCCATTTGTCCATGGGCAAAATGGGTAACATGCCACTATATATATATGCCTAATTTGACCCAATTTTTCCTTTATCCATTTTCTCAGAAAGGAATTGAGGCGATGGAGAGATTGGGATTTCTTCAAGGGTGGTTGCCCCTCTCCAATCGCCGATGATTTTTCTCCATTTAAAATAAAATCAAACAGCCCTTTCTTCATCTCGATGTTGAAACTTGAAACTAGCTGCGATTTCCATGTTTTTGTTGCCTGAGCAATATAAGGCTGTGTTTGGATTCGGGATTTTGATTTTGTTTCAAATTTCCGGCAGCTGTATGCTACCGGAGTTTGTAAAGCCGTGGCGTTGAATATTGTACTGAGGCTGTGAAGATTTTATTTCAAAGTCTGAGCTAATGGATCGGGCATTGAGAGATCCGACCCGTATCTTGGCGGGGCGATCCGGTTACTGTGATTTTGTAACACATGTGACCGGCGATTTGCAGCCATGGCGGTGCCGCCTTCTCCTTGCCCATTTTCTTACCGATCTGAGCCTCCGTTGTACAATGATTTTGTTTAATTTTTAATAAATTTATTATTTTTGTACAATTTGAAAAAAAATATAAATTTATTATCACCTTACTATTGCTTATTTAAATGCTGATGTACGTGAACATAATGAATACAGTACCTTCTCTTTAACTTTTTGTAAATTATAAAAATAGTAAAGAAAAATCAAAATTTCAAAAGCTAGAAACACAACAATTTTATAGAACACAACTTGTACAATTCAAATGCACTTTTGAAGCATGAAATTTTACTTATCAAATTAACTATGTAAATTATGTAAATCACAATAATTATATCTAGATTTATTTGAATTACCAAAAGTATCCTACAATTTGGGTGCCTTGCCATTGCCCATTAGTCATGAGATTTTCAATTCATCTATTAATTAGACATTGATAAGTGAGTAAACAAAAAATTGTTAAAACATCGATATACTTTAGTTGGTAAATATCGTAAAAGAATATTAAATTTAAATTTGTTTAGTATATAAGAATTTGTCATTGAGATTCCAAATAAGCAATTGATTAATCGTCACTACAAAGTCATTGGATACTTTAAAAACTTCAAGAAATTAAATTATAATATTCCTGTAATTTTGTATGTGTTCATAATAATCTTGTAAATTTTTATTTCATTAATTTTAATTATTTTTTGTTTCAATTTTAACCCTTTTATCAAAAATTTGATCGAAAAATTGACCTAATTTTTTATTATGGTCACGTCGACGGTCGTCACCACCACTATCATTTAAACTGTCTCTCATTTGGAAAAAAAAACTCTCAATCAATTTTATATTTTATTATACCTCTCCCGTGAATCGTGACTTCAAAATCACAAATTTCATTCATTCTCGTGACTAATTTCGAGTGATTTACGTTGATGCGAGGGTCGAAACTAATACTGTTCTCTTCCCCTCACTGTACTCGTCATTTCGATATTTTTTTAGTGTCATTTTGTATACTACCAGGGATGGATCTAGAGGGTGGCGCCGAGGGGAGGTCTTCCCCTTGGGAATAAATTTTTTTACACCATATATGTCGAAAATTTTATATTTATACCTAAAATCGTAAAATTTTGTCATTTCATTCCATTGGAATTCTAAAATTCTGCTGCCCTTACCCAATGGAAAATTTTGCGCCCATTAGGACGAAATCCTAGATCCGTCCCTGTATACTACAACCAATTTCCGGCCAATTTCTTGTCAAAATTCAAAAAAAAATCTACAAAAAAAGGTCTAAAATTGATATCAAAATGATCGCAATTGATAAAATAAAATTTTAGATGATCATTTATGAACTTGGATAAAGTTACAGGATCATTTATGATTTTTTTTCTCCTCTAATCCATCACAAACACACACGGTAATGTATCATATGACTTTTTTTATTAATACTTCATTCATCCCTCAAAAGTATGTTCAATTGAAGTTAAATAAATTTTACGAAGAGGTAGATTAAGTACGGTTGTCGAGATAATCACTTAATTATTCAAATTATGATTATAGTTTACTTACATTTAATTATATTATTTATAAATTGACTTAATCTAGATTTTCGTAAAACATGTTTCAACAATCTGAGTATACTTTCGGGGGATGGAGGGAGCGCAACAATTTTCTCAATTTTTTAGTGTAACAATTTTCTCAATTGAAAAAGATATAGGCGTAAATTGTGTTCGCCAATTACCACAATACCCCTGACCTTCCAAACCAATTCCCAAATTTCAGCGTGGGCAAAGTGGGAAACAAGGTTAACATATGAACCCCCTTCAGCGTTTCATTTTTCCATTACCCATTAGCTCAGAAAGAAAAATGAGGCGACGGAGAGATCTGGAATTTCTTCTAAAGGGCGGTTACCCTCTTTGTTCGTCGATGATTTTTCTTCGGTAAAACAAACAGCCCTTTCGCTGTATCATCACAGATACCTTCAAACTTGTTTATAAGTACGTACATACAAGTACTAGCCATCAATATACACACATACATACATACATACTGTTGGTTACGGAATATTATAAGGCTGTGTTTGTTTTGGGTTTTATGAGGATGGATGGATCTGGTGACTGAAGATGCTGTGATGGTTTTTTTTTTCTTTTTTCTGAGCTAATGGATCGGGAATTGAGAAATGCGACCCGTATCTTGGCGGGGCGACCCGTTTGGCGTTGTGATTTCGGGTCACGTGCAACCGGTGTTCGCAGCCATGCCGGCGCTGCCTTCTCCTTTCCCCCGAATTTCTACAGATCTGAGCCTCTGATTTTTATTTTAATATTTTATAATTGTGTTTTTTTTAGGATACATTACTGTTAATTTCTTCAAGTATTTGAAAACATTTTTAATTCATAAAATATTATATTAAACGATTTTACAAGTACGATTATAGACATTTTAATAATTCAAAATTTGTTATTTTACTCTTGAATACATATTTGGTTTAGCGATTACATTAGGATTTTTAGGATTTGTTCCACTTTGTTAATAGAATTATATTGGGATTGTTTATTCAATAAACTGAAACTGTGTTTAGACTTTAGAGTCTCAAGATTATTGGTTCAATTATTGAAAAACAGCTTAATTTTCGGCCCATTTTAATTAACTTGTTTGTATAAGAAGACAAAAAATTTGTATGATTTGATCTTATAAAAGAGATGAATTTCATTTACTTATATTGTGTGATCATGCCACCCACTGTTGTAAAATTATGGGCCTCGAATTGAATATTTTAAAAGAAAAAATTGAACAAAATATTCAATTGGAGCATCATCTCATATACCCAAAATTGTCTAATAATAGGAGGGAGTTTTGTATTTCAAAATAGTATAATGTGCTTAAAGGCTTTGTATTTGCAAATATTCTCAAGTCTTAACTGATGCAGCTAAATACTCAATCATAAAAAAAATTGTGTAATTTGTGTGTAACACTAATTTATAGTGAATTTTATTTTTTTAAAATATTGTCACTGTTATATAGAGATAATATTTTTTTACATATTATTACTATTTTAAAAAATAAAATGATAGTGTATAAATATATTAGTGATAATGTCTATATATAATAGTGATAATGCTCAACATAAACTCGGATTCACAAAAAATTAACTTGTTTTGAAAAATAATTTTATATTTTTTTATGTATAAAGTAAAATAAAAAAAAGTTGATTGTGTGTAGGCTTAAAAATAAATTAGGATATATTCGTTTTTAGCTTATAGTGGACGTGGGAAATCCGGACTTTGAAGTCTTAGGATTTCAAAATTTTGATGAATAGTTAAAATGTACTCTCTCCGTCCCATTTGAGGGTTCACACTTTAACCGGCACACATTTTAAGAAAAAATGATTTTGTTGACTTTTCAAAGGGAATAGAGGGTGGAGATTGTAAGAATTTTTTCCCTATTTGGGTTGTGCAACTTGAAATGGGACGGATCGAAATGGAAAGTCTGAAGGCTCAAATGGGACGGAGGGAGTATGTTTGTTATGGAATTTTATAGGGTAGGATGGTGAAAAAAATTATTGATATGATATTATTATATTATTTTAAATGTATTGGGAGAATAAAAAAGTAGATGTGAGTGTATTGAGGGAATTAAAGGTAGAGTAGTAGTAGGTTATGAGGTAGAGTAGAATTAATAGAATTTCAAGATCCTTACTTTAAGTCTCAAAATAAATGGGGGTTTGAAATTGTAAAGTACAAAGTCCGATGAGATAGTCGCGAAATGAATATATATTGTGAAGATATGTAGGATTTTCTAATTTTATAGTGTACAAGTCGAGAAAGAAAAATGTTCAACACATGACTATTATTTATGTTTTATTAAATGAAAAACAAATATATCTATAGAATATTTGTAATTATCTAATCAAATACAGTAATATTTTTGAGGCAAATTATAGTGTGAACAAATTTTACTGTGAAATTGGTTAAAAAGTGTGACTTTTTCGGTATGACTTTTTCTATAAATAATATTATTCATAAAAGTGAAGGGTGTGATTTATATTATAGCAAAGAGTGTCGTAGTGATAACTGAAGGGTGTGACTTATATTATTAAAGGGTGTAACTTATATTATTAAAGAGTATTTCTGTAAAAAAAAAAAACACTAATTTCACGGTGATCAACTTTCACAGCATACCAACTCTCTTTTCGAAATTCTAATATTCTGAATACGGACATCAACATTTAAATACGAGTTGGTATGCTGTGAAACTTGTTCACCGTGAAACTGGTTTTTTTTTTTACAGACATACACTTTAGTAATATAAGTCATACACTTTAATAATATAAGTCACACACTTCGATTTATCACTTCTTACATTTCTTTCTTTATAATATGTTTCACACCCTACACTTTTATGAGTAATAATACTTTTTATAGTAAAAAATCACCCACTTTATAGTAAAAAATCACACACTTTAGTAATATAAGTTACACTCCTTAACCAATTTCACCGTAAAACTTGTTCACACCATACTTTGCCTTTAAATACTGAATCAACTAAAAATATTTAATTTATAAATATATAAAAATAGAAGTATTTGTCAAAAGTCAAGAAATTCTACTGTAGCGAGTTACTGTCACTCGCCACATGGTGATACTGTGTAATTTACTCGCTGATTCTCGCGTGACACTGCTGAACCCATATATTTTATTTTTTGGTAATAATTCGCATTAAAATAATTGATTTTTTATATCATTATTGACAGAGCACGCATAGATTGTCGTGCTTAATTATGTTAATGTCAGAAATTAATTGTACACTATTATCCAAATTCATTTGTTCCTAGATATATTATTAAATTTGAATTCGAAACAAATTATATTCAGAATATCTGTTGTCTTTATTGATTTGGCATGCTTTGAAAATCATGATTGTGCTGCTCCAAACCCAATGAATTTGAATTTAAAAGTATTCCCAACAAAAAATATATATTAGCCTTCCTTCCATCACAATCCATTGCTTTCATGTTAATTCTTGAATTTGCACGGATGTAAGGTTCTTCCATCTCTTTTCTATTGAATTTCTGTAAACTACTCCTTCATTATATAACATTGAAGATTTACGGTTTCATTTAACAGGATTTCAATTTTGGAGTGTGCACTTGCAAACAAAATAGTATCGATTTTATTATGTTCTACACAACAAGAAAACAATTAAGCAGCATGAGTCTACTACATGTTCTATACAAACTGCTTTCCTATTCAATATTGAAACTCACAAATTCATTTATGTTTTACATGTTAGCAGGTCAGATACACTTGGAGCAGGACGTTATAATGAAGAGTATGAGAATTGGGTAAGTTTATTCAAAAGTTTGGTTTTTAATTATCATTATCTCTATATTTTACCTGTCATTTTTAACTTCACATTTTCACAATTTTGAATGCAACATAGCAATGAGTTCTGGATTTAGCAAACTAACCAGTGATTTCTTTATTTTCGCAGTTTGCCAATGACATCAAGCTTGCATGAGACCGTCTCACGGTGAGACGGGGTATAAGTTGGGTATTAACGCTTTAACACTTTGGGAAGAGTGAGTGTAATTTATACTTGATTGTACCCCATTTTCTGCATGAGACCGTCTCATATGAGTTTTTGTTTTGTACTGTATCACCTTATCTTACTTGAACAATATGGACAGCTAATGTGGTTAAAAAAATTAAAAGATAAGGTACGTAAGAACATACCGGAATGAGAAAAATAAATGAGAAAGTAGATCCTAATGATCGATATTCTTTAAATAAAATCAATACTACATCTATATAAAAAAAATTGCATAAAATTTGTAGAATACACTATTTTGAAATGAAATACAATAAATCTGATTGTGCTTAACCAAGATATTGTTATTTGAGCTACTTTTTTTGCCTGCTATCTAAACACTAATTGTTCACATACAGCGTGAATAAAAACGTACAAAATTGTTCTTAAATTGTTACTTAACACTAATTCTTCACTTAACACTAATAGTTTAATGAGTAGTAGATGCATATTGTTCAATTTATAACAATATGTACCAAATTATTCACCTACAGATAAAGGACCAAACATAAATTTAGCGAAATAATATGTACCTTCAAAGACTGGGGAAGACACGGAATAATGGAGATTGAGAGAAACATCTGTTCGTTGTCGTAGAAAAAAAATAAAAAAATTCGATAGTGGTATGGCTATTGTGTGTGTTGTCATGGTGTGAGTAATTTGTGGATAGTGAGTAGATTTTTTATAATTAATTTAATGATTTTGCGAGTATAGTAATTAGTATTGCACTATAATTGTTATGTTGTGGCTTAATTTAATTGTCATGTATTATATTCCAAAATCATGTGTTTGCCTTGATTTTTAAAGAAACCCAATAGTATTTTTAAATATCTAAAATAACCTATGCAACTAAAAAATAAATTAATTTATATTATAAGTATTTATCTCATAAAATGGTAGTAACTTTTAATATACTTTACTAACTCTCTAAACCATCTATTTAAATGTGATTTGATAAAGTATTCTTTAGCAATGATGTAAGTGAGACCATTAATTTGACGAACCTAATCTAATATAATTTTTCATTGATTTTTGATAAAATTAAATAAAATTGAATATTAATCTTATTGAAATAGAACTAAATTGATTAACGTAAATAAGACAAGAAATTCGGGACAGACCTTTTTTAAAAATGTGTCATTATATCCGGAACAAAAAGATAAATATATATTAATAAAATTAATACTAGTTTATGTACAATCCTATTCTACAGAAAATGTTATGGGCCATTTTAGCTCGGAAGACTCAATTTTTCGAAGAGAGGTACATGCCCAGTGCAGCAGCACATCGGAGAAGCCCCATTAAATTACATATCTACCCTTCTCCACTTCAAAAGCCAAAACCCGGATTCACACAATTCAGATGAGGGCTCGCTCATCACGCATTAGCTCTAAAAAATGGAGGCAAACGGCGAGGCAGGAGTTTTTCAAGGGTTGTTGCCCCTCCGATGAATTTCTCCAAATGAATTAACAATCCTTTTGCATTCAGAAAAAAACAAATACAGTGTGTGTGTTTGTTAACTAGATCTGGCTTTTTTTTTTCTTTTTTCTTTTTTTGCCAGCGATAATGCGTCGTTTGGAAGCGACAGTCTGCTTATATACAGTTCCATTCGGGTCGGATTGAATGGGCGGTGATGATTCTTCATCTTTTTTTGTTGGAGCTATTGGGTCGGGTGTGGGTTTATCCGGCTCGTAACTTGGCGGGGCGAGCCGGACCGCACGTGAGCAACACGTGCAATCGGTGTTCTCGCAGCCACGGTTCCCTCCCCCGACGATTTCATTGATCTGAGCCCCAATTCTCAATTGAAGGGATTTTAAAAATTACTATGTTGTTGTAGATTTAGCTCGTCAATTACCAAAATACCCCCACTTCCCCCCAACAAGTCAACACTAGTAAAACTGCAATTTCGTGATTTCAGCATGGGTAAAGTGGGAAAAGGGTCACAATAAAAGCATTGTTTGACCCAATTTCCATTATCCATTTTCTCTCTGAGAAAATGGAGGCGACGGAGAAATGGGATTTCTTCAAGGGTGGTTGCCCCTCTCCATTCGCCGATGATATTTCGAAAACAAACAGCCCTTTAATCTTAGCAGCACCAGACATCTGGAGTTGTTAAGACTTGAAATATATATATTACATGCATACATACTCCCATTCTTATATGTTTTTCCATTATTCTGTTGCTTGACCACTACAAGGGGGTGTTTGTTTCAAAAACTTATTTTCAAATTCCTGGCGGTTTTTCGCTGCCGGGGTTTGTGATGGTGGATTTGGTGACTTATATATAAGAGGCTGTGATGAAATTTTTGTATAATTTTTCCGAGCTTATGAATTGGGCATTGAAAAAGTGTGGCCCGTATCTTGGCGGGGCGATCCGGTGATCTGCAGCCATGGCGGCGTTGCCTTTTCGTTGCCCCCATTTTTTACAGATCTGAGCCTCTGGTGTTCATAATAGATTCAACAAGCTAGTTTCAAATTAACAATTTTCACAATTAAAAATTGAAAGGGTTAATCGCATGAAACTTTGTTTGAAAATTGCACAAAATTTTCTTGAATAAAATAAATAATCCTTTTTTGTCAAAAAGAGTTGATGGTTATATCCAATTCTTGTAAGCCCACTTGTTTTTTTCAAATATTCACGTCTAGAATAGTGTGAACAACATTGTTGGTCCCAATGCAAAGTCTTCTTTACGTGTATGAGGGGAATACTGGCGTGTTGATGTTTTTAAAACTTTTTTCATCGAGATCAACTTGGGCCGATAATCTCAAGAGATTAGGTTGGTAAGATAGATCGCTTTGAGTCAAAGTTTCATGAGGCAGTGATTGACGGAAACCGCCGTAAACCTCTCGATAATCTGTTGAAGTCCACGAGTGTCGAGAGATCCCGAGTTGCTTGGATCGATAACTAACTTACTAAACCCTCGGAAAAGACGTTCGGTTTAGTAACTATATGTTCTACTTTCTATTACCATGCGGAATGGTTGGCCTTTAGTTTATACTCGTTTTAAACTTTCTTTGAAAAACCTTCCTTTTATGGAATAAGAATTAGGCCGTGATTCGTTATGCAACTTGATGGATTGATTTCAACCGAATATCAATTGAAAAGTATGCAAGTCAATGCAATGTGATTAAGCACATATAAGGAAAGCAATAAACAACACAAAGAATTATAGTGGTTCGTAGACCTGCCTCCTACATCCACTCTCTCTCGATCCTCGAGAAATTCACTAATCAAGAGAACTCGACTACCTCGCGTAGTTTACTTACTCAACTTGGCCCTGAGTTTTTACGACTACTCCACGTAGTTTTACTTACTCAACCCGACCTTGGCTTTTACGACTACCTCGTAGTTTCTTTACTCAAACACAAACAAGCTTTCGGACTACCCATGTAGCTTACTAACTTCTCCTCTATAGTTTTTTACGACTACTCGGCGTAGTTTACTAACTTCTTTCAACTCTTCTCACCAACAAACACACTCCAACTACCTTTCCGAGGGTTTGGGGTTTTCGGATGGTTTTCAACTAGGATGAGATATCCTTTACAATGAAGACAATGCAAAGGGTTTGGATATCTCGACTAAGCTTTGGATAATTCTTATCAATTTAAAGCAGTATAGTGAGCTCTCTTCAATATAGAAGCCTTGGGAAATTCTAAGTTTTTCGATTGCTTTACCTTTTCATGAGAATAAGTTTGAGCTCTTGAGTTCTTGATATAAATTTCCGTAACCTTACAATGTAGAGGGTCACCAAGATTTATAAGGCATACACCAAGGTCACTCTTGAAAACTATCCGATTGGAGAGATAGCCGTGAGTTTCCTCTTTTATGGTGTGTGAGGAAGCGGCTATATTTAGGGTTTGAAACTCCCTAACACGTTTTTAAAGCAATAGCTTTTCATGTAAGCGGTCTTCACTTTTTGCGATCTGGAACTTTTGTACATCGACATCTTTTTTCGGCTGACTTCATTATTGTCAAGTATGAATGCAGTGTTGTCTTCTTTTTTTTTACTTTTGTCTCCAGATTAAAGGTAGAACACCTTCAACGGCTCTTTTTGGTTACAAACTCGAGTTGATATAACCTTAACAACACTTCGACTTAGTTCTTTTTATGCGCATTTGAATGTCTTGACAAATATCTATTTTCTAAGGAATCGCGATCTTTACCGATTGCATCCTTGAGATAGATATATTGGTGGCTCGGAACATTGGGGTTTATCTTCGAGCATTCAAGACATTCTTCGAGTCTTGATAATTATTGTGCCTTCAAATATTCTTGATCTTGATCTTGATCTTGATCTTGCGTCTTGAGTCTTACGAGTCTTTAGGTCTTCTCGAGTCTTGAGTCTTCCGAGATATCTTGACCGATATAATGAATCTTCATCTTGAGTCTTGATTTTTCGGTATCTCTCGAGTCTTGATATCTCGATTTCACATTGAGTCTTGAAACTTCCGGTTTCATACTTAAAAGTTTCTTCATAAAATATCTTGAGTTCTTCAGAGTCTTCAGAACCTATCCTGAACTATATCTGCTGACTATACATTTTGCAGATAACATCCTGAATACTCTAAAACTGAATCCTGACTCAACTATCAAGATCATTTTGAACATGTCATACTCATGGGTTTTGAGATCTAATCAAAATCATATATCTTTATTAAATTCATCTCCCAACAATTTCCCCATTTTTGATGATGCCAAAACCTATCTTGTTACAAACATATAACCTATACTCAGGTTTCAGTTTATCCTATTACAAGATTGATTATGTCTCCCAACAATTTCCTAAATCAGAGAAACTCCCAACAATTTCAGAGGGTCTCCCAACAATTAATCATTCAATAATTTCTTAAGTAATGAATCTTCTTAATAGTTCATTACTAAATACTTAAACAATTTCCCCCATATTCAGACAATCAGTTCAGAGACAATCATTCAGGCATATCAAATATAAAAGACATGTAAATAAGATAATGAGATATTATCTTTTGAGCATAAATGATAAATCTTCATTGATGATTGGTTTGAGTTACAGATTACAATGAGTTTATCAACAAAATCAAAAAGACAAAAATTTAAAGATTCTGAGAATCTTCTAAGTCTTGATCTTGATCTTGATCTCGATCTTGATTTGGCTCTTGGTCTTACGCTCTTGATTTTGCTTCATTCTCAACTTCATCGGTGAGGCACCTCCAGTCGAACATTAGAAAAAATCTCTTCTTGACTCATTTCTCTCCTTGATGATGTCCGGATTTGTTTTCTGTTAAATGACCAAAGATCTTGAAAGCAATTTCTTGAGTAATGGCCTTCTCATTCACCAAGCCATTACCAAGTCTTGGAGGAGGATAGGAATATGGACCGGTGGCTACTATCTGCACCTCTCCTTCATCCGCAAGGTTAATCCCGACTTTGGAGATATTTTGGATAGAAGGTTAGGAGATATTCAATGAATGCTTCATTACGATCGAGCTTTCCCTCTCGGCTCCACGAGCACATCATAATAGAACAAGAAGGTTCTCTTGACCTCTTCCCACATATCGTTGAGTTTGATAGGCATCCATTTATCAGCGTGGGGCCAATCCGGTCTTTTGATGTCTCTCTCTCATTTTGCTATAAACTTCTTGAATCCACTCATTCGCTTAAACTCTTTCTTGATCTTCTTTTCTTATCACAGGCACTTTTGAAGGAGAAGCGGCGACTTTCTTAGCTTGTTCTACGGAGTGTCTTGAGCTTATTCCTCGTGTTGAAGACTTTTTTTACGAGGTTGAGACTCAGATTCTTCCGTTTCTTCATCATCGAGAATCGAACTTTCTACGGATTGGCTTAGAAGCCGCCGCGACTTTGCTTTCGGGTTGAACAACACCCAAGGCTTTCCTCTTCATAGGCAATTCGTGATGGCGACTTGTTTTCAACCTTAGTTCTAGCTTTTCGGTTTCTCTCTTGCAACATCAAGCATGGTTTTGCTTTCGAAACTTCGAGTGTAGATAAACTTCTCCACCTGGCCGAACTTCATCTTGTCGATGATTTTCGACTTCATTTAAGGCTTTGGATAGGTTATACATTTCAAACATCTTTCGAGCCTTTTTTTCTTCAAAGTACGTGCTAATAACAAGTCTTCACCTTCCTTTTCCCTTCTTGGCGTAGTAATTTGGAAGAAGTCGGAAGTGTTGTGTCCATGTGATATTGCTCTTTGCTCACTCAACGAACCCTCTCCTCGCTATCTCGATCTTGTTCGTCTTCCGATTTCCCGAGATGGTTCTTGGCCACGAGAAAATTCTTCGGATAAATGGGCAAACTGGCCAGAGAGTGCTTCTTTAAACATCTCTGTCATCTTGGTCATGAGCATTGAGCTCATTTCCTCAACATCAGATTTTATCATTACTTCATTCCTCTCTGTCAATTTCACCTCTAGAAATGCAGTTGACTCTTGGTGCTACGTTTCATTTAAAGATCGAGCTCGGCCTTGACTCCCTCCGGCTTTTCATTGACTTATCTTCCATGGAGGTCATCTGTGAGGTCGAGTGTTTTGGATTAGCACCGGTTTACGAAGAGTATTAAAACTTTCCATCTTCGAGCTTGATTGACCAATTTTTCTTCCATCCGATCAATCTTGTTCATCATTGGCTCAACCTTCTCAAGTTTCTCCATCAAGGGAGTGAGGTCAATCTCGGGGAACATACGCACCTCTGTCTGGCCGATTGATCATCTGAGCCAGGCTTTCATCACGAGCTCGATCTCCAAACTGAACCTCGACTCACAGACATCGAGATCAAAGTGCCGAAGTTTCCTTCTCCATCTTCGATCCGATCGATGGTCCCCATCTCCATCTTGAGATTTGTCTCATTGCTAGGGCACCAACTTGATTGCTTCCTCTCGGCTATCTTCCTCGAAGCTCAATAAAATCGAAGTTTTTCATCATCGAGCTTTGTCCTCCCGAACCTAAGAAGTCGATCGGGGAAGAATTTGTCTCCTCATTCCAATCTTTCCTAAGCAATATCAAGCATCTTCGATTGAGGATGAACCTGATCGACCTTAATAAAGAAGACATCTTGCGGATCGAGGGGTATGGTGAGCTTCGGGGTAAGCGGTCAAGAATCGTTCCCTTGTTCCTCCACTTTCGCCTTCTTCACCTCGCCTTCTTCCATCTCGGGCTCTCGGGTTCGGTTGAAGTATCACCGAGGGATCAAGTAGTAGATCACTCGGGAGCTCATCAAGAATATTGCTCCCGAGTCTCGTATCTCGAAGGTTGTGCGATCCAGTCCTCGGTTTGCATGAGTGGGTTACGAGGACTGAAGTTGGCATATCCTCGATTGGCTCTGAAGTTGGATCTTTCATTTGCATCTGAGACCGACACTTTTCAACTGAGTTCCTTTGAAAATTTCTGAGAAATTTTATGAACGATGTCTCAAGCACCTCGGAGAAGACACGCTCCTCGGGGTCTTGTGTCTTAGAGATAACTGAGCCAAAACTTCAATGGTGAACTCGTTTTGGCCCTCGGGTTGAATCTCCCGAGAATTAATCTTCATTGAGAACCACCAATCTTCTGCGCTTTGGGGCAAGGTTCACCTTCATCATTTTTGCACCTGCTCCATCTTTTGCCTCCAACAAAAACCTTCCCCATGGTTTGTTGAGTCTCTTCAACAACTTTAGGTGACCTTTCTTTTCTCTCTTCCCCGATGAATGGCTCGCTGCTTCAAAGAATGAGCTTGAATAGCACCTTGGACTTAGGGAATGGGGTCGAATTGGCGAAGATATCCTCCTCCTCTCTGCACATCTCCAAAATATAAGCTATTTAGGTTGCATGGTGGATCTTGCCTTTGATTGAGATCGCCCCGTCAACCTTCTTCAAAACTTTGGTCTGCTCACTCACCGTCTGAATCAAAAATTTCAGCAAGTTGAAGTCGGTGGTGGGTGAGGCCTCGATCGCCGCCATCAATCTGAGCTTCGGGGTACTGATCTGCTCAAAACTCCCCGCAAGACTCATGATGCTCTTGCTCACAATATCCATCAAAACACGATATTGTGGCTTCAAGTGCCTTTTATGCAGTGTCGCCTCAAATTTCACAGGATTCTCAGCAATCCTATCTAAATACTCCTACTCTCTACCCAACATATACATCGCAGGATCCTCTCCTTTATCACAGAGCTCAAAAACATCATTTAAATTTTTCGGAATAATGTACAAATCCCTCTCAAAATCAACGTATTTGGATGAATGCTCTAAATGTGATATGGTAATCGAAGAATGCATACCATCCTCTTCATCTATCCTCAAATTACAGATGAATTCGATTACCTCTTTTTACGTACTCTGGTGCGGGTAAACTGACTAGATGGGTGAGTTTAGCTTGGTCGAATCATATCAGAGCCTCTCTTCGGCTTTGAGTTGGTTGTCTTGTCGAGTGAGACAACGAATCGTACCACAAATTTTAAGGCTAATCTCTCGAACAAGGTTGGGGCCATTTTAGAGATTGATTGGAGAAAGAAGATTTAGGGTTTGGGATTTTCTTGGCAAAGGGGATTTATTTGCAGAGGATTTGGGAACGAAAGGTTTGATAAAATTTTGGCTTGAATGGCTTATTGGGGTATAAATAGTTTCGAGATCATGGGGAATCGCGTTGGTTAGGTGAAAAGCAACGGTTGAGATTAATCTCGGATTAATCGCATATCTAACGCAGATGATCTCCAAAAAAATCAAAAAACATCCTCATTGGTCATTAATGTAACAGAGCATTAAATGAATTGACCTTCTTGAATTTCAAACGATCCCCCAAAAAAACATTCCTCGGTGTTTTGTATTTATTGCAAATGATTCTTGAGCTTCACTTAAGCAATAAATGAGTCGCATGAGTCATTACTTCTTGAGACTAATTTTTTAACATTGATCTTTACCGAAAATCGACCTTGATAAAATGTCAAGATTATATCGAAAATCTTGAATGGGTTCAATATAATCTCGAGTATTGACCTTGATGAATTTGAGTTTCACGAGACTCGATTCGGTATTTCCATTTTATCCTCGAGCTTCACCGGTAAAATTTCGAGAAAACTTCATGCATCCGAAAACATTCAATTTTTGATTTTACTTATACACTGGATCTAACATCCCTAATTCAATCGAAAGTTCTGAAATCTTGATCCGCCCAAAGGTTTAGTCAAGATATCGACTCTTTGCTTATCGATTATGAATTTTCTCCATCCTTATGTCCTTTTTCTCGACATGATCTCTCGATGAAGTGATATCGATATCCACATGCTTGCATCGGTGTGCAATCACGGATTTTGTGAAATAGCAATGGCATTATTATTGTCACAAAATATTGGTACTTCATTAGCTACAACTTTATAATCCCTTAATTGTTGTTCGATTAAAGAATCAAAAGACAACGACTTCTCCAAATCATGTATTAAACCTCGATAATCTTGGTTGCTCTCTCGAGGTATGTTTCTTCGAAAACCAAGATATCGGTTTACTTCCTAGAAATTGACAAGTTTCCGTAGTGGACTTCCGTCAATCTGCAACCTCCATAATCAAAGATCGAGTAACGGTTAATTCAAGGTTATCATCAATTTGGATACCATAATCCTCTATTCTTCGTGCCTTTAAGATACTTCAAGATCTTTTTGGCAACCTCCATGTGACTAGCCTTAGGATTAACTTGGTATCTTGCACATATCCCAACAAACAAATGTTATATCCGCCTACTTGGCGTGAGATAGAGCAATGATCCAATGATTCCTCTATAATCGGTATGATTTCCGATTTACCATCGTAATCGGGATCCATCTTGTAGTTAGTATTCATAGGAATCTAAGCGCATTGCAAATTGCATACACCATATTTGGCAATCGGATCTTTGGTGTACTTTTTGCTGGTTGATGAATATTCCTTCCTTTGATTGTTTCACTTGAAGACTGAAAGAAATTCATCTCTCCCATCATTGACATCTCAAACTTGCCTTTCGAGTGTTGAAAACTTTTCACACGGTGATGGTTTGGAGATCTAAAAATGATGTCATCAACATATATCTGAACTAGTAAGATATATTCCCATCTTCTATCACGAAACGAGTTCTATCAGCAGATTCCTTTGACAAAACCATGGTCAATGAAGAAACCGAGAAAGAGTATCATACCATGCTTTCTGGGTCTTTGTTTGAGACCATACAAAGCTTTTCCGAACTGGAGACTTGGTCATTTGTTTTGAAACTGTGGAGGTTGTTCCATAAACCTCTTCTTTAAGTGTTCGAAATGCACTTTTCACATCCATTTGATAGTGTGAACTTCATGGGCGACATATCAAGAAAACAATCGATGGGCTTCTAGTCTTGCAACATGGTCAAAGGTTTCATCATAATCAAGCCTTCTTCTTGTGCAACTAGCCTTGCCTTGTTTCTTACAATGTTGTTGTTTTCATCTATTTTATTCTTAAAGACCCACTTTGGTTCCAATGACATTGTGCCCTTACAGTCTCAGAGGTCCCGATCGGGTTATGTGGGCGTGTCTAGAGGAGGGGTGAATAGAGTTAGAGGTGAGAGCGGAATGCTTTGATCAGCGAGTGAATCGGGTTTAGTCGCAAGCGCTGAAAAGCAGATCGGTTCGGTAACTATCGGGATTAACCGATGTGTGCGGAAGCTTAAGTTTTACCTGTGTGAAAAACCGGTTTGTATAAATCGATTCCAAGTTTTATCTTTTTAATCGGATGATGAAATATCAAGTCCGTCGGATCGAAGCTTGGTGCTATCGATCTTAACTTAGAATATGTATGCGCTTTAAGATTATGCGATGTGAGAGCGGTTAATCAAAGCGATAAAGGCACACAAGATTTATAGTGGTTCGGACAAACCGGTTCCACTCTTCCCTTTCACAAGGGGCACCAACTTAACCGACTTAACCAGAAATTTGGACTTAGTTTTGTGTGTTAGTCCAACACAAGACACCAACAGATGTTTTAAGAGTTCTCACTCAACCGATCCGTAAATCGATTACTAGAAACCCTAGGCGAGATCTTCTTAAACAACTTATCCTAACTTGGGGTTTGGGTAAGGTTGTTTAAGTTCAACTATGAAATCTTTCCTGCGCATGCCTGCTTTAATAGCTAGATGAAAAGATTTCTTGCTAAGAACTTATGGGATGAACACAATATAAAATAAGCTTGTTGTTGTGTTCTTCTCATCGGAAATCGACTATAGTTTGAGCTTCTTGATTATTTTGTTTGTCCAAGCATTTTCGAGTGTTTCACTACGAAGTGTGATCCCATATTTATAGACCTTGAAATCAAAGAGCCGTTGGAGAGCAATTTGAATTTGGGCTATTTTAGGTAGACTTCCGGGGCTTGATGTGACGTCTTGAACTGGCGGCATGGCGAAAAAGCGTGAATGTGTATTTTATAGCCGTTTGAGAGAGCAACATTCCAGTATCTCTGTTCATTCATCGTGTCTCTTCCTTATTGGATGGAAGCCTTGCTTTGCGATGTTGTTCCTCCAACTAAGGTTGGTATTCTTCTTGTTTAGATCGGAGACGTATGATAAGATGAAACATCGTTTTTTCATCTTATGGTGACTGATTGAATCGATCTACCGATGGTTTGGCGCTTTGTTGACTTAGCTTCATTTGGTGACTTCGGCGATGTAGGTCTTACGGTCTTATCTTTGGAAGTCATCGATCTTCTAGTATTCGAGGTTTGAGCTTCATGACATTTGAGTTATCGACTAGATCGATTCGATCCGATCTTCCGATTACGGTTTAACGTTACGCCTCATGGGATATCGAACTTTCTTCCGATTCTTGGATCGACCTATACATATTGAGTTCCCTCAATATGTGACCTATCTATTACATCGGTTGTTTTATACAATCATTATCAACTGGTCTCCTATAGCAGTAATGGAAACATCAGTCAGCTAACAGGTCTGACTGGTCCTATTACATGTGTTTTTGGAACTTTTCATCAAAACTATAAATTTCCCAACAATTTCCCCCTTTTTGATGAAACCAAAACACCTGAGAAACCAAACAATTGATAAGTATAGAACGGTTAAAAAGCGGTGTCGAAGAAACAAAAGAGATTTTGTCTTGGGATCAGAAAAATAAACTTTTCATTAGGTATGTTGATTACATGTTACATCAGAAAAGTTTTGAATTTAAAAAGCAGCTGATCCCTAGACGTCTTCTGATTCTTCACTCTTTGGGCTTGTATCCTTCTGGCATTTCTCTTTGGTCTTGTGGAGCGTTGAAAATCGATAGAGTTTCCATTTGACATCGGTTATACGCACTTGATCGAGTTATATGCGATTTGCTCAAGATGTCAAAGTAGAATCTCTCAAATGCGATCATTAAATGAGCCATCCGCCTTCTTGAGTATACTAGCATATCAAACTCTGGCGAGATATTTTTACATTCATAAGTTTGGCCTCATTTTCCGGATACTTGGAAAGTGCGGATATTTATTACGTAACGGTTGAGGAACTCATCATCTGGTGATTCTTCTTATGGAACAAGATCAAGGACAAAAGGCATCTAGAAGCCATTCTTACGATCTTATTCCATTCCTCAAACCTCTTAGCGTGTGCCGGCCGATTTTTTGGTATGATCTCCGACTCTTTGCCGGTAACCGATTTTCGGTCAATCCTTTCTTAGCCCTTGATTGAACCCGTTTCAACCCTTACCTTGTGCGGTTTTTACGCCCTTCTTTCTTCTTGATCATTCGCTCTTTGGACAATCTTCGGACTAGCTCCTTATCGGCTGTGTCGACTAAATTGTCTTCTTGGTGACTTTCTCGTGCGAGTGGTCGGTCAGATTTTGACTATGACCTTTCTTGCGATTGATCCTGGGCCTTATCCGTATGAATGAGATCTTCGATAATCATCCGGTTGGTTTCTCGGATCCTTCCCCTTTTTTGGTTTGATCAAAAAGCGCATTGAGGTGGGAAGTCATGAGAACCAAAGTTTTGATAATGCTGATTTAGATCTTTAGCGAGATAAACACGAAGCTTGAATTTATTAGGTTACGAACAATTATGTCGGCTCTGTCTTGGCATTTTCCATTGTAGCGAGAGAGTGTCCAAATCATTTTGTCAAATTTCTCTTGATGACTCGAGCCTTTTCTCGGTGGCGTCGGAGAAAAAAGAAGATTGATTTTGATCCTGTTTTGACTTGTCATCAACCCGATTTTTGTAAGCTCGCAGAACATGGTGGTCATGGATTGGGGAAGCCCGATCTCGATTGCCGATTTGTTTGAGACTAATTTGTCTCGATCGATTAGCACTCCTCAATCTTCTTTCGAGGAGATCTTTGAGACAAGATCGATCTCTCGAAGTTGATCGATGGTGATTTGAGATGTAGGAATTGGATCCATCACTTGATCGAGGTTCGGTTGTTTGTGCCTCCGGTGGTTGGTCGTGAACTACGACAAGTTCCACTTTTCATTGGCGACTCGCATTCTCCATTTCGGCGTCGAGGAGCTTCTTGGCGATCTCCGCTTTTCTTCTTCCGGCAATTCCAACTTCACCGTGGATCGAGCTTTCCGCAGTTTATCGGATATTAGCTCGGTGGTGATCCCACTTTGGGAGACTTCCTCATATCGAAGTCAAAATCTGCGAACTCATCGCACCACCCATCTGTTCAACAAGTAAAATAAAATCGATAAGCTTTTTATCGAGATCTCTCGGTGAGGATCTCATGACTTCTTCTCGATAGCGGGATGGGCGACCCGGTTGTGGATCGTCTCATCAATCTCGTTCAATTCTTAGTCGACCATTTTTCCGGTGATGGTCTTTGTTGATCTGAATCAAGGAATTATCATCGCATTACATTGGATGAGATGTGGAAGCTTGGTTGTGCTTGAGTCTTGAAGTTATGCGATTGGTTCGGCCTGCGATGGTTACTCTTTGTAGTGGCGATTATATCAAGTTCGGAGTTCATGGCGGTGAACTAGCGGGGAGAGACATGCTCGCCCGACCTTTAGTCTGGCGGTGACTTCTTGAGGTTGAGAGAAGAGATTTATCGGTTTGTGCTTCTACCTAGATCGTTTGGCGAGCCCTCGAGGTTGAAAGCTTGATCGATTCTGTTCTTTGTTTTGCAATTTCTGGATTTCTTTCTTCTTCGACTCATCTTCTAGTGCTAGAGTCATGGTAGCTTCTTTGCTTTCTTTGGCCTCTTCTCTCTGGGCCTTCACGGTTTCGTTTCTTTTTACGTGGAGCAAGCGGGTGTGGATGAAGGCTTCTTTGCTCTTTCCTTTCTTGAGTTTTTGTTGGAGTGGGCTCCTTGTCATCGTCTGGTGGCCCATATATAAGCTGAAGTTGATGAGAGGAAGGCATTGTACGGATCCATTGATTCCATTCGGTAGCTTGGCGGTTTGTCCTTCAATATAAGCGCAACCTTGTTGAGATTCTTGATTCAAAAGACCTGCTGGATTCATTGACTCCAAAATTTTTCGTGTTCTTGGAGCAAGATGGCTTTTCGGGAAGCCGTGCAATTGATGTTGAGCCCCATCAATTATTCTTTGCCATCTTTGTACATTTTGGTGATGTGAGAGCATGGGCTAAATGAGATTCCCATGATCGTTCTTGTGAATGTCAAACAACGATCTTACTTTCTTTTGAGCATTGGCCCGATGAATCCGGCTTCGATGTTTATGCGCCTCTCTTAAGAGCTCCTCTCGATTTCTTCGTCCTCATTCTCCACTGTTAGTGTGCGGTGAGATTCGCCCTTTTAGTGGTGAGCAGAACCCGAGTGATGTCGCATTTTGTCGATCCGATTTTCTTCTTATTGGTAGCGATATCGGTTCGTCTCCTGGATTTTTGTATCCACACTCAAATTCTGCGAGAATTGTAGTGCCTCATCTTGCATCCTTTGGATTGCGTTGAAAGCGAACAATATGTTTCGATCCGGCCTTCTTCAAATTTGTTCACCTCCATGGATTCAAGATCCTCGGTGGTTCCAAACGAAACGAACTTATCCTCAAAGATCTTCGTTGCCGGTTCGCATAGTTGCACATGATCTTTCCTAGTCCATGAGTGGCCATCTGGTGAGATAGACTCATTAATTTTGTGCATAATCAATATCAATATCATCTTTGCGGAAAACAAAGGCAATGAAGCATAAATTCGAAAAAACAACTTTTGAAATCAACGTTTTTATCGGAAAGAAAGATTCATCATTAAGTTTAAAAGAAAGTATTACGATTCAAATTTTCGGAGATGATTTTGAACTCTAAGAAATCGTTTTTGAAACGATAGAGAAAATTTGAAGTTTTTTCGGTGATAATAATGCAAGTTTGTGAAGCGAGAAAAAACTCCGTAAGGTTTGATGAATCTTATATAGGCGGAGGGAACAATAAGACAAGATTTGGAAGATCAAACGTTTTGAAAAGATTATACGCTCCAGATTTAGCGGTTTTGATCGTAGGTCGGGAAAACTTACGCACACAAAAAAACTTTTGGATTTAAAAGCACGATCAAATAGCGGTTAATACATGTACCCCACGTCCGCATTAAATGATTTGCAGAGTACACGTCACAAGGATAGATAGATGGGTGTAAAAGGGCAAATAATATCGATACGATCCGATAAATAAGTAAAGAACAAGAGAAAAGAGATCAGATCTCGGTTGGTGATATAGTAATCGATCAATATTACTTTATCAATGTTGATTCCACTTGTTGATCTTAATCATTACGCCTTTAAGCCTTAAGAAATTTCCCAACCGATCCTTTTAAGCGATCTTCTCGGTTCATCGATTTGTTGAAACTTCAAGCTTAGTGATCTTTCCTTAATACGTCGATTTCCTTTTGATCCTCCTTGATCGGTTGAAGTTCCCCTTCAAGCGATATTTCTGATTTAGACCGATATATCGATTTGTTGGAGTTTCAAGCTCGGTGATCTCTCTCATCGATCATACTCGTAAAGTAAGATTTTGGTTGACCTCATCGATTTTTTTTTGATTAAAGCCAATTCTTGGGATAAGTGTTACCCAAAAACTTAGTCTTGAGTAGTAGCTTCTATTCCCTAAGTAGGCGTGATTTGACATCGTAAATATAAATGCAATCTCTCGATATGTCAATCAACAAGTAAATTTATCAATTATCGATCGCGTGATTTCTACAAAATCCTTTTGATGCAAATTTCTCGGATAGGCTTCTTGAAATGGAAATTGCATTTGCATCCTTGCTTGGCCTCTATAAATTGGACCAATGTTTTACACAACATCACCCATTCACCATACTTATCTTCTTTGTAAGAATCATGTATCTTGGTGAACCCTTGTTTTCGGTGAGAACGGCAAACACTTTTACACCCTTTTATATGGTTTCACCTTCTCAAATCAACCCTTTGCATCCCTTATTCTTTGTTTTCTTCATCATCTTCGATTTCACATCGATTCTTTGCAAAAGCTTCTCTACCACCTGTACGGATGATTTGTTGCAACCGAGAAGACACTTCTCCTAACCGTATGCACCTTGTGTGTCTATCCGGATGGACGTAACGGAACCATCGGACTTAGTCGGTATAAAACATGCAAACACATGTGCCCATGAGATCTGACGACCAACTCTTTGGCTGCGTGCTCCATTTAACAAATTTGGAGAGCCCTACTACTCTCCCTTTTAGGGCTCCCCGGCTTAAGAATCCTATCAAGGCATTTGTCGCTCCATTTTTTCTTGATCTTGACTTTTTTGCGGCGCCTTGGGATTTTTGTTCTTTAAAGCCTCTCTCACCCCTTGTTAAGTGGGGAAAATGAGAGTTTAAAATCTCTCTTTCCTTCTTACGGGGTTAGGATGAAGGTTTAGGGTTATAGGTTTAGGATTTTGGTTAACATTTATGTCTTGACCTCGGGTCTTCTTGTACTTGTAACTTCGTAATGTAACCTCACCCCGGGTTTTATCAATGAAAAGTTACATTATTTCATCGTTGTGTAAATTCACCTTTCTTATGCGATTGTTAGCTCTTAATCTACGAATCTTGCTTGTTGAATATCAATTCTAAATCGATTCACAAAGAAATACTATAACCAAATTGATTTAATCGGATAATCCTTTAAACCCGAGCATTTTCCTTTAATCGATAAACCTTGAATCGATCGGTTCCTTTAAAACCGATAGACTTTAAATCGATAAACTAAAATCGATCGATTCCTTTGGATCTGGTAGCGTGTATAAGTCGATCGATTTTTGCTTATCAGTCTCTTGAGATCGATTAAGATACCAAACTCAAGTGATTTCTCTCGATCTGGTTAGTCTCTTAACGGTAGTTTCGAGAACATTCCATCAAACATTTTAGGTGACTTTTCTCCAAGATCTAGAAGTCTAGCTCATTGCATAAATCTACGAATCGATCTCTAACTAGTGGCTTGGTTAGAATATCAATATACGTATATCGGTATGAATCTTTTCCATTCGATATTCTTCTTTTTCAACGTGATCTCTTATAAAGTGGTGTCGACATCCACATGCTTGCATCTTGTATGTAGAACAGGATTAAGTGATTGCAATAGCACTATTCTTGTCACGAGAATATAGGAATGCGTTTTAGCTACAATGTTGTAATCCCTCATTTCGAGCCCGAAAGCGATTAGGAAGACCATATATTACCTTGGGTTGTAGATGTCATGAATCGATGTCCGCTCTTTGAAAACCACGAGATCGGTTTACTTCCTAAGAATGACATGTTCACGAGGTTGATTTTCTGGTCGATCTTGCAACTTCCATAATCGAGAATCGAATAATTTTAAGCTCTAGATTATCATCGATGGGTAGAATAAACCAAGGTTTATTGTTCCTTCAGATATTAAAATCGCTTAAGGCTTTAGGTGGTGATCATTGGATTTGCTTGAAATCGGGCACATACACCTCTTGCAAAAGTGATATCCGTCTTTGGCGATCGGGTATAATAGAGATCCAATGAGAGCCCTATATTCCTTACGATTTGTTTTCGACCCGGTATAAATGCGGATCCATCTTGAATCCGATCATCATAGGAATTTTGGCTTCCTTTACTATTTTGAACTCCAAACTTAGCTAATAGATTCCTAGTGTACTTTGCTTGGCGGATGAATATCCCTACGTACTTTGTTTAACTTGGAGACCTAGAAAGTAATTCATCGACCCATCATGGACATCTCGAATTTCCTTGCATCGGTTTCTTTGAATCTTTCACATAGGCTCTTGTTAGGAGATCAGAAGATGATGTCGTCCACGTAAATCGAACCATAATATCTTCTCCATCTTCTAATGCGAATAAGGTTCATTCCTTTGTTCCTTTAGTGAACCCACTTTCAATCAGGCGAGAGAGTGTATCATCTCATGAACTGTTTCGAACCATAAAGAGCTTTTTCTTAAACGATACACTTGGTTGCCCTTTTCAAAGCACGGAGGTTGTTAGACATAAACTTCCTCTGCTAGTACCCGTTTTAAGAAAGCACTCTTTCGTCCATCGATAATGAACCCCTGTGGGAAGCATAAGCGAAGCTTGACCCGAATGGCTTCAAAGTGCGGCGGTGCAAAGGTCTCATCGTAATCAATTCGCCCGATTGTGAATACCCCTTAGCAACAAGTCTTGCCTTATTTACGGTGATAACATTTTTCTCATCTCTCTTGTTCTTGAATACCCATTTAGGTGCCAATTCGTCTTGATGACACGGTGCATCTACTAGTTCCCATACTTCATTTCTCTCGAGCTGTTCCGGCTCCTCCTGCGCCATTTAGAATCCGGTTTCGTCTTGTAATCTTCCTCTATTGTAGTTGGTTCCTTCATAGACAGATACTTGACAATACATGGCACTTTCACCAATGTCGATGTCTAGTTTTAATTTTATCCGGGTCTCGATTATCGGTCGGTTGGATGGCCCGGTTATCCGAGGTCATACATTACGATTTGCGTCGGTTTTGAGAACATCGTCAGTTTACGATAAAATCTTATTTAGCGATTGGGAGTGGTGCGAGGTTATAGTCCACTTGATAAGAACAAGTCTCGGTGATGTTGGACTCATCAACATCGCGAGAACAGTTCCCACGAGGCGGATGGTTCGGATTCTTCTTATCTCGGTGAATCGGCTTTTTTCATCGGCAGTTGTTCGGTACCTTAGGATCTGATTGATCCGGTGAATCATTTAGATGGAATGTAAATTGATCTGTTTCGATCCTTTTCCTTGATCGTTAGTGATCCATTTTACGAATATCGGTTACGGTAGATCGGTACTTTTGTTAGGCGATTTCTCTTGATCGGAAGATGCTTCATCAAAAAAGGTTACATGGGGTGTTTCTTCCACAATTAGGGTTAGTGAAAGCTTTGCTAGATGAGGAATACCCTAGAAATATACCCTCATCGAGACTTGGCCTCAAAAGTCTTGATTTTTTCCCATTATTGTGTATAAAAACACTTACACCCAAAAAACATGGAAGTAAGAAACACGAGGTTTTCTCGCTCTTCCATAGTTCATAGGGTGTTTTTGTAGTGAGCCTTAGTCGAGACATCATTTCCTGCGTATGGCATCGTGTTGATTATACCTTGAAAGCGGTTTGGTATCGCATGTGTTAAATTAACATTGTTCGGCGAACTTCTTTGAGAATTTCAAATTTTCTCCATTTAATTGTAGGCGTCCTCGCGTTGATGTTTCATCTTTGTATACAAACTTAGAGCAAAAAATCATTAATAAAAGAGTTTTGCATACCTTTATCGATCTGAATTTTACTAATGTTGACACCCTTCTCATTTTGTAATCTTTTAGCAATTTCGGGTATCTTGGTTGTCGTCTCATTCTTCTTATGTAAGAATATAACCCGAATAAACTTGGAATAGTCATCCACGATTACCGAGTGTATTTGCGTCCGTTGAGATTGGTGTAATCGGGTCCAAACAGATCCATATTGCTGAAGATCTACTTTGGATCTTTGGTCAGGAAATTCCTTTGAATGAAGCTTTGACTGTTTTTTTGCAAATACAATCCGATCCTTTGAGAACACTTCATTGGAAGTCCTTCCACTAGAGACATCCTATTTATCTTATTAAGAGTTTTAAAGTTCGGATGGCTCATTCTTTTTGTGCGAGCAATTTGCTACTTTTGGAACTCTTAACAATTAAGCACGCATTTCTTGGACAACTGTTCCAATCGGTTATCGCTTGGTAGATCGTCCCTTTTCTTGAACCGAGTTAGCGGAAGAAAGTCATTTGAGTGATTTCGATTCTTGATAGTGCATTGATCGATCGAGAACTCAACACCGAATCCGTTGTCGCAGAAATTGTGAAACCGATAATTGGTTGTGCTTCGGACCTTCGACATCTGAGACTCGTTATTTGTACATCATCATTCTCTAAGGTTCGAACCCTACGGTATAACCAAAGTTATCATCACCCGAAGAGTACATGGCCTTTCATTCTATGTAAGGGCGGGAGATGTTTGCTTCGGTCATGTGCCTTGAGCATCCACTATCGATGTACCGGATAGTTCTTACACACCTCCTTTGTTGGCCAAACCCTTTATGAACCTCGCAATGAATCGGGCTTTAGGTACCCTTTTTGGATTATCCGAGGGGTTAGGTTTGGATTTGGGGATCCATACAAAGCGAGCACTTCTATTGTGATCGGTCGGATCGAGAAGGCTGATTTGTCTCCATATACTGTCAACATAATCATACTTATCTTATATGCTTTCCGATTTGTATGATTACTTGTGTGAACCTTGGATGACTTAGAAGACTTATGATTTAACTTTTCGGTTTGTCTTCTTTTTATGTGTGGTTCAGGGTGACCCTAAATTTCGACTATAGGGGGGGGTATGCATCGCTACCATCAAAAGATTCATATCTTTTTCGCAGATAGATGGTTTTCGCGATTTACGAAGCATGCTTATTAACGGTGACGGGTCTCAGATTAGACTTCCCTTTTGTAGGTTGTCTTTTTTCGATTTCGATCTTGTTGATCGGAGTTGAGGTCTCTTCGGAAGAATGGGTTCTTGATTTGATTCTACCGATGCTTTACCGATTGGGGTCCATTTCATTCCTTTACGGTTAGGCACTTGATCTCAAGCGGTCTCTTACCCTATTAGATACAAGTTTAGCTTTTGGTGTGTCTTTTTTTGAAATCGATCGATTACACCTTTACGAGATGAATCGATCGGGGCTTTTGAGGATGTGGAGGGTTTTCATGAGTCCCTCCTTATCAATCTTTACTCGAAAATAGGCGTTCATGTCTTGAGCGGTTTTAGATGATTTTGAAAAAACCTCTATTTTCTTTCAGATTATCCTCGGAGGATTTTGATTTTCATGCATTTGGAATAGCTCATGAATTTTGCTTTGCAAGATTTTGAAGTCATCGGTCTTCTTTGTCTGTTAGTGCCATCGATCTTTGATCTGCTTTTCTGATCGAAGCTTTAACCGAGAATTTTAAATTCCTCGATTACATTTCGGCGGTTTGGTGATCTAAGTTAGGAACTTTTTCGAGATCATTTTCTTGACAGGTTTGATTATTTACGGTCTCGACTTATCATTCTCGGCTTCAATAGCCTTTGCATTGGAGAGATCTTCAAGCAATTGCTCGAGTAAAGCTGCGAGGTCAATGAAAAAGGTGTGCTAATGATAGCGAGTGTAGAAAAGCAAGAAAGGTTTGGAGGTTACCTCGATTTGGTCCTCCCGCCATCGGCGAGAGTTCATCATGAATATCGGATCTTCGTTTTCATAGAAATTAATGGCCTTCTTCTATCGAAGTCTTCTTGAAGGAGTATTTGGAGTCCTCGGAGAATAAAGATCCAATTCTGGCGACGTCGGAACCATGGCTCTTACATCTCTAAGCGTTGTTCTCTTTTTGTTTCTTTTCTTCCCTCTCTGCCGGCGTTGAGTGCCGATCTGTCTTTATAGTGACACTGAAATTGAAGCATCGCTCCTTGATCCACGAACTTTTTTCTTCGGGTGAATCACTCAAAATCGTATGACCTATCGGTGACTTTCCTTTTCGATGAGTAGTGCGAACTCCTCTTGTCGATTGATTTTCTCTTCTTTCCTCAATCGACTATCTCTTTTCCTTTCATCTCGTGATCCCTCCGATCATCGGATCTGGTTCTTTCGGAGATCATTCATGCGATCTCCTATCTAAATCTCGGTATGTTGATAGTCCTTATAAAATCTTCGATACTTACCAAGTTGTATGTCCGACTTCTCAAGCTTCCAAGTAAGCGGAGCGTCTGATTCCTTGCGACTTATTATATTTCAATGGGTTCATTGGCCTTTGTTTCACATTTGGTTGCTTTGAAAGCAATCGATTTTGAAATCGAGGTTTCAAAGGGCACCTCGTCTTCATCATCTTGACCTCTTTCAATCGGTCGAACTTCGTGAGCTTTAAGACTCAAGAAAACAAGCTACTAGGTTTCATTCTTGAAATGTCCGGCAATCTTTGATTACCGTGACCTTCATGTCCCACTTCTTGGTGAGAGACCTTAGGATCTTATAGTTGATATCTTTATCGGACATCTCTACCAAGTTCTCGAAGCTTGTTTATAGACATTGTAATTCTTCCATCGAGTTCGTTGATGGTTTCCAAAGCATCTTGGTTTCTCGAACTTCACCGGGCTTGAAGGCGGTTTGTTTTTATCTGTTCATTTCCCTCGCAGATCTCGGCCGAGTATCCCACATTGCTTTCATGATTTGAGATACTTAATCTTTTCTTTGGTGACCTTATCCATTGTTTTCATGATAATATGTCTTGCAATGGTGTCCGAGTATGCGATTTTCTTTCTTCTTTGGGCTTTTTTCGTACAAGACTTCCGTGGGAAAGTGCGGATCTCCTCATTGCGGGATTGTGTAGTAGTAAATGATGATGGGTCCTCTCGATGACTTCCATCATTACGCCCTTGTCGAGCCTAGATGGTTGGACATATATATGGCCCAATCTGCATACTCATCGATTGAGAAACGGCAGATCATGATACATACATCTGGGACGTGTTATCCATCTTGAGTGATTTTGGAAAATGAATGAGTTTTAAAAGCGGTTTTTCAAGATCGATTCGATTGACCACAATGACCAGAGTCGATGGTCGGAAGAACCAACCGCTCGATACCACTTGTAGGTCCCGAGATTAGGTGAGCGTAAGTCTAGAGGGAGGGGTGAATAGACTTCGAAAAACGAAAAATTTTTGAATCCGGGTGTGTGAGAGCGGAATGCTTTGTCAGTGCGAAGTGAATCGATTTTTTGTCGATAGCCAACTTCTTGAGCGCTTAGTCAAGAGTTCGGTAACTATCGGATTAACGATTCTTAAGTTTTACCCGTGTGAAAAACCGGTTTGTATAAATCGATTCAAGTTTTATCTTTTTAATCGGATGACGTGAAATATCAATCCGTCTCGAAGCTTGGTGCTTTTCGATCTTAACTTAGAAAATATGTATGCGCTTTTAAGATTATGCGATGTGAGTATTAATCATAAAATCCAAGATTTATAGTGGTTCGGACAAAACCGATCCTCGTCTCTTCCCTTTCAAAGGGCACCAACTTAACCGACTTAAAAAATACACCAACCAGATGTTTTAAGAGTTCTCACTCAACTGATCCGAGAAATCGAAGACTAGAAACCCTAGGCGAGATCTTGCTAAACAACTTATCCTAACTTGGGGTTTGGGTAAGGTTGTTTAAGTTCAACTATGAAATCTTTCCTTGCGTACAAGCGACCCTAATAGCTAGATGAAAAGATTTCTTGCTAAGAACTTATGGGATGAACACAATATAAAATAAGCTTGTTGTTGTGTTCTTATGATGAAATCGACTATAGTTTGAGCTTCTTGATTATTTTGTTTGTCAAGCATTTTCGTGTTTCACTCTGAAGTGTGATCCCATATTTATAGACCTTGAAATCAAAGAGCCGTTGGAGAGCAATTTGAATTTCAGGCTATTTTAGGTAGTTTCTTGAGGCAGCATGGCGAAAAGCGTGAATGTGTATTTTATAGCCCGTTTGAGAGAGCAACATCGAATCCCGCGAGTATCGGCTCATTCATCGTGTCTCTTCCTTATTGGATGGAAGCCTTGCTAAAAGTGTTGTTCCTCCAACTAAGGTTGGTATTCTTCTTGTTTAGATCGCGGGACGTATGATAAGATGAAACATCGGTTTTCATCTTATGAGACTGATCGATCACCGAATCGATCTACCGATAGAGTCTTCTGGCGCTTTGTTGACTTAACTTTTGGGCGACTTCGATGTAGGTCTTCCGGTCTTATCTTTCCGGAAGTCATCGATCTTTTAGTATTCGAGGTTTGAGCTTCATGACCTGTTGGAGTTATTCGATTCGACCGATCTTAAGATTTGGTTTAACGTTACTTACTTGACGGATCGCCTTTCTTACGATTCTTGGATCGACCTATACATATTGAGTTCCTCAATATGTGACCTATCTATTACATCGGTTGTTTTATACAATCATTATCAAATTTGGTCTCCTATAGCGATAATGGAAACATCAAATCATTGTCCGTTTTGGTCCTATTATATGTGTTTTTGAACTTTTCATCAAAACTATAAATTTCCCAACACTATCTACTAGCTCATACTTCATTCCTTGAGAATTGATTGACTCATCTTGCATAGTAATAATCAATGAGAATCTTGTAGAGCTTCACCAATCTCGATAGTTTCTCTCCCGATAGGAAGCGTGAGAATAGTGAACTCCCCACCATGGAACCTTCTTGTTTTAACACCTTGGTTAGATCACCCACAATCGACTTGTAGGATGACTATCTAACCAATTCCTTCTTGAACAAGATTATCCTCAACATTTGAAATGTTAGGTTGATTAATTGATAAACTTCGGGAACAGCGAGAAAGGAGAAAGGGAATCATCTTATAGGAAATTCTATTGAGAACATTGTCGAGACATTTGTTCCCCCTTTGGTTGATAGATTAGAATTTGCCTCATTTGTGACCACATCTTCATTGGCATTACATACGAGTCTTAAGGCGGTGTTTGTTCAGATTGGTCACCTTTGGAGTGTTGGTTTTCTGAGTCTCACCATCCCGAGTTCGTCATCGATCTTCTTTATCGGTCCGAGTCACTCCAATCATAGAATGTGGTGACTTCTTCTTTTCGAGGTTCGATGGATGATTTATCTTTACATTTCGGGCTTAATCTGGTGATCCTCTTAGTCGGTTCATCTGCATCATGTTTCTGTTTCTTACGAACACAAATAGATTCATCAAAAACAACATGAGGTGTTTCCTCCACAATAAGAGTCCTCGGTTGTAAACTCGAAAGTTTTTCTTGACTTGAGAATATCTAAGAATATTCCTTCATCGAACTTTACTATCAAATGTTTTCAACCGATCTTTACCATTATTGTGTATGAAACACTTGCAACCAAACACACGAAAAGAAAAAAACAAGAGGCTTCCTTTCATTCCAAAGCTCATAGGGCGTTTTGCCTTGACTCTTAGTCAACATGGATCTGTTTACGAGAGTAGCGTGCGGTGTTGGCGACTTATTTAAAATCTTTTAGGAATATCGCCTTCGGTATATCATTGTCCTTGCGAACTTCTTTTCGAGTCTGTTCATTCTTTCAAAGAACACCATTTTGTTGAGGGTCCTTTGCGGTGATGTTTCATGTGAAATTCCATTTCTTTGCCTAATAATCGGATATGATATGATTTATAAATTGGTTCCTTTGTCGGATCGATTTTGACCACACTCAGATTTTTCTCAATACTGAGCCTTTTCAGTAATTCTGGCAGCTTTATTTGAGTCTCTTTCTTACTGGGTAAGAATATGACCCAAGTATATCTTGAGTAGTCATCAACTACTACCAATGTGTATTTCCTGCCGTTAGTGCTTCTTTTTTGGTGTTATAGGACCAAAAAGATCCATATCACGATGGCAAGTATTCGTCAATTATAAACATCTACTTTGCTTTTAAATGATGCTTTAATTTGTTTTCCTTTCTGGCACGCATCACAAATATGTTCCTTACTGAACACTTCATTAGGCAACCCTCTCACAAGAGCTAATCTTGCAAGCTTGTTCAGGGTTTTGAAATTTAGGTGATTCATTCTTTTATGCCATAACCAACAACCAACTGGTATCTGTGGAACTTTTAGCAACCAAACATGTATCTTTAGGAGTTGAGCTCCAATCAGCAAGATACACATTCCCTTTTCTTGTACCAGTCAGTAATACTTTCTGTGATGTATCATCTTTCACAAAGCATAAGTTCTTAGAGAACTCAACATTAAAACCCTTATCACAGAATTGGCTAATTGAAAGCAGGTTATGCTTCAATCCAAATACATATGAAACACCATGAATATGAACTGAGTCGATTTCCAAAGTTCCATATCTTACATCATCCTTGGAGTTATCTCCAAAAAGTGATCTGTGGGCCTCTTTGTTCAACATAGTCTTTGAGTATCTTCTTGAATCTGTCATATGTCTTGAACATCCTTTGTCAAGATACCATACATCGGGGAGCTTTTTTCATCTCTGCTCCATCGGTGCCATGTGATCTTTAGTCAGTTCAGTGCCCTTGTTTTCCTCCTGAAAAACAGATCAATTCTTAGGTACCCAGTTTGTGTAGGGTCCTACAAGGTTAGATGTACCTTTCGGAATCAAAATCTGCCTGACAACTCTAATCACTTTAGAGTGGCTAATTTGTCTCCCATAAACATCAACATACACATCTACTACTACTTTGGGTGCCTTAGCGGTTTTACGTGTATGTGTGCTAGCTTTAGCATGAACATGGGCTTTTGAATTCTTCTTTGGTTCAGGCCTTTTGTTCAGATGCTTAGGCTTTTGTGCAGCCGATCTAAATCTTTGATGACTCGGGTTTAGGTAACCTTTACCCTTAGGCAAGTGGGGTTAGGGTTGCTGTCTTGAAAATCTGGGTCTTTTCGATGGAAGCGAGGACTTGGTCTCTTCAGTTGAGAATGTCTCTATTTGAGTGTTTCTCATCGAGGATTATACGATGGTTGATGTGGAGCCTTTCAGTTTGCATTCTTAGCCTGAGGCTTTGAAGTACGCGAAGCTTTAATCGAGTGCTCGGGTTTTCTAGCCTTCACCGAGGTTTGGGCTTTCCAACCCGATCATTCGGTTTTCTTTGAGACCATAGGTCCTTTTCCCTTGTCTACAACCTTGGGCATTACTTGGTTTTGAAGTGTAGGTGCCAATGGTTTTACAAAGATTGTCTTCTTCTTTACTTGATCCAAAGATTCGGATGACCTTGTGAGGTTCCCCTGGAATGTATCCCAATCCAGATTTTATAGTGACAGATCTCGGTAACTCTCAATTTCATCTATTACATTAGATGCATTATTCAATAGAGTTAACTTCTTTTTGTGCACTATCTTCCACGATTCTATAGAGTTTCATGCTTCTCGAGAGGTCATTGAACTTAGTCGATTAATTTGAATCTCTTGATGGATTTCTCTAGCTTTTTCGGTTAGGGTCATTATCAACTTCTCTTTCTCTCGAGAGTTGTACTTTCGTAACATCCAGTTCATCAAGTAGCTCCCATTAATTGAGAAGTGATTTCAATATTGCTAGAGTCTTTCCATTTTAGATTTTGATTTTTCGATTCCTTTATTCGCTCTTGAGTTCTATTTAGTAGTCCTTGCAAAACATCATAGTCCTTCATCAGATTCTCAAAAGAATCCATCAGGTCAAAATGACTGTTTTCAGTGGAACTTGAAAACTCTTGTGCTAGTGTAGGAGCAACAACAGAGAAAAGAAGAGTTTACCTCCTCAATGGCCATCAAACAGATGTCATCACTTTTCCTTTGTCGAGAATATTTCATCGAAGAAATTTGGATCCCTCCTCGAGTGTTCTTCTTCTTCGCAACCATGGCCTTTTTTGCTAGAAAACATCTTGTCTCTTTTTAGCTTGCCTTTCTCTTCTCTCCTTAGCACTCAAATCACGGACAATCATCTTTGGAAGTGACCTTTCTTTTGGCAATTATAGCATCTGTTGGTATCATCATCCGATCACTTTCTTCTTTGGACTTGGAGTCCTTCTTTTGCGGATGAAGATCCTTGACTTTCGAGTCCTTCTTCTTCTCGGTTGATTTGTCCTCGGGTTTCTTTCGGTACCGTGGTTCTGTAATAGTTTTTGTATTTTCCAAATCTATTATTAAGTCTTTCAAACCTCCTTGCCATCGAGTGCTAGCTTTTCCTCAAGCTCATCTTGATTTTTGGCATGGGGGTTCTCGTTTCTCTAGTTTTACGGGTTTTATTTTTGGCTTTTTAAAGCCATATTCTTACTAGATGATGAATCATCTTTCTTTGTCGACCTTTTTGGATTTCTTATCAATTACAAATTCATGTGCCTTCAAATTTCGGAGAAGACTTGTTGGTATGGCGTTGAATTAATGTTCTTGGTGTTTTCAATCACCCTTTGCATGAATATCTCATTTCTTAGAAAGACCTCTAAGAATTTTTAATGCAACTTCTCTTTGTGGATATTTCTTTCCAAGTGCATTTAGATCATTCATGATCTTTAGTGAATCGACTTCCAATTTGTCTATTGATTCACCATCATCCATTTCAAAACTATCAAACTTTCCAATTGCCCTTTGAAAGTTTGTTTTCTTTTTATATGATCGTGCCTTGGCACATTACGACTAGTGTATCCCAAATCTCTTTAGCGATATTACGGTGAGAGATCATTCCCATCACACCATCATCAATTGTCTTTGTATAGTGTGTCTTTTTGCAATGTAGTCTAGATTGGTAACTTTTCTCCTCAGAGTCGGGTTGGTCATCGGACTTAGGAAATTCTGCTTCTAGGATCAATTCTCTCATCTTCATTTCCTCTGGGATTCACCACGATAAATTGGAATGGTCCTTGAGAGACCATTCTCCACATACTCTCATGTTTGGAATCTGGTGAGCCTGCATTCTCGATCTCCATAGATCATAGTTCTCCACCGAGAACATGAGAAGTTTTTAGAAGACATTTTTATCGATCTTTTGAAAGAAAAAAAAAAAATTCAAAAAATAAGATCGATTCGGATAGACCACAAGTATTTTTGAAAATAAAACTTTGGTCAACAAATCAGTGGTCAAGTTGAACCACCGCTCTCCGATACCACTTGTTGGTCGGTGCAAATGAGTCTTACACGTGTATGGGGGAATACACGTGTTCAAGATTTTTAAAACTTTTTCTTCGAGGTCGACTTTGGGTGGATAACTCAAGATTAGGTTTTGAGCACAACAATTATAGTTGCATACAGTTAAGCACAGATAAGGAAAACAATAAACAACACGGCAATTATAGTGGTTCGAGACTTACATCCACTCTCTCGATCCTCGGAGAAATTCACTAATCGCTTTCATTTTACCTCGGCGTAGTTTTTTACTCAACTTCGCCTGAGTTTTCGACTACTCCCGAGTTTACTTACTCAACCCGACCTTGAGCTTTTCGACTACCTCCGTAGTTTACTTACTCAAACACAAACAAAATAGCTTACTAACTTCTCCTCTAGAGTTCAACGACTACTCGCGTGGTTTACTAACTCTTTACAACTCTTCTCACCAACAAACACACTCCAACTACCTTCCAAGGGTTTGGGGTTTCTGTTGGTTTCCAACTAGGATGAGATATCCTTTACAATGAAGCACAATGCAAAGGGTTAGGATATCTCGACTAAGCTTTGGATAATTCTTATCAAGCTAGGCTTAGTATAGTGAGCTCTCTTCAATATAGAAGCACTTGGGAAATTCTAAGTTTTTCGAGTGCTTTAACTTTTCTTGAGAATAAGTTTGAGCTCTTGAGTTTCGTATAAATTTCCGTAACCTTACAATGTAGAGGGTCACCAGTATTTATAGGCATACACCAAGGTCACTCTTGAAAACTATCCGTTGGAGAGATAGCCGTGAGTTTTCTTATGGTGTGTGAGGATCAGCTATATTTAGGGTTTGAAACTTTTAACACGTTTTAGGCAAATAGCCTTTCATGTGCGGGTCTTCAAATCTGGAACTTTTGTACATCGACATCTTTTTTGACGACACATCATTTTGTTTCCGATGGTAAGTGCGATCTTTGTCTTCCTCTTTTTGACTTTTGTCTCGGTTAAAAGGTAAACCTTCAAGCAGCTCTTTTGGTTACAAACTACGAGTTGATATAACCTTAACAAACTTCGACTTATTCTTTTTGTCGCGTTTGAATGTCTTGGCAAATATCTATTTTCTAAGGAATTGATCTTCTCACCGATTTCCCCGGATAGATATATTAGGTGCCTCGGAACATTGAGTTTATCTGTTAATTAGTAGTCTTGATAATTTTCAAAATTCTTGATATTCAATCTTGACATCGAGTCTTACGAGTCTTGAGGTCTTCGAGTCTTGAGTCTTCGAGATATCTTTTAATCTAATGAAAAGTTTTGATTAAAATAAGTCTTGATATCTCGATTTGGAGTCTTGAAATAGTGTTTTCATCTTTGAAACCGGTTTCTTGAAACTTATCTTGAGTTCTTGAGTCTTGAGAACCTATCCGAACTATATCTCACGACTATACATTTTTGCGAGATAACATCCCGAATACTCTAAAACTAAAACCTGACTCAACTATCAAGATCATTCTGAACATGTCATACTCAGGGGTTTTGGGATCTAATCAAAATCATATATCTTTATTAAATTCATCTCCCAACAAACATAATGGGAAATAAAGAGAAAATAAATAAAATTAATAATTTGTTTTTAAGAAAAATGAATAATTCGTTTGATTTTAATAAATTATATGGAGTTTCGTACAATTTTCAAACCATGAGATGATTTATCGCAATATTTTTCTACGGAAAAATATCAATTCAGGGTCTGAAAGATGATAAAATTATCAATTTAAGGCCTTAAAGATTTTTCCTATCAATTCAAGGCCTGGAAGATTAAAAACTATCGATTCAGGGCCTGAAAGATAAAAACTATCAATTTGAGGCTCACACATTTTAAGGCCATGTTTGACATTTATATTTCATATTCTTGTTTCATGTTCTTATTTTTTTTCATTTTTAGAGTTTACGATTCAAGGTTTACGGTTCAGGGGGTTTATGGTTCATGGTTCAAGGTTTATGGTTCAAGGTTTATGGTTCATCGTTTAGGGTTTAGTGTTCAGGGTTTAGGGTTTTAGTACCAAACATAACCTTAAATTTTATAAGTCTCGAATTGATAGTTTCTATCTTTTAGGCCCTGAATTGATAGTTTTCTATCTTTCAGGCCTTGAATCGATAGGAAAAATCTTTCAGACCTTAAATTGATAGTTTTACCATCTTTCAGACCCTGAATTGATAAAACTCCTATTTTTAAACTATTGAGAATTTCGTGAAATTAACTCAAAAAGATAGTGTAAAGCTCGTGGACTACCAAAATACCCCTTAAATCCGGGTGGTTGCCCTCTTTGTTCCCCATGGTTCTTTCTTCAATAAAACAAACAACCCTTTCACTGTATCCAACACATAAATACTCGAACTTGTTTGCACACACACGACTCAAATATGATTACAAAAATTTGTCGATATATGTATTCATAATGTTGTTTGAGCAATATAAGGTTTGTGTTTGTTTTAGGATTACAGTTGATAAATTTATGAATCTAGTGAGTGAAGAGCTAGTGATGACTTTTTTATATTTTTTCTCTGAGCTAATGGATCGGGTATAGTGAAAGACGACCCATATCTTAGCGGGCGTAATCAGTGGGCAGTGTGATGTTTGGGTCATATATGCAGCCATGGTGCCATCGCCCTCTCTTCCTTACACACCTCAGCCTCCAATGTGAACATTAGTGATTACGATTCCTTTTTATGAAATATTTTTATATTTGTATTTTTTTAAATACCCAAAATAAAATATCTTGAGATATTTAACATTCCTTTTTGGGATTTATAAAATATCCAAATTATATATTCTTTTTTGGAATTTTGTCTTCAAATTTTGATATGTTAATCATGAAGGTAAATATTAGATCAATATTTGATTAAGACTGTCGAATTTGTTCCACATTGATTATTGATGTCGTTAACAATTAACTCATGAGGTGAGAATCTGTGATGAGACTCAAGATAATAGATTCGATAATTAAAAAATTGAAAAAAATAAACTTAATATTTGCCTCATTTCAATTTTATGATCGAGCAAGAACGAATTTATTGATAGTATAAGGGGGTGTTTGCAAAAATTTATGATTTTAAAGAAGTGATTAAAATTAGTAATTATGAAAAAAATTATTAATAATAATAGAAGTTGATAGTGTTTGTAAGAAAATTAAAAAAAAAAGTTGATAGTGTTTGCAATTAAAGTTAAAAAGTTAAAAAAAAACTAATAAAAACTAATAAGCTACCTAAAAGTGAAATAAAACACTCCAAATTACTTTTGCACACAAAGTTGGTATGCTGTGAAACTTGTTAACCGTAAAACTAGTTTTTTTTTTTTTTACAGACATACACTTTAGTAATATAAGTCATACCCTTTAGTAATATAAGTCACACCCTTTAGTAATATAAGTCACACACTTCAGTTATCACGACAACACTCTTTGCTATAATATAAGTCACACCCTTCACTTTTATGAGTAATATACTTTACAGTAAAAAGTCATACACTTTAGTAATATAAGTCACACTCCTTAACCAGTTTCACCGTAAAACTTGTTCACACTATACTTTGTCTCGCATACAATTCTAGGTGACTATAATCATTTATAAATTTTTGAAAACACCCCTAAGAAATACCTTTAACTCAAGGAATACAATATTGTCTGTCGGTAGAGTTAAGGACAGAGTGAGAAAATATCAAAATTAGTCATGTAACTTAGGTCGGTTCCAGTTTTAATCCTGTAATTTGTATCTTTTTCAATTTTAGCAAGTAAATGTCAAATTTAGTCCTTCTTCGCGGGAAAAATTTTAAATCGCCGAAAAATCACACGTGTGATCTGCACGCTTATTTTGAATTTGGGCTTCCGACCAAATTGAACCCCTAAACCTCCAATACTACAAAAATTGCCACCTAATGTGCCACATCATATGCTAATTCAACAAATTTAAATATTTTCTAAAATATATATTAAACTGAAAGTATTAAATACCGTAAAAATGGGCACGCAAACACTACGAACATTAAGAAAAAAAAATTGCAAATGAACTTCAACAAAATCTCAAACGAATATGCAAAAATCTTGCCCAACAAATCTGTGATGAGATTTTTGTATAATTTCTCCGAGCTTATGAATTGGGCATTGAAAAAGTGTGGCCCGTATCTTGGCGGGGCGATCCGGTGATCTGCAGCCATGGCGGCGTTGCCTTTTCTTTGCCCCTTCTTTCTTACAGATCTGAGCTTCCGATTTTATATTAATTAGAATATTTTATCATATTGCATTTTTTAGAATTATATCCTTAGAGCTTGTTTGGTAGCGATTATTAATGAGTGATAAATGCATTGACACCGGTAATATGATATTTGGTAGGTCATATGTATAAAAACATTGACCCTTTAAAATTTGAGGGCCTGTTTCTACTCTTCTGGATTCATATGATAATGAATACCTTCTATGGAGATGGTATTCATAAAACTATCAGTAATTTTTTTTTTTCAAATTTGACCCTGAACATATCACAACTTATTTCACATCTTCGTCGCCCCATATCTACTTCTCACATTTCACAAATCCGTCAACTAGTAAACAACTTAAACCACAATGCATATGAATGCCCAATTCATAGGAGGAATAATTCGATTATAAAATAATTTTCATAACCAACTGTAGATCATCACACATTCGCCAAAACTAGATTAAAAAGTCAGGGATCTCTTCTTCCTGGAAACAGCCCCGCCCGTCGCAGCCCATGCTTCCACCGGTGTTTCAATTCCGACCACTATCTGTATAATTTCCGGCCACCCAGTCACATTCTATATCGTTCTAATCGTCGTTTCTTTTGCCAATATGCATGCCCGTAAGATTCATCAATCATAGCTCCAGTTTTTTTCACCATGAGATTGAGGGAAAAGAGAACTTGCAAAAAGTTGTGAATAGAGGAGTTGCAGAGTGGTTGGGGGGAACATGGAGAAGATAATAAGTGGGGGTGGGTCGTGGGTGTGATGATGTTGGAGTGGTGGATTTCGATATTTGTTTTCTTTAATTTGTTTTGTTAATTATGTTTAGTACTAAAATATGGAGGGCAGTAACCACTAATTTAAATTTATCAACAAATTAAAAAAAGCTATCAAATGAAATATAAAATATGTGTCTAGCATAATTGTTGTGTACCAAACATAAAATATATATATAAAACTTGTCTAATGAATCACTATTTAAAATATCCTATCTTATCACATACATGCTACCAAACGAGCTCTTATATTATATTTTTGAAGTATTTAGTAAATTATTTGATTTAATACATATTGAAGATAAAAATTATTCCGTGATAATGATTTAATAATGGTTTAAACCGTAACCAGGTGGCTTAGCCCACCTGACCACTTGGCTCCTCAATTGAGTGAGAGACCCATGTTCGATTCACTTTGGGAGCAAATTGGAGTATGAGAGTTATAAGGTGGCTTGGTGAATTTGTGGAGTGTTTGGATGCTTGGTGTACTAATATCTAACAACTAACTTTGTCCGATCCAAAAAAAAAAATTGTTTAAACGGTAAATTACCAAAAATCCATTTTTAGAGAAAAGGAAAAGTGGTTTGAACTTTGAAGTATTACTAATATACCCCGTAAAATGACAAAACAAAACAATTGTTTGACCAATGATTAATACAAAATAATTTTTATTTATTACTATATTTTTTAATTTTTGTATTACTTTATTGTTTCATGATTTTATAATTTTAGTTGGGCAAATGATATTTATTGATCATTTATGGCCGTGTATATGATAATATCCAGAATTATAAAATCTTTTTGGTCATCTGAACACATTTGGGTGATTTTGGCATCTTATTGTTAAACTTCTCCATTACATTACATGCTTTAATGAAAAATTCATTGATCAAATCAGTGTTTTTGTACTTGGACCGACGATTAAATCAGGTTGAGCACTGATTGAAAGTTCAAATAGTTGGACCGATTGAACCTCATGTCCAATCGTTAAAATAATTCTTGTTATATTAAAGAATAATATATTATGCATTTATTAAAATTTAGACCGTGACACACGTGAGACGGAACATGAATATTGACGTTTTAACACTTTTAAATGAATATGTGTTGATTTATGCTAGATTGTATCCGTCTCATATATGAAATAATATGAGTTCTTGTTATTTAATTATAATTTATAAGTTTCATATCAAAATAATAGACAACACAATTTAATAACTAAAAATTTAAAGTATGGAAGATTGAAATTAAAATTAAGTTTAAAATTAATAAATAATAAAAAAGTAAAAGCAATTTTTGATGTAAAAGATCGATTCAATCTTGATCAAATAAGAAAGATCATGGTAGATACTGCCATACTGCTGTCAGTTAGTACTCATAATTTGCACAATGCATGATCTTTTTACGGTTTGAGTTAACTCTTGATTAGGATACAAGAAAAAATTAAGTGGATTTTACCATGATACTTGGACCGGTAATATTTTTTTCAAGTCACTATAATTATATACAATAGTTTTTAATTCAGATCAGCCAAATCCACCTGTTTAATCGGACAAGGTCTGTGTCATTCTAAGTATGTAGCAGGTTTCAATTGACTCGACAGATTTCGATCATTGACGTCAATTCTAACCCCTCAATTCACTTATATGATTAACCGAGTTAATATCAAAGTACCAAGTGTTGATTGGTTAATCTTTAACTGCGAAATTTGCAAGTTAATTGATAGAGGTTCATAATTAATTTTATCGTTGCTTGAAATGGTTTAGAAACAATTTAGAAAACTGAGAATGTAATATGGGACGGATTCAACATTTTTTCAATAACGGAAAACCAAACATTAAGAAATAAGAAAGTAAATAGTTATAGTCCAATAAAGGACATGACGACTAGATGAACTGACCAATATCGTTGACACAAAGTACAATATTTTATATTATATTAAATTATGTGTATATATATATAAATTTATATTATATATAAATATAATGGTAAATAAAATTTAAAAAAATATGGGGGCACGTTTGTCCGTCACTAAATGTGGTTGCTAGACTTGGTAACAGGACGAAGAATCCATGTTCCCCGATTGGGATCCGTCCTGAATGGAGCGAGAAATTCCCGAGTTCTTCCCCATGGGGCTAGGGATTAGGCTCCAGTTAGCGGGGACATGAATCATACTTCCCACACAGTGAGGATTTCTGTCCCGTTCCCCGTGGGGCTTTTATAATGTTATATGTTAATTTTATTATACTTCTTAATGTAAGTATGTATATTTGTAAGTATTTTTTCAAATATAATCCTTGCTTAAATTTAATTATATTAATAATGTAATTTATATTTTATATTTTAACTCACTTTTATGATATAATTAAATATTGTAAGTATAAATAGAAAAATAATAAAGATAAGTTGAAAATAAATGTTGACGGCTATGGAAAAAAATATTATGTTTACGTCATGGTAAAAAACTAAAATGAGCATGATAAAATTTTTTTACTTAAAGAGATAGACTGTATTTTTATAACTTATTTTATGATTGATGCCTCCATCAAACGATCATATTATAATTATGACTTCTACTAAATCATTAGATAATATTCTTAAATAATATAAATCTCATATTCTCTCGTACTAGATAATCTCCTTACAAATTTTACAATTTTACCATTCTATTCTTTAGTCCAAATGCCATCTATAATAAACATCTAATATTCCCTCGTGCTAAATAATCTCCTTACAATCTTCACCATCCTACCTCATCCCATATCAAACATGCACTTATAGTTTGTGACAATTGCAACGAATCATGGTGTACCAAGATAAGATTGAACTTTTTATCAGAGTAACACCCATATAAATCTGATCTATACATGAATTCTATCATTGTTATATGAAAAAATTATCACTATTTAAAAATATAAAATAATTTTTTAAACAATGAAAATTTTGTGCATAACAATAATAATTTTTATGCATAATAATAATAATAATTTTTTTATTGGGAGATGAATTTAATAAAAGATATATGATTTTGATTAAGATTTGTATGACATGTTGTAATGATCTTGATAGTTGATTACAGTTGGGATGTTATCATAAAATGTATAGTCCAGATATAGATCGGGATAGGTTATCAAGAACTTTTTTCAAGAAATTTTTCTTCAAGACTCGATGGAGAAATCGAGAATCAAGATCAAATGAGAAATCGTCAAGACTCAAAGATGAAAGAGATCCCAAGATCTTGAAATCGAGGAATCAAGACTCAAAGATGAAGACTCAAGATATCGGTCCAAGATATATCGTGAAGACTCGGAAGACTCAAGACTCGAATTTCAAGACTCGTAAGACTCAAGACTCAAAAAGGCCGAAGACTACAAGACTCATAAGACTCAAGACTCAAGACCTCAAGACTCGAACTCAAGATGCAAGATCAAGACCGAGAATCAAGATTAAGAATCTCTTCCTTACAGAATCAATGCTCAAAAGATAAACCGAATGTTCCGAGACATGAATATATCTATCGAAGGTCGAGAAGATCGCGATTTAGAAAATAGATATTTGCCAAGACATTCAAAATGCGCATAAAAAGAACTTCGAAGTGTTGTTAAGGTTATATCAAAAACCTTTAACCGGAGACAAAAAGTCAAAAGAGGAAGACAAAATATTTGCCAAAAAGATGTCAAGTACAAAGTTTCGATCGCAAAAAGTGAAGATTTACATGAAAGGCTATTGCCTTTTGGGAGTTTCAAACCCTAAATATAGTTGTTCCTCACACACTATAAGAGGAAAAATTATCTCTCCAACGGATAGTTTTCAAGAGTAACCTTGGTGTATGCCTATAAATTTTGGTGATACATTATAAGGTGAAGGGAAATTTATAAGCAACTCAAGAAGCTCAAACTTATTATGAAAAAGTTAAAGCACTCAAAAAACTGTAGAATTTCCCAAGTGCTTTTGTATTGAAGAGTTCACTAAATAAGAAAATTGATAAAAATCGGAAGTTGAGATATCCTAACCCTTTGCATTGTACTTCATTGTAAAGGATATCTCATCCTAGTTGGAAACCAACCGAGAAACCCCAAACCCTTGAGAAAAAAGTGTGTTAAAGTTAGTAAACTACGGCGGGGTAGTCGTAAAAAGTTAGTCTGAGGTAGTCCGAAAGCTTGTTTGTGTTTGAGTAAGTAAACTACGGAGGTAGTCGAAAAGCTCAAGGTCGGGTTGAGTAAGTAAACCACGTGGAGTAGTCGTAAAACTTCGGCCGAAGTTGAGTAAGTAAAATTGAAAGCTTCGAAGTGATTAGTGAATTTCTCCGAGGATCGAGAGAGAGAGTGGGCGTAGGAGCTTGAGTCTACGAACCACTATAATTCTTTGTGTTGTTTATTGCTTTTTTTTTTGCATCATTGAGTTTGAAAGCATATTTTCACCGATATTTCGGTTGGAATCAATTTTGGAAGTTGCATATAATTGAATCACAACCTAATCACTATTCCATTAAAGGAAGGTTTTCGGCAAAATAAAAGAAGTATAAACTAAAGGCCAACCATTTCAAGACGTCGAGTAGCTAGAACAGATAGTTACCAAAAGTGAACTTAAAAAAAAGTTGAGTTATCGATTCAAGTAACTTTCGGGATCTCTGACTCTTCGAGGACTCAATTGGGATTATCGAGGTTTCTTTTCGGGATCAAAAAAAGACTTTGACTCGGAGCGATCTGCTTCTCGGAACCTAATCTTAGGATTATCGACTGGTGACCTCGGTAGAAAAAGTTTTAAAAAACTTTGAACACGTGTATTCCCCCCATACGTGTAAGACTCTTTTTGCAGACGGGACCAACAAGTGGTATCGGAAGCGGTGGTTCAACTTGACCACCGCTTTGTTGATAAAGTTTTATTTGCTAAAAATACTTGTGGTCTATCTCGAATCGATCTTATTTGCTGATTTTTTTCTTTCAAAAGCTCGGATAAAATGTCTTCTAAAAACTTCCCATGTTCTCGGTGGAGAACTATGATTTAATTTAAGAATGCAGGCTCACCTGTATTCTAAACATGAGCGTATGTGGAGAGTGGTCTCTCAAGGACCATTCAATTTCTTGTGGTGAATCGGAGGAAGCGTAAGATGAGAGAATTGATAGAGCAGAATTTCCTAAGTCGATGACCAATCGACTCTGAGGAGAGAAAGTTACTCAATCTAGACTACATTGCTAAAGACACACTATATAGTACAATTGATGATGGTGTGATGGGAATGATCTCTCAATGTAATCAAGCTAAAGAGATTTGGGATACTATTAGAATAATGTGTCAAGGCACGCAGATCATATCAAGGAAAACAAACTTTCAAAGGGCAATTGGAAAGTTTGATAGTTTTGAAATGGATGATGGTGAATCAATAGACAAATTGGAAGTCGATTCACTAGCATCATGAATGATCTGAATGCACTTGGAAAGAAATATCCACAAAGAGAAGTTGCATTGAAAATTCTTAGAGGTCTTTCTAAGAAATGGGATATTCATGCAAATGGTGATTGAAAACACCAAGAACATTAATTCAATGCCATACCAACAAGTCTTCTTTTTGAAGGCCTATGAATTTGTAATTGATAAGAAATCCAAAAAGGTCGACAAAGAAAGATGATTCATCATCTAGTAAGAATGTGGCTTTTAAAAGCCAAAGATAAAAAATCAAAAACTAAATCGAGAACCCCATGCCAAAAAAATCGGGATGAGCTTGAGGAAAAGCTAACAGCGATGGCAAGGAGGTTTGAAAGACTTAATAGTAGATTTGGAAAATAAAAAAGCTATTACAGAACCACAGTACCGGAAGAAACACGAGGACGGATCAAACCGAGAAGAAGAAGGACACGAAAATTCGAGGGATCTTCATCAAAGGACTTCAAGTCCAAAGAAGAAAGTGATCGAGGATGATGATACCAACAGATGCTATAATTGCCAAAAGAAAGGTACTTCCAAAGTATGATTGTCCCGATTTGAGTGCTAAGGAGAGAAGAGAAAGGCAAGCTAAAAAGAGACAAGAAGTTCAACAAAAAAAGGTCATGGTTGTAGAAGAAGAACATTACGAGGAGGATCTAGCTCTTGGATGAGATATTCTCTTTGAAAGTGATGGCATTTGTCCGATGGCCATTGAGGAGGTAAACTCTTCTTTCTCTGTTGTTGCTCCTACACTAGCACAAGAGTTTTCAAGTTCCATCGAAAAACAATCATTTTGACTGATGGATTCTTTTGAGAATCGATGAAGGACTATGCTATATTTTACAAGAATCGCTAAAAAAAATTTGAAAATCTAAAATGGAAAGACTCTAACAATCAAAATCACTTCTCAATTAATGGGAATTCTTGATGAAATATTTTCGAAAGTACAACTCTCGAGAGAAAGAGAAGTTGATAATGACCCTAACTTAAAAGCTAGAGTGAAGAGATTTAATCAGACTAAGTTCAATGACCTCTCCGAGAAGCATGAAACTTTGAATCGTGAGGATAGTGGGCTATGAATGTGAAAAATAGATGAAATTGAGTTACCCGTATAAAAATACGGATTGTGATACATTCCGGGGGAACCTCACAAGGTCATCTCGAATCTTTCGCATCAAGTAGCAAGAAGACAATCTTTGTAAAAACCATGGCACCTACACTTCAAATCAAGAAATGCCCAAGGTTGTAGACAAGGAAAAGGACCCATGGTTTCGAATGATCGGGTTTTTTCTAGAAAACCCGAGCACTTGAGAAAGTTTCTGAAATACTTCAAAGCCTCAAAGCTAAGAATGCAAACTGAAAGGCTCCATTATTTAACCATCGGAGGAATCCTCGGATAGAAGAGACATTTCAATCAAGAGACCAAAAGATCTTTGAAAGATTTTTAAAGATGCATAACCCGAACCCCACTGCCCTAAGGGTAAAGGTTATCGAACCCGAAGTCATCAAAGATTTAGACCGACAAGACAGAAGCCAAAACAAAATGAACGAAGGCTGAACCAAAGAAAAATTCAAAAGCCCATGTTCATGCTAAAAAGACACATATACGTAAAATCGCTAAGGCACCCAGAGTAGTAGATGTGTATGTTGATGTTTATGGAAGACAAATTAGTCACTCTAAAGTGATTAGAGTTGTTAGGCAAATTTGGATTCAAAGGTACATCTAACCTTGTAGGATTTACACAAATTGGGTACCTAAAAATTGATCTTTTTCGGGGAGGAAAAACAAGGGCACTGAGTGATTAAAGATCACATAGATCGATGGCGAGAGATGAAAAGGGCCTCGATGTATGGTATCTTGCGGTGGATGTTCAAGACATATGACAGTTTGACTATGTTGAACAAAGAGGCCCTGATCACTTTTTGGAGATATGAAAGGAATGGGATCAAGGATATGGAACTTTGGAAATAATTTCGATTCATATCCATGGTGTTTCATATGTATTCGGATTGAAGCATAATTTGCTTTCAATAAGCCAATTTCGTGATAAGGGTTTTTAATGTTGAGTTTCTAAGAACTTATGTTATGTGAAAGATGATACAACACGAGAAAATATTACAACGTTCGGGTACAAGAAAAGGAAATGTGTATCTTCGTCGATGGGAGTTCAACTCCTAAAGATACAAGTTTGGTTGCTAAAAGTTCCACATATACCGGTTGGTTATGGCATAAAGAATGAATCACCTAAATTTCAAAACCCCTGAATAAGCTTGCAAGATTAGCTTTTGTGAGAGGGTTGCTTTAATGAAGTATTCAAGAAGGAACATATTTGTGATGCGTTCGAAAAGGAAAACAAATTAGAGCATCATTTAAAAGCAAAGTTGATGTTTTATTGAAAATTCATTATGATATGGATCTTTTGGTCCTATAACACCAAAGTGAGCACTAATGGCTGAAATACACATTGGTAGTAGTTGATGACTACTCAAGATATCTTGGGTCATATTCTTACTCAAGAAGAAAGAGACTCGCATAAAATTGAAAAAGGCTCGAAGATTGAGAAAACTAGAGTGTGGTCAAAAAGATCCGACAAAGGAACTGAATTTATAAATCATATCATATCGATTAACAGCAACAAATGGAATTTCACATGAAACATCAATAAAAGGACCCTCAACAAAAATGGTGTTCTTTGAAAAGAAGGAACATGACCAAAGAAGTTTCAAGGACAATGATAAATTGGTCGATATTCTAAAAAGTTTTTTCCAGCCACCAGATCCAGACCAAGAGTCAAGGCAAAACACCCTATGAGGTTTGGAATGAAAGGAAGCCTCTTTCTTTCTTTTCGTGTGTTTGGTTGCAAGTGTTTTCATACAAAATAATGGTAAAGATCAGTTGAAAACATTTGATTGAAGGAATATTCTTAGGATGCCAAGTTAGTAAAGCTTTCATAGTTTCAATCATAGGACTCTTATTGTGGAGGAAACACCTCATGTTGTTTTTGATGAATCTCTTGTGTTAAAGAAAGCAGAACATGATCAGATTGACTAAGAGGATCACCAGATTAAGCTGCAAAAAGATAAATCATCAATGAAATCGAAAAGAAGAAGGTTACCACATCCTATGATTGGGTGACTCGGACTCGAATAAAGAAAGTCGGGGATGGAACTCGGGATGGTGAGAAGAAAACCAACACTCTAAAAGGTGACCAATCTGAGCAGACACCCGGTTGGACTCGGTATGTGATGCCAATGAAGATGTGGTTACACCGAGGCAAATTTTGAATCTATCAACCAAAGGGGAACAAATGTCTCGACAATGTTCGAATGGAATTTCCCGAGGAAGATGATTCCTTTCTTAATTTGAATTAACCGAACCTAACATTTCAAATGTTGAGGATACTTACCTTGAGGGGAACATCAAGAAGGAAATGGTTAGATAGTCACCCCTACAAGTCGATTGTGGGTGATCTAACTAAGGTGTTAAAACAAGAAGGTTCCATGGTAATTTATTCTGCCGCTTCTATCGGAGAAAGAATCGAGATTGGTGAAGCTCTACAAGATTCTCATTGGATTCTTGCTATTGAGTTTAATCAATTCTCAAGGAATGAAATATGGGAGCTAGTAGATAGTGTCCGAAAGGCACAATGTCATTGGAACCAAGTGGGTTTTTAAGAATAAAAGAGATGAAAACAACAATTAAGAAACAAAGGCAAGGATAACAAGGTTATTCAAGAAGAAGGCTTGGATTATGATGAAACCTTATGTTGCAAGACTAGAAGCCATCGATTGTTTCTTGCATATCACATGAAGTTATCTATCAAATGGATGTGAAAAGTGCATAATGAAGCGGTGTGCTTAAAAAGAGGTTTATGTGGAACAACCTCCCGGTTTCAAACAGAATGACCAATCGAAAAAAACTTTGTATGGTCTCAAGCAAAGCACCCGAGCATGGTATGATATTATATCGCCATGGTTTTTGTTGATAGAACTCGCTCAGGATAGAAGATGGGGAAGATAATATATGTTGATGACATCATTTTTGGATCTCCAAACCATCGGTTATGTGAAAAGTTTTCAACACCGATGAAAGGCAAGTTTGAGATGTCAATGATGGGAGAGATGAATTTCTTTCTAGGTCTTCAAGTGAAACAATCAAAGGAAGGAATCTTCATCGGTGCAAAGTACACCGTAGATCCGATAAAATATGGTGTAAAATTGCAATTGATTTGGATTCTATGAATACTAACTACAAGATGGATTCAAGGCAATTGGGGATCGATTATAGAGGAATCATTGGATCATTTGCTCTATCTCACGCCAAAGAAGGGCGGATATAACATTTCTTTGTTGGGATATGTGCAAGATACCAAGTAATCCTAAATTTACATGGTGGTCGCCAAAAAGATTTGAAGTATCTTAAGGGCACGATGAATAGAGGATTATGGTATCGGTGATGATAATGAATTAACCGGTTACTCGATCTCGATGGAAAAATTGATCGAAAAGAACTTGTCAATTTGGAAATGTCGATATCTTGGTTTTAAACCTCAAGAGCAACCAAGATTACGAAGTTTAATACATTTCGATTCTTTCGCTCGCACAACAATTAAGGGATTATAAAGTTAAAGCCAATGAAGTACCAATTTTTGTGACAATAATAGTGCCATTGCTATTTCACAAAAACGGTATTGCACACCGAGATGCAAGCATGTGGATAAACATCACTTCATCGAGAGATCATTGAAAAAGGACATAAGGATGGAGAAAATTCATCTTGATATAAAAGTGATATCTTGACCAAATGAATCAAGATTTCGTGAACTTTTCGATTGAATTAGGGATGTTAGATCCAATAGAGTAAATCCGAAAAATTGAAGGTTTACGGAAAATGAAGTTTTTCGAATTCTCTTGAGAAGCTCGGGATAAAATAAATTTTCGAGTCTCGAAACTTTTTGAAGGTATTAGGATTATATTGAACCCATTCAAGATGATATTTCGACATTTTATCAAGGTCAAGATTTTAAGACCGATAGAGGTAAATTAGCGAAAAGTAATGATTTCATTTATTGCTTAAGTAAAGCTCAAGAATCATTTGTAATAAATGGCGGGATCATTTGAAATTCAAAAGAAGGTCAACAATCATTTAATGCTCGTTACATTAATGACCAATGAGGATATTTTGCTTCATTTTGGAGACATTTGTTCAGATAATTCGATTTTGGAGATTAATCTCAACCCAGATTCTTTTCACCTAAACTGAAATCCCATTAAAACATAAGCCATTCAAACCAAAATTTTATCAAACCCTTCTTTCCAAAAAATCCTCTGCGAAAAAATCCCTTTGCCCGAAAAAATCCTAAACCCTAAATCTTCAAATCTTCAAACTCTCAAATGGCTCCTACCATTTTTAAATTGTAAACCAACAAACCCCGGCACGAGTTCGTTGTCTCGTCAAATCACAACCAATTCCAAACCGGAAGAGGAGGTCTCCATATGATTCGATTGGCCAAACTCACTCAAAGCCAAACGGATCAAGAAAGTACGCCAAAGAGGTAATCGAGTTCATCTCAGAAACTCGAGGATAGATGAAGATGATGGTATGCATTTGCGACATCGATCACACTTAGAGCATTCATCCAAATACATCAATTTTGAGAGGGAATTGTATATAATTAAGAATTTAAATGATGTTTTTTGATGGAGAGGATCCCGCCATTATGTTGGGTAGAAAGAGTGAGTATTTAGATAGGATTGCCGAGAACCGAAATTTGAGGCTACACATAAGAGGCATTTGAAGCCACAATATCGAAGTTTTGATGGATATATCATGAGCCTTATGGGAGTTTTGAGCGATCAAGACTTAAAGCTTCGATTGATGGCGGCGATCGAGGCCTATTCAAATTTTTGATTCTGGGATGGTGTGAGCAAGCCAAAGTCTTCAAGAAGGTTGACAGGCGATCTCGATTAAAGCAAGATCCATTACGCAACCAAAAAATAGCTTATATTTTGAGTTCTTGAGGAGGAGGATATCTTTTAATTATAATTTAGCCCAAGTTTCATATCAAAATGAAGAGACAACAAACCAATTTGTTGGAGGCAAATAAGGTGTAAAAATTTAAAGTATGGAAGATTGGTGGTTTAAAATTAAGATTTCAAGAGATTCAAAATTAATAAATAGTTATAAAAAAGTAAACCGGGCAAGGTCTTTTTGAGATGTAAAAGATCGAAATTTTAAAGGAATCTTGATCAAATAAGAAAGATCATGGTAGATACTGCCAACTCGAGTCAACAGTTAGTACTCACAAAAATTTGATCAATGCACGATCAATAATCTTTTTACGGTTTGAGTTAACTCTTGATTAGGATACAAGAAAAAATTAAAATGGATTTCATCCCAATGATACTTGGACCGGTAATATTTTTTTTCAAGTCACTATAATTATATACAATAGTTTTTAATTCAGATCAGCCAAATCCACCTGTTTAATCGGACAAGGTCTGTGTCATTCTTAGTATAACAATTATGTAGAAAGTTCTATTTTAATTTCAATTTGACTCGACACGATTTGGAGATCATCGGGATGACAATTTCAGGATGATCTATTGCGAAAAGTTCTGAGAACCTCCCCTTGATGGAGAAACTTGGAGAATTCAATGATGAACAAGATTATATGATTAACGGAAGAGTTAATATCAAAGTGCAAACAAAACAAGATGACCTTGATTGAATGTTAATCTTTAACAAACAAAAGCACGGTGAGAGAAATTTGGTGAAAGTTAATTGATGATGAGGTTCATAATTAATTTGACCAAGATCAGAGATGTTTTGCTTGAAATGGTTTAGAAACAATTGGAAAAACTGAGAAGAATGAGCAAAAGCAATATCATATGGACATTCAACATTTTTCAAGGGGAAACGGAAAACCAGAAATTAACACGTACTTTGGAGAAAAAATAAGAAAGATGCTAAAATGTAGTTATCCAAAGTTAAAATAAAGGACACAAACAAGACTAGATGTTTTATCTACACTCGAAGGAAATCATGCTTGATGTTGCAAAGACGAAAAGTTGAAACTAAGGTTGAAACAATATTTTAAATTATATTGTTCAATTATGTGCTTTCTAAGCCAATATCGATTATGGATGATGAAGAAATCAAGAAAGTCTTAACGAAGAAATTATATATAAATATAATGGTAAATAAAATTTAAAAATATGGGAAAAAAGGAGAGAGACATTTGGCCACACGTTGACAAATGGATGCCTATCAAGCTCAACGATATGTGGGAAGAAGTCAAGAGAACCTTCCGGTTCTATTATGATGTGCTTTCGAGAGCTGGAGAGGGAAAGCTGAGATCGAATGAAGCGTTCATTAAATATCTCTAACCTTCTATCCAAAATATCTCCAAAGTTGGATGAACTTATCGATGAAGGAAAGGTACGAATAGTTTCCCGGTCCATATTCTACCCTCCTCTCCAAGACTTGGTAATGGCTTGGTGAATGATTATTACTCAAGAAATTGCTCAAGATGCCGGGGGGTTGGGTTTGACAGAAAAAAATCCGGATATTATTAAGGAAAGAAATGAATCGAAGAAGAGATTATTCGGAATGTTCAACCCGGAGGTGCCGTGATGAAGTTGAAGAAGAAATGGCCAAGAGCGGTAAGATCAAGAGCCAAATCAAGATCAAGACTCAAGATTGTAATCTTTAATTTTTTTGTCTTTTTGATTTTGTTGATAAGACTCATTTAATCAGTAATGGTATACCAATCATCAATGAAAAACTTATCATTTATGCTCAAAAGATAATATCTCATTATCTTATTTACATGTCTTTTATATTTGATATCTTGAATGAATGTCTCTCAATTAATTGTTTAAGTATTTGGTGATGAACTATTTAAGAAGATTCATTCTTGAAGAAATTGTTAATTGTTACTCGAAATTATTGGGAGATTCTCCGATTTGAAATTATTGGGAGACATAATCTTGTAATAGGATTTTAAACTCAGTATAGGTTATATGTTTGTAACAAGATAGGTTTTTTGGCATCATCAAAAAAGGAGAAATTGTTGGGAGATGAATTTAATAAAAAGATATATGATTTTGATTAAGATTGAAAATAACATGTTGAATGATCTTGATAAGTCGATTATTTTTAGAGTATTCGGGATGTTATGCAAAATGTATAGTCAGCAGATATAGATCAAGATAGGTTTCAAGACTTTATGTTCATGAAGTAAAAAACTCGATAAAATCGAGAATCAAGACTAAAAGCCGAGAAATCGAGAATCAAGACCAAAGCGAGAAATCGAGAATCAAGATCAAGATTCGAGATATCAAGACTCAAGATGAAAAGAAGAAAGATGTATTTTCAAATCAAGATAACTTATTTTCAATGATTGATAAGACCTCCATCAAAAGACGCAAGATCAAGATCGAGAATCGAAGAATTATGAATCTATCCTACAAGGAAATATCGAGAAGATCGCGATTCCTTAGAAAATATTTGCCAAGACATTTAAATAATATAATGTTGTTAAGGTTATATTCTAGTTTGTAACCAAAACTAGATAATCTACCTTTAATCGGAGACAAAATCAAAAAACAATTTTAACATCTATTATTCGACATCGTCCAAATGTCATCCATAAAAAGATGTTCCAGAAGTACAAAGTTCATCAAAAAAAAAGTGAAATTTACATGAAAGGCTATTGCCTCGTGTTAGGGAGTTTCAAACCCTAAATAATCTCACAAATCATCCAATGTTTATCTCTCCAACATATAGTTTTCAAAGTAATGTGTATGCTATAAACTTATACATTTAAGGTTACGGGAAATTTATTTCAAGAAGCTCAAACTTATTAATCATGGAATTTACCAAGTGCTTTTATATTGAAGATTAAACTTTTTAAGACATATATTAGTCGAGATATCTTAACCCTTTGCATTGTCTTCATTAAAGGATATCTCATCCTAGTTGAAACCAACCGAGAAACCCCAAACCCTCGGTGAAGGTAGTTGGATGTGTTTGTTGGTGAGAAGAGTTATAAAAGTTATAAACACTATTTAAAAAGTAAAGCTTGTTTTGTTTGAGTAAAAAAATATAAACGGAGGTAGTTGAAAATTTAAATTTTGATAAAGTCAAAACAATAAAACGCCGAATAATTTTAGTGAATGCGAGACGTGATAACCAATAATAATTATTCTTTTTTACTGTTGCATAATAAGTTTGAAAAATATTTTCAAAAAAATAATTTAATTGAATCACAACCCAATCACTATTCCATTAAAGGATCAAAGAAAGCTAAAAAAAAGTATAAATGTTTACATGAAATTTAAATAAAAACCTCGAGGGTTAAAAATTACAAAATTGGAAAATGGAAATTTTTAATAAAACACCCTAAATTTTGAAATTACGCGATTAACCCTCATTTGGCGAGATGAAAAAGTTTTAAAATTTTGTATTCCCCCATACACGTGTAAAGACTACGTTTTGTCTGGGACCAACATTTTTACACGTAATAATAATATTAAAAAAAATAATTTCGTGAACTTGGATTCACATAAATGTTTGTGAAATTTAAAAGTACAAAAACCTCTCTAAAAATTACAAAATTGGAAAATGGAAAATTTTAATAAAACACCCTAAATTGCCACGCGTTAACCCTGATTTGGCAATTTTTACCTCACTCTACAAATATTGTACCCTAGGAGGGTGCGTCAACGAATAGGTAAAAATTCCAAGATTTGGTGCGTCTCTTTTTTTTCTCACCTTAAATAAAAACCGTTTTCGCCACACCGCCAAACAATTATTTTTCCTTGGCGGAGCAGCGTACTCTAATATAAATTCACAGAGGCGTTGATTATACCTATACATAAAACTTCTATGTTTTTCTTCACAATCAATTAATCGAATAATCGACCGCGTTGATTTTCTTCGCGGTTGTTGATTTTCGCCCGGTACGACCTCCCTCTTTCGTTGCCACCGGTTAGTCAATTTGTGTTTTTATGGGCGTTTACATCCAGCATTGTTGTTTTTAGTTTTTTAATAATTAGGGTTTTGGTTTTCTTCGCAATTAGGGCTATTGGGCTTTCGGATTGTAGCGTCTTTTGGGGTTAATGGTTGTGTGTTTACATCTGATTCGTACCTGCATTGGTGTGGAATGATGTAATGTTCTTCCCGTTTTAATTTTTTTTGTGTGCCTTTCCTTATCTACTTGCTCGCATAATTCATGATGATTTTTATTGTGTATATGTGTGTGTGTATGAGTGTTTTGTTGTTTCCGTGCACTTTCCATGGCAGAGACTTGTTGCAGAGAGTTTCAGGTGTGTGTTAGTTTTGTGTCATATGAGGGAAGATGTGGATATTTAGAACTAAGTTTTATAAGTTTTTTTGGATTCAATTTGTTATTGGAGTTTGAAAAGAAGGTCTAATATTAGTATTATTGATTTCATATTGTTATTTACTGTGTTGGCATGTTCTGGAATTGTTTGAAGCTTATTTGTGGAAATGATAAGTGGCTAAATATACTTTGTATTTATCACATGATGTTTCCCCCTTTAAATGTTAGCATTAGAGGAGTATCTGTTGAATAGTGCTTGTGAAACCTTTTCTGTTGCTAACTATCATTGCCTTATGTAGTTTTCAGGTGCCTGTTTAGGTCTTAAAATATGGTTGTATAGTTTTTATATGTCTATCTCTCTTTCTTTCTAAATGTTGGCATTTTTTCCTAGTATCCGTTTGCTTTATTGGCTTATCCATGTTAATTTGTCCCTTATTATAATTATATATATACAGGTAATATGTTTACTGAGGCATCATTTGGAGAAAATATAGATGGGATCAAGGTAGATTCACCGGTGATTGATCTTGATTTGGACATTGAAAAACTATCAGATGCTGATCTTCTTTCAGCCTTTGAATCTATCTGTGTTGATGACTGTTTTGAGCCAATGAATGATGTAGCTCTAAAAATTAATGATGATGCTTTTAATCCTGTTGGTCTAGTTGACTTTTCCAGACAACAGCTTGATGAGGGAAAATATACTTGTAAATTCGATTCTTCTGACTTGGCCACTATTGCTGAGCCATCTAAGCAGGGGGATGGGGAAGCTGAATTTTTGGTTGATACCGACAAGACCTGTCGGAAAAGTTCTCTAATTGTATATACATCTTCTCGGAGGAGTAGCACCCCCTATACTAAATCAAATCAGAACAGCAAGTCCGGAGAACCATCAAAATGTAGAAGGATGGCCAGCAAAAACTCAGTATCTGAATTCAGCTCTTCGCAAATGTTAAGGAGGAGTAGAAGTTCATTTCCAAAGCGAGTTCCATCTTCTGTTTGGGGAAATCTGGGGAATATCTTGCCAGCTGTTGAAGAAAACGGTGGAGTTAATATTAATATATGTAATGAGAAAAAAGTAAAAAGAGGGAGTGGTGGTAAAGATAAAAGGAAGGTAATTAGGGATCAGACAGATGGAAAATCAACTGGGAGAAGGTGCACTCCAACTGGTCATATCTCTTTGAAGGTTAGGATTGGCAACAAAAGCTGTAGCGTGGGTAATGCTTTGGAAAATTACAGTTCAACGGGGAAAAACATTCCTGAGTTAACTGATAGAATGGAAAACAAGTTGGGAGAGAAAGTGCATGGAGGTGTGGTATCACCGTGTGAAAGGAACTTGGAGAAGGTGATGTTATCTGATACTTCTGCTCTGGGCAAACATCTTGAGGTCAGGGGCACTTTTGACAATCAACTCTTTGACGCTTCAAGCGTCTTCCATGAAACCAAAAGCCTGGAGGAGGGTGGTAATTTGGAAGGTTCGACTGAAATCCGGTGTTCTGATGCCGGGACTTCTCCTGACTCAGAAGTTATAAATTCTATTCCTGATGCTCCTCATTGTGAGAAAGCTCTACCTGATTTACAAGATAGTCTGATTGTGTCAAAGGCTAGTGTCTCCATGAACGATTTCTCGATTTTGGCTTTATCACCAAAACGTACGAAGAACGGAAAGAAGAAGGACCTTAAAAAAGGAAAGAAGAAAGAGAAGTTCCATCTGGCAGAACCCAGAAATGACGCCAATTCACTTATTTCTATACAAAATGGGACAAAATTCTCCAAATGCTCTAGAGCAAAGGGAGGCAGCAAGGGCAGGTCTGTAAGTTTCCCCAATGAGGAAGATAAAGCCCCTGAAAAGGACAACAAAAACAGTGTAGCTGGTAAGCAACTAGTTGATGAGGAGTGTGCTGCTGGAGATTATCTGAACAAGGTGGAAGGCCTTCTGCAAACTGGTACTAGTTGAATATCTTATATAGGCACTTGTACTCACAATCCTCCCCCCAGAACCCCCCCCCACGCCCCACCCCCACCCATAATTACTGTAGTCTCGATCTTGCTTTATATTCTCGATGTGTGTGTGTGTATATATCTACTCTTTGCCCTCTGTCCCCTGTCTCACATCATATTTATTTACCACCTGAAGACTGTAAAATGAGACTTTTCATATTCTAATCATATTTTCAGTAAATCTAATGCCGTCCGATATTGGAGGAACTGGAGCATTGAGCAATGGTTTAAGTGGACCAATAGACAGCCTGCAATTTTCATCTGATGGGGTGAGGGAGCAATATGATCGACCAAGGAATGCATGGGTACTTTGTGATGAGTGCCAAAAATGGCGGCGGATACCAGCGACACTTGCAGATCAAATTAAAGACTGTGGGTGGTAAATGATCATGATTATGCTCTTTCTATAAAGTATTTGAGATTTGTATTCGATATATTCAATCTTAGATTCTTAATAGACAATTTGGGTAAGATTCCCAGAGGTTGTGCCCCTCTGGAGTTCAGGATTTATTTACCTTTGACTACAGTATTATTGAGATGGTCTGGTTTATTACATATTCACAAATATTTTATTATTCACTTAATATTTTATGGTTTTAGTACTTCATTGCCACAAGTGTGTTGTTGGCTGTGCAATCTTTTGTCTCAAGTAATCGTACACCAGGAGATGTAGATAATTGATTCAGGTTATTTTTTCTTGGTTAATCCAAATTACCTGCTGGAATGTTGTGTGCATATGCTATATTATGAATTACAATGTTTCTTCAATCTGTTTGCAGCCAATGACTTGCCGTTAGCTGTCCTGCCATGATATAGGGGAAGTTAGTGAAGTGTCTTACACATTATTATTTCTTAATAGTGTTTTGAGGGAAATAATAAATGTTCAATTCAGTTGTCAAGAAAGTAAATCAAGTTACACTTTTACGTAGTTGAAACATGAAATACTGCTACACTTCGATATTAGTCATGAATGAAATCATTGATTAAGTACTCATGGGATGCCATTTGTTACTTCTGTACTAAGTTGTTAACACATTCACTTTTCGTGAAGTGTGGCTTATGGATTTCATATTTTCCATTGTCAAGGACTTGCCGAGATAATACCGATAGAGACTTTGCTGACTGCTCAATTCCCCAAGAGAAGTCAGATTCAGAAATAAATCGAGAGCTGGAAATATCTGATGCTTCTTGTGAGGAAGATGCTTGTGGTACCTTCATGTTGTCTAATCAAGAACAATCAAATGGTATGTCTATCATTCTTGGAATTGATTTTTTCATAAGACAATGTGCATCTCCCTTTCGCTGAACATTGAGTTGATTTGGTTTATTTTACAGCTGCTCAGCTGTCATCTTGGTCACTTATTAAGTCAAACTTGTTTCTGAATCGAAGCCGCAAAACTCAAACTATTGATGAGGTGAATAGCTTAGCTTTGCCACCTTCACTAGTATACATAGTTTATTTTTATTTCAATGGCATATCCTATGATGTTATCCACTTGAAATCGATTTTTTTATGTAGGACAATGATGTCTTTTTTACGCATAAAAATATGTCATGAACTGGACAATGATGACTTTTGCATTCATATTCTGCACGAACTCACGCATCATGTTCTTCTCTGTATTGACTGTGTAATCCATTATTAACTGGACAATGATGACTTTTGCATTCATATTCTGCACGAACTCACACGTCATGTTCATCTTTGTTTTTGCTGTAGACTGTGTAATCCACCTGAAAGCCTTTTTGTTTCTGTTTGTGGCTAACAGGTTATGGTTTGCCATTGCAAACCTCCCTCAGATGGAAGAGTGGGCTGTGGAGAGAAATGTTTGAACCGGATGCTTAACATAGAGTGTGTTCATGGAACTTGTCCATGTGGTGATCTTTGTTCAAATCAACAGGTGTGGAATTTTTTTCATTTCAAGGCCATATAGGTTTAGTTGCTTTTGTGTCTAGAATTAACTTTCACTTCATAATTGATTGCAGTTTCAAAAGCGCAAGTATGCTAAATTGAAATGGACTAGGTGTGGAAAGAAGGGACATGGCCTGCAGACACTTGAAGACATCTCTGAAAGACAGTTCCTTATAGAATATGTTGGAGAGGTAACTTGCATTCCATTCACTTAAGTTTTAAGCCTTCTGTTATTTACAGGGGGTCACATAGGTTAATTATTACATCGTTGGTGGACTGAAAAATTAGGTAATACACATCAGGAATAAAGTTTCTATCAGTCCGTTATAAAGTGATTTTAATCTCTCTCTCCCCCCCTCTTTTTTTATTGTTCGTGTGTGATTTTCATTGTTTGTATTTCCATGTTGTATTGAGTATGAACTTTCTCTGTCCCGAATGAATCTTGTACTTCATAGGGCTTTGTGAGAGTGATTTAGTGTACTCTGGTCTAAATTCTCTATCTGAAATGGGAAAATCTTAATTCTGAGAACAGAAAGTTGAAAATCATGTCATTAGAACCCTTTTCCATTTTTTGTAAGTTGTTTCTACTGTTTATCTGTTTTCCATTGTTTTCCCTTTTAATTGCGTGGCTACTGTTTTTCTTTTCTGTTGTTTGAAAAAATAATTGGATACAGTGGAAGTATGTTAATGCGTTGTAAATTTAAAAATGAAAGCATGTTAATGCGTTGTAAATTAAAACAAAAGTATAGAGTAAAATGCTCTGCATCTTAAAAGTAATGCCAAATCATAAATTGCTGGTTCATGTCATTTGATTTACAGTGAAAATAATGTTGATATTTGAGATTCTCCTGAAGCTTTGGTCGAATTTGGTTCTTGAGGATCCTGGTCCTCCCTATCTGCTGAAGTCATGGTTACATTTGGAGAAAGTCGTCCATTTTGTTAAAAAAACACATAAATATGATAAGATTTATCAGTGCCTGGAGAATGTTTTTTCTTGATAAGTTCCTTCTCAAACTATACTCCCACTTGATGAGGCAAGAAAAGTTGGTCATGTTTCTGATTGTGTACTTCTTGACTCATGTCCCAGTTAATGTGCTTGTTAGGTCAAGCAATCCCACATAAATTGATTAGTAGAAAGACTGCTCAGACTCATAAAACCAAGTAACTTCAGTGATGCTTTAGATGTCATGTAAATTTAACCTAGAGTTATGACTAAAGAAATGAACCTTCCAGACTTATACTGCACAGGGATACCAATTCTGGACTCAGGGATGGAATATCATTTCTATGTATTCTGATAGTCTTTGGATGTTGCAGGTACTTGATGTTCGTGCATATGAAGCAAGACAAAGAGAGTATGCTATGAACGGTCACAAACATTTTTACTTCATGACACTGAATGGGAGTGAGGTTTGTTATAATTTCTTCTCTATATTTCGAAAGTTAAAAGCACCGTTATAACTATGTACGTAAGTCTTGCACTTGTTCAAGTTCAACATCTTCTTGGGCTGCCTTATCTTTTGCTCGCTGGCCTTTTGACCTCAATCAATATCAGTAGCTTAATTTTGATTACTGATGCCCTTTAATGTCAACATATAATGTCAAGTGTCCCCTGATGATGTTTAAAAGTGCACAGTGTTGCATTTTTACTAGTAGAAGCATACTTGGGAATTAAATGATGCTCTCCTGAAATTGTCATCCTTCTCTTCTCTTTACTTATCCCTAGAGAAAAGTATTAAATGGCGTTAGTTACATAGCACAATCTGAGTCGTTTGTATTAGCAATTGTCATGAACTATGCTGAAGTTATGATTTCTACACATGTCTCGTTAATTAATAACATCTGGATTGAAATCTTTGAAGTATCTAGAATGAACCCGATAATATTTAGATTCGTTTCAAGGCTGTATTAGATTTTTACATCGTATTTGTGAATTATGATTATAATTTCAAGCTTGTATCAAATTTTTGGATAAACGACTGGATTCGAATATTTGAAATCTTCTGTTTTAATTGGGATTGTGGAGAGCGTTAATGTCGTAATCTTAGTGAAAGTCATGTTTGCTTTTTTTTTGAATAGTTGTGAAATTTAATCCAGCTCATTGAGATCCGTTTTCCTTGCCCTGTCCACGTGTATTATGTCATACATGTCATTATGTCAAATTGTACGTGAGGTTAATTTTCTTGCAATTTATGATTATGTTCCAGGTAATTGATGCATGTGCTAAAGGGAATCTTGGTCGCTTTATAAACCACAGTTGTGATCCTAATTGTCGTACAGAAAAGGTACTATCCACTTGTACAGTATTCTCTTGTATGTAGTTGATGATTCGCTAAAGAGTTACGGCTGAAATTTGCACTTTCTTAGTAAATCTATAATTCTAAGTTATGATATAGAATCTGCTGAACTTTCCCAGTATTTCATAATTTGTTAAAAAATTGATGTCATAGCCAAGATCATATTGTGTTTGCTTTCAATTGCCTTCCCATGTGGTCTATTTTTAAAATTTTAATTAAATTAATTGCATTTCAAGTTACATCTGGTTTATGAAACATGTCTAATTTATATTCTATTTCAGCTACTGTCTATATGTTCACATTTTTTTTGGTCTATCCGTCCGTTATATGTGGAACACATTAGCTGCCTGTTTTCAGCTCTGGCAGTAGAAGTGCAAACACTCATTTTTAAACCAGCATATTTTTTATTTTCTGAGTACTTTAATGCAAAGATCTTGATTCACTAGTTTTTAAGAAATTATTTTCTGAAAAAGAATATGATACCTTATATGGTTGTGGTTTCTACTATCTTGACTAATCCACAATATAAAAGTGTTGGCATGCCTTTCCTAGTTTGGAAAACTGACTACCTTACCTCTATGCTTCTCAATGGGGAGATTGATTTTACTTTTTATATGGGAAAAAACTTTATCCTACGTAGTCTGCAGCTTTAAAGAAAATGAAAATTTGACTTTGGCATTTCAAAAAGTTAACTGAAGACTTCTGTCTTCCTGACAGTGGATGGTGAATGGAGAAGTTTGCATTGGACTATTTGCTTTGAGAGATATTAAGAAGGTAAATTCCTCTTCGTTTTTTTTTTTAAATTTATTTTTAGGGTGGGGGGTGGGGTGGTAGCTGCTGCCTTACTGTTGATAAGCTTTCCAAATTTCTCTGATGCAGAATGGTTTTCTGTCTCCTGGAAAGTTAACATGTCTTTGTCATTTTTCATTTTTTTGACTGGCAGGGTGAAGAGGTTACATTTGATTACAACTATGTACGCGTTTTTGGGGCTGCTGCAAAAAAATGCGTGTGTGGTTCACCTAATTGTCGGGGTTATATAGGTGGTGATCTAACAAGCTCTGATGTAATTGCTCAAGATGATTCAGATGATGAATTTGGGGAACCAGTTATGGTCTGCGAAGATGGAGAAATGAAGGAAGATTGGAAAGAAATAATGTCAAATACATTGAGTAATGAAGAAAATGAAATTTCAAGTGAATCACCAGAAAATAGATGTAGTGAGAAGAAAGTTACTAGTGCTGTTGGTGATATAATTGCAGATTCACACACTTCAGAAGATCCTCATGTTGCTGAGAAATTGAATACTAACAAAATTACCCTTGAGCCCTCAAAAGGATCTATGCCAGCAGCAGCACTTAAGGTTGAGACTGAGGGCCTTCAGTCAAAGATGCATTTGTCTTCCCAACCCATGGATATTTCAGATGGTGTTTTAAATAAAGCAGAATTTATTAAATCACCAAGCAAATCATTGCCTGAAATTGTTGAGCATAAGAGGAAGCTAAAATATGCCAAGTTGAGTTCTGTTGCAAAGACTAATCGTTCATTGTCTTCAATTAAGAAGGGGAAACCTAAAATGAAGGTTTTGAATGACAAAGCATCTCCTGCTGTGGATAAGTTAAGTGCAACAACACTGCACAAATCCAAAAAGTTACCCGAAGTTTCTTTGAACAGTCAAGTTGAAGCAGGTACGCAGAAATCTAGTATGTTACGAGTTTAAATTAAGCATTCTTTATTTTTACTTTAACAAGTTATCTATCTGCTTGCAGTAGAGGGGAAACTGAACGAATTGCTCGACCCTGAAGGAGGAATAAGCAAGCGAAAAGTAAGTTGTTCCTCTTTCACTTTGAGTTTTTATATGACCTTCACTCTTATGTTAAAGGATCTGATACAATGTTTATAAAATCAAGCAAATTTCTTGATGTTTACTCTTTTAATTGTTTGTTGAATTGTGTTTAAGTTTCATGTTATGTACTTGATCCTTTTTGATCTGCATGTAGATGGTTATTTCCATTTTCTAAGTTTTCGTTTGATTTAATAGGATGCATCGAGAGGCTACCTGAAGCTTCTTTTTTTAACTGCTGCATTTGGGAATAATGGCCATGGTGAAGCTATTCAGAGGTACTTTAAGATACTACTCTGCGCATTTCGTTTCTACTTGTTATACCCTTGCTTCATCCACTCGTTGGAAAGAGGTAGCTGCTTATGTACATGTGGATAGGTATACTTAGTGATGTTTTATTTCTTCTTCCTATCTTGCAGTAATCGAGATCTTTCAATGATCTTGGACGCACTCTTGAAGACAAAATCTAGGACAGTTCTGGTTGATATAATCAACCAAAATGGTAAATATTTTATTTGTTGCATACAAAAAGAAATTTATATGAGATTTTGTGGTGATGCAACAATTATTTGCTGAATAGGTTTGCAGATGTTGCACAACATTGTGAAACGCTATAGGAAGGAATTCATAAAAACTCCAATTCTGAGGAAGCTTCTTAAGGTAATTTCATTTGATCAATAGATTTTTACTTAACCACATGATGGTTCAATGGGTTGAATGAGTTGTGAATGATATTTAAGTTCTCAAGCTGATCGAATCAAATCATTTTTCTCATTCGACAAATGGAATTTTAGGCTCAAAGCTTCTTTGCTCAAGTAAGCAAAGCTTAAGAAATTGAAAACTAGTATGATAGGTAAGTGACAAACAGAGTAGCTCAAACTAAAACGCTCTAGTCTTTCCTATACAAGGAAGTGTGTGCATTATGTTATCTGATTCAAATTTTTTTTCTTAATTATTGTTGGATTAAATACAATTAAAGAGTTATTGAAATTCTAATTGAAGAGTTATTGACAGCTGTTGCTCACTGCTGTTCCACAGGTATTGGAGTATCTGGCAACACGAGAGATTCTTACCTTGGATCATATAATTGGAGGTCCACATCGCCCAGGAGTGGAGAGGTGAAGAAAATCTTGTTCAATTATTTCATGTTTTATTGCTATCACATGGCTTTGGTGATTTAATTGGAAAGATTTTCACATGTGTGATATACATGCAAAATTTGATAGTTGTTTCTCAACATTTTTCCAACTCCTTTTCACCCTTCTATCCTTGGGAGAAATCTTTTCCTACTTTATTTTTTTCGTTGATTTTTCTTGTTCGATTTTTGTCTAATGCTGAAAACCAGTCACTCTTCTAACTTAAATACCACGCATAAAAAACGGAAACATTCTTGTCACTGTGGATAAAGATTTTTTACACTGTTATACTGTGCTTGGAAGATATTCCTGCTTTTTCCTTTCATGGTTATGTTTTTCCTGATTCATATGTTATTCTCTACTTGCAGCTTTAAAGATTCGATATTGACTCTAACAGAACATGTGGACAGACAGGTAAATTTGTCTTCAAATCATTAATTCCATGGCTGCCCAATTCATTTTTATTGACATGTGCCTTTGCTCCCAATAGCAATTGGACAAATATGATTTAATGTTTGTATTGCCTTCAAACCTCTTGGTCGAGTACAGTCTGATATCCTACAACAAAACACACACAGAAAAGTAAAATCATTAATGTAGCTATTGTTTAGTAAATCTTCTCCAACTTGATCAATTTGACACCCTATTTGTTAGGAGTTTAGTGAACCAGGTTCATGATGTTTAACTACTCTTGTCCATTGTTTGTCACAATCATTGCCTAATACTATAATTCATTTTTGTAAACCAAAGATTTAATTTTGTTTTCCGTAAACTAAATTGAAATTATATTTCTCTATTGTTCTGTCTCTTATTGATTGCATACTTAGTTTGCTTACAGTGATTTGGTCTATCAAATAGCTCACATTCATTAGTCAGTTAGACTTATAGATCATCTTGGTTGGCTGCATGTTCTATAGGTGTTGTTTTCTGTATTCCTCTCTAACAAATAGAAGATGGAAAATACTTCTATGCACCAATTGCACTGTGTAACTCAAGTGCATTTTTAAATGGTATTAGTTTTTTCACTAAAAGGTATTCGTTGGTCAGTATTTGCTATTTTCACAGAACATTATTGGTCGTGCACCAGTTGCACGGTGCGACTGGTGCACCCAAGTGTTACTCAAATTTGATTTCCTATTAAATGAGTGTTTTCTATATTCTATTTCAGGTCTATCAAATTGCACGAAACTTCCGGGATAAGTGGATTCCAAGATCCTTCAGAAAAAACAGCTGCATGGAAAGGGAAGGTGGAAGGATTGAATCTCATCAGCCTTCAAGCCATGGTGGTTCATCGGTATCATACGATCATCATCGGATTGATAGAGGTGCTTCAGCAGAGACTTCCACCTGTGGGACCAATGAGCCAAAAACACATAAGAGGAAAAGTCGATGGGATATCCCGGCGGGGCCCCCACATTCAAGACCAAGGACTAACTCAGTGAGTGATACAAAGCTCAATGTTGACGAAGATATACCTCCCGGGTTTTCATCTCCTACGGTTCTGATGAATGATGCTTCAACTGCTACCAATCACCCAGAAACAATATTGGCTGATTCTCAGCTGAGGTTTGTTGCTCGTATGCCTCTCTCCTATGGAGTCCCTTATTCTGTAATACAGCAATTTGGGACCCACCAAGCAGAGTCACGTGACCGCTGGGCTGTAGCTCCGGGTTTGGTTTTCCATCCATTTCCTCCATTGCCCCCGTGGGCCCCTCGTGAGGTTGACCGGTCAACGTCCAGTGGTAGACGTGCTTCTTTGAGTGAAGAGTGTACAGAGAAGGCCAGACAATGTACTGATACTTGTGTAACTATTCAAACTGATCAACAATATCCAGAAGGAAATAATGTCTCGGTTGCAAATGGCCAACCGGGTTTTCAGCAAGGAGGTGTTTCTAATTTGGGACGGAACTACTTTAACCAGCAAAAATTGAACAATGTAAAGTTGGCCCCACCGTGGGTTCGAATGAGAAATGGGTGGGAAGTTGTAGACAACAATGGAAGAAATGGTTTGCCGGGAGTAGGTTTAGGAAATGGAGCAAAGGATTTTAGGAATTCATACAATTGCGACGAGGTTTACAGGGGAGAATTTTAGATTGAAATTAATCAGCATTTGTTGTGAGGAATTAGCTTTCAATATATAGGAGGTTTTAAGGAGCTGTTAAACAATATGTGATGCTCCTTTTGAATGTATAACAATTATATACTTTACAGTCTTGCAAAATGGCAATATTCTTTTGTTTCTTCAATTTTTTTCGTCAGGCTGTAAGTTGGGTGTTCTGTTCTGCAAAAATCATCACCTTTAAGAAGGCAATTATTCTTCACTTATATTACCTTTTGATATAAACTACGTAAGTAAAATTTAATTTTTCATTGTTGCTAGCTTGTCCGAATGCTCCCTAGCTTGTTTGTTTGAGTTCATGTCGGTTGTGTTTGGACAATGGATTTAAAATCCTGAGTATCATATCTATAGGTGCTGTTTGAATGTAAGTATTTCACGGATTGAATTTGAAATCCAGCCATTTATTAACAGGAGAGCCATGTGGATCCAGTCTAGTTTCACTTTTGATCCACAGGGATTAAGATCAAAGAAGTGTGAATTCTCGTTCTGTCAAGAATTTTAACATTTCAGGAATGGATGATCAGTTCATAGAAAAGTTCTCTACTTCAGATTTCTCGGGTAAAAAATATAGGATGCTGATTATTCAAACAATAGTCAAATTATATGTACTGATCGTTGCAGTGTCATAGATTCGACCATTCTCTACTATAATTCTGATTTATTCTCAAAGAGGTGAAAAAATAGATTCATCATCCCACTCCAATCGATTAAGATCGCGAGAATTGACTAGGGTCTATCACATATCGTGATACTCTCATTTTGAACTATTGATGCGGTATTTGAAAACATAATCACGTTTTTTTAAATAAACATCTATCACAACTTTCGAAATATATTGATTACATGAATTTTTTTGTAGATTTTGAAAACACACCCCAAAAAAGCCTAAATGAATAGCTTGTGAGGATTTTGAAATCCACTCGTTTCTTATTCCTGAATTTATAATCACTCAATCTAAACACAATATTGAGTTTCACATAGACATAACATTCCACATTCAACATTGAGTACATTTATCATAAATCAATACCCAGGTTTACAAATAGTAAATTACAAATGATCTATTCTTTTAACAATTGATAAAAACCCATTTTCACTTCTTTCCAACAAAATTCAATAAAAAAGAGACCCAAATCCTATATACAGTTGTGCTACAACACACTCTCCCTAATATTTCTTAACTAAACTTCTGATTTGCACAAAGCACCATATTTTAAACAGTGTCTTATGCCTCCTCCATCCATCAAAATGTCTTCCAATCACTTTCCTATAGCTAGGTCTCTTCTGCACCAAATTCCAATACTCAGCCACATTCGGCCTCGTACCAATATACTTGTCTCCCAAGTTCAATACAACGAGTCGACTCAGTAGTGGAATAAACGCAACATCTGCTAGACTAAACTCATCTCCCACCAGATACGTCCCTTGACTCAGTTTACGTTCTGCCTCATCAAGAATCGTCTCAAGATGCTCTTCACTTCGTCTCAAAGTTTCTGCATCTCTGAGTTTATCTTCTGTCTCGTAAGCCTCCTTGAGCTTACGATGATATGCACTCGCTAGTTCAGGAAAGTCGGCCATTCTGGCTATGATCACACGTCTTAGGAACTTGGAAACGGAGAGACGATACTTGGATGGGATGTGGGAGAGGGTGAAGTATTTGGGGTTCCATTTCTGTATTTTGTAAATCCATTCCACTATTTCCCCACTGCTGAGAGTGGACTCATCGCCTCCGGAAGAAACAATGGCTATTCTCTCGATGTACCTGAAATTTATTTCAACATTTGAATAAACATAAATGGAAATGGAAATACTTAAATATCTGTTAAAAAAATCACTCAAATAACAAAAGAGTTGTTCTTACGTAAAACAGTTCGGTTTACAAACATCACTTTATATTAATACAAGTGATACTTTGAATGAAACAACTACTACTAACAAACTATAATACTGTATATTTAATGAAACAACTAATACTACAGTCCACACAATATGCAAACCCATTTATACAGTAAAATTTGTTTTTAAAAGACTTTGATCAATGTAAATAATCAATGGTGCGACCATAACAATTTGTAGATCGAAGTAAATTTCATCATTTTTTTCTCTTTTTTGAACAGAATATGTAAATTTTATTACCTTAAAGCAAACACGAAAAAATAAACATAACTCATAACTAACAAGGTTGGTGTTCGTGGATACTACACATTTTGAAATAAAATAAACCAACAAGTATATTTCATCTAATGTAGCATCTACAAAATCCATTTTCTTGGAAATATTATAAAGGTGAAGATCAAAGCTCCATAATAAATGGTGAACAAAGATTGAAGATAAACCGTACTGGATGATTTCTACGGTGTCATATAAGATGTGGGAACCATTCTGGAAAACTGGGAGTTTAGCACTGGGATTCTTTCTGAAGAAACCAGACTCGTAATTCTTGCCCGTGATTGGATTAACATGGAATGATGTGTAATCGATGTTCTTCTCCTCTAATATGAGCCTCACTCTCTGGCTATCCACAGAGCATGGATGATGATACAGCTGCATTCTGTTACCTGCTCATGTATTCACTCTGTTGTTGCTCGATTTTCCTGCAACACGAAAACTAAGCAAGATATGAAAACGAAAAGATGTATGTAAAGCTGAAAACTTGGAAGAACTAGCTTTGGTTTTCCATGAAGTCTTGAATTTATTTACTATCGAATGTTCCGATTTTCAGTTTTATTACATTATCTTCATCAAACATGTATCTTAATCCTATAAGTAACACATTTATCATGCTTTCTATTAACATAACTAAATTTGGGTGCACTTTTTCAAACTACTTTGCAGACAAGTATCAATTCTTGATCATCAATGAAACCAATTATCAGGACATCAAATTATCAATGCATACACCGAACCTAAAGTTCTAACAATGGAAAACTTTTTTTATGCCCAGAGAAGAAACGCAATTTCTAATAATTGAATCTACACTTTCTCTCAACTTCCCATACCACAATCTACTTGTTTTACAGAGTTTTGCAGCAGTTGAAACTATTTCACTTTTTTGCAGAAAAATATGATGGACTAAATATTTATATAAAAAAATAGCATCATAATCATTGGAATCAACAACATCAAACCAAGCATAACAACTGAAATTGGTTTAACAAGGCACCAGATACAATCAAGAATAAGAGATTCTGTGTGTAATTAAAAAATGTCCATGACCTCAGATGCAACAAAATCATACACTAACAATTAAAGCATAATCCAGACTACTTATAACTTCAAATTTATACTGATCACAGAACTAAAACCATCATACTGATGAATAATCACTCAGAAAAGATACTAACAAAACATGGAAAAATTAATTACCAATAAAATTCAAGGAAAATCCAGCAGACAGAGCCCTCAAAGAAAGAGTAAATTCAGAAATTTGATGGGGTTTTGAGAAGTATTGGGTGCACGTGAAATTAGAATAAAAAGATACCCCTTTTCTGATCAAAAAGCATAAAAGGGTTCTTATACAGAAAGAGATAGAAAGAGAAAGAAAGAGGGAAAAAGAGTGTGATTTTGGAAGAATTTTGGCAATGCGGACAGAAAAGAACAGCAGGGCATTGAAATATGTTGATTAATTGTTGATATCGTAAACTACAGTTATAGGTAACCTCCCACCATCTGATTATGGGGTCAGTCCCCCACTATAATATTCAGTTATTTTGATGATACTTTTCCCAAATTTAAATGACCACAATATAAATGGATTTTTCCTCTTTTTTATTATTGGAATGAATAACAGATTCACCTGAAATTCTGAATAATCTAGTTGGTTCCGTAAAATCCAGGGTGTTACTGTTGCTATTAAGCACCAAAATCATCATTACCAATATCATTTTTTTTCCTCTTTATTGTGTCATTCACTCATCAGTAAATTAATAACCTGTAAATCACATGAAAGAACAGAAAAAGTAAACGTATTATGCAATATTTATGACTCTTGGGGTGTGTATATAGGCTTTTTTCCCCGATATTTAGTCAAATATGAATTTGAATATCTTATGTATTAACAAATTCGAATAAATAGTCAAGATTTCGTCAATGCAACTTATTTGGTATCAAGTTAATACCACTACACTTATAGATATTAATTTATAAGAGTAGTGTTATCCGTTTATAAGTGTAATGATACTAATTTTTATTATGAATAAATTTCAAGAGATTTTGTGATTTTTTTGAGTCAATTTTATATTTTGTTCATGATTTACGTTCCAAGGATTCATAAGTTCCCTCCCTAAGTTTGATCATTTTCCTCAAAAGTGAGGACATTGCAATAAGTTCAATATATTTCTTTCTCAGTAGACATATTTAAAAAATTAACTCGAAATTTGTCCAATTATCAGATGAATTTCATGGTTTAAATAAATTACTACAATTAACTTCTCGAGAATTGCTAAAATCTTCAGCCCAATTCCCATTGATCAAAATTACTGTAGTTATAATTTGTTTTGTTTTGTATAGTAACTTTTCTTTTGGGAAGAAAAGGTTTTTTGGTCCCATAATTTATGCACTGTCCAATTTTCGTCCCAAAAAAATTTAATGTCCAATTTTAGTCCCACAACTAAATAAATTGTCTAATTTTGGTCTCATTTTCACTTAAAAATTGGAATAAACATAATTTTCGATCTCATACAAGTCACGTGCCGATAAAATTGAGTTGTTATTACATTTACAAATTTTAAATTTTAGTTTTGATTACATTTATTGGATTATTTACACATGGGTAGTTTAATTCATTGAAAAACGCAAATAAAAAAATAAAAATAAATAGTCAGTGTTCACGTCATCGAGGGTATAGAGAACCCCCAAATTTTACCGACACATGACTTACACGTCATAAAAACGATGTTATTCACGAATTTTCGGCAAAAATATGACCAAAATTAGACAATTAAATTTTTGGAGACGAAAAATAAACAGTAAATAAGTTATGGGACCAAAAAACTTTTTTTCTCCTTTTCTTTCTAAGAGGAGATACTGACACCGTAAAAAGTGTTCGTTGGGCATGGGGCTGTTGGGTTTAGAAATGGGCTTCCGATGGCTATGCATATATTCCTAATTTAGGCCCACTTAAGTATTCTATATTCCTTTAAAAAAATATTAAAAAAAAGTAAGTATCGCGTGAAACTTGTTCATAATATGCGATTTATATCACTATATTTACAAATTAATATTATTATATTTATTAATTGATATCACCATACTTATAAACTGAGATTATAACATTACATGCTATTGATATTAATTTATAAGAATAGTTGTATCACTTTATAAGTGTAATAATATGAGTTTTATACAATGAACAAATTTCGTAAGAGAATTTGTGTAGAAAATATTATAATATAAACTCTCGATGGGCTTAACCATAACGCCACTTTCACACTCAATTATTGTGTTAATCTTTCTTATTTCCAACTTTTAAAAATGCTCGATCTTTTTAGAGTTGGATTCCTCTATGCCATTCTCATTTTGTATTCCGCCAGCTCAATCATTAACACGTACTTTGCATGAAATATAAGATTTGTTGATTATTTAGGATGTGGATACAAAATAGAATACCAAAATTGATACGGGTGCTATCATCCGCGATTTATGTCGGAAAAATTTAAAAGAATTGGACGGAACAAATTTTACACAAGAATCTGTGAAATTAATTGAAGGGTGCGACTTATATTACTAAAAAATATTAATTATGATAATTAAAGAAAATTAATCCATTTTAACTATATAAAATGTATTATTCATAACATTAAAGGGTGTGACTTATATTATAATATAAATATTAGTAGTAATAACTGTAGGATGTAATTTATTACAAAAAAAAATATTAATCGTGATAATTGAATGGTCATGTTTATAAATATAAAATTAATTTAACGGGACACCAACTCAAAAGTAGAATATGATAGTAACTTATAAAAGATTTTATGCATCGTTTTATGATGATTGATGAACTATTCCTAATTAAATAACAATTTTTTAAAATGTAAAGGTGGTTTAATACCTCAACAAATCATTATTTTCTTAAAACAAAAACGCAACAGGTTCAGAAATCAGACTCACTAGTAAAACTTCACATCGTTACTGCATTATAAAAGCAAAGTGGGCCCTTTAATATCGTTGTAGCCCACAAAAGATGAATTTGAGCATGGGCCCATTATAAATGGCATGGAATTAAAGTCGCTCCAACAAAATATCTAGCAATTACTCACAGGCATGGAAAAATTAGATGCACCAAACAATTGGATCCCATACTAAATGTCGCGGTCGGAATGCGACATTAAACTTTTTTTTTTATTAATGAAAAAAAGAGATATACGTCGAAATTACATGACTAAAAATGATATTTTCTTGCTATTAAGTACCAAAATCATCATTACCAATATAATTTTTTCCCTTTTATTTTCTCTTCATTGTGTCATTCACTCAATCAGTAAATTAATAACCTGTAAATCACATGAAAACAGAAAAAGTAAACGTGTTAATCAATATTTATGACCTTTTGATGATTGTTGATTACTAACTCCTGGGTGTGTATATAGGCCTTTTTTCGCCCCTGAGAAAAAGTTGTCCAAATTTACCTAGTGAGGCTATTAAAGGAGTCGTTCACCACCCACATTTAGTCAACTATGAATTTGAATATTTGTGGATTAAAAAATTCGAATAAATAGTCAAGATTTCGTTAAGCACAATTTTTTTTTTTTGAGTAAGTGTCCAATAAAACTTTCAATTATCAAATTATAAGTGTAATAATATCAGTTTCATACAATGAATAAGTTTCACAGGAGAATTTGTGTTTTTTTAGTCAGTTTTATATTTGTTCATGATTTACCTTCTAAGGATTCATAAGTTCCCTCTCTAAGTTTGATTATTTTCCTCAAAAGTGAGGAAATTGCAATAAGTTTAATATATTTCTTTCTCAATAGACATATTTAAAAAATTAACTCGGAATTTGTCCAATTATCAGATGAATTTTCATGGTTTAAATAAATTACTACAATTAACCTCTCGAGAATTGATGAAATCTTCATCCCATTGATCAAAATTACTTCTGTTATAATTAGTTTTGTATAGTAACTTTTCTTTCTAGAGACTAGAGAGGAGATACTGACACCGTAAAAAGTCGTCGTTGGGCCTGGGCTGTTGGGTTTAGAAATGGGCTTCCGATAGTTTTTGGGTCCAGTTATCCACACCCTTGAATTGGTAAATGCACCCATCTAAAAATAAAAATTATTAATATTATATTATAGTACCAATTATACCCTTTCTCAAACAAAAACCCAACTAAAAAAAAATCCAATTTTTTGGACTAAAAAAAGCCTCTGGAATGTTTATTTTATGCACCTAATCCCAAACAATAAGCTTGTATGTTTGGCTCGATTTTTATTTAAGAATGCTCAGTTTTTTTTTTTTCCTCCAAGATGTTTTCATGTTCTGGACTAAAAATTTATTTTATGAACCAAAATTACTTTTGGAATTTGCTTAATGAATGGTTGTATCTATTAAATTGTTGCTGTGGGGCAGAAGATTTTCCTTATTTGTCCAAGACTTCTGCAACTTCATGTTCTGGGAGGGCGGAGGTGAATCATCTTGCCCAAAACTACTTTTCACAATCAAATTTTTTTTATAATGAAATATAATTGATAAATAACCCCTTAATATCATATAACATTAAAAAAATTAAAAAACAGATTGCTAAAAAGTAATTTTGGGCAAGATGATTCGCCTCTTTTAGAAAAGAACATGAAGTTGAAGAAGTCTTGGACAAATAAGGAAATCTTCTTTTATACAAGCAACAATTTAATAGATACAACCATACAAGCAAATTCCAGCATTAGGTGCATAAAATAAATTTTGAGTAATTAAATTTTCTAGTCCAGAACATAAGTATAGGAGGAAAAAAAAAACTTGAGCATTCTTAAATAAAATCGAGCCAAACACACAATCTGGTTGTCTGGGAGTAGGCACGCGCAAGCGGCACATTCCATAGGCTTTTTTTCCCTAAAAAAATTGGGTTTTTGAGTTGGGTTTTTTGTTTGAGAAAGGGTATAATTGGTACTATGATATAATATTAATATTTTTTTTATTTTTAGATGGGCGCATTTACCAATTCAAGGGTGTGGATAACTGGACCCAAACGTTAGATGCACCAAACAATTGGATCCCATACTAAATGTTGCGGTCTGAATGTGACATTAAATTTGGAGAATGGATCCTCCCCATAAATTTTCTTAGTTGTAACCTTTTCTATAAATAACGTAAATAACGGAGAGAAATATATATATATGATAAAAAATGAGTAAAAATATAAAAAGTGGATCCACGCAATGTGAAAGGGATCCTCTCCCTTCTTTTAATTTTTTTTTTGTACATTTCGAGTAGATATAAGTACATGATAAATATAATGAGTAAAAATAATAATTAAAAAAATTCACACCACATGTCTATTTTTTTTTTTTTTTTAAAGGCAATCAATTACAATAATTAAGCCCTACCATACAAGACCTGACAACATCATTTCATCTCGGCAGAGACCGAACCGTGAATCACCACAAGATCACCAAGAAAGGGGCAAAACTCCTGAATCGGAACCCCACCGCAACCGGAACCGCAACCTAACAACATGGGGACCACCACCCAACAACATGGGGATCAAGAAGGAATAATATTCCCTCTCCGTGTTTCAAACCCAGGACCTCAAGGTTTCAGGTGATGAAACTCTAACCACTTGAACTATCACGCTTGACAGCCAAGGTCATTTAAGCTTAATTTCACATATTTTGTTATTCCCTAAAAAACGTGACATCATGTCACATGACAATTTTGAGTTTATGAACTATATACAATAATAAGAATAATAACTATACATTTACTGAAGGGAGATAGGGAAAGAGGTACAAATAAAAAGAGTTGCGAGTATTTATGTAAAAGAAAATTTATGTAAAATAAAGTCTGTATACCCGAAAAATTGTTATCCTAATTGGACATAGTTGAGAGAATTGTTGTGATTGGATTAGAGTATCTATGAATGAATTTTATTTTTACTTTTAAAAAAATGTAAAAAATAATAATCAACTCAATCTAGTATAATTTAATTGAAGAAATTCAAAAGTTGCATCAGTAATTTTAATAAAGAATGTGAATATAATAATAAATAATAAAATATAGAAAGAATAAAAGCATTTAAAATAAAATTCTCAAGAGACGACCAAACAAATGAATAAGTCAAAGTGAAATAACTCAAGTGGTTAGAACACCAATATCTATATCGTGAAGTCATGGATTGAATTAATATTTTTTTTTTTTATCGGACTGATAAAAAAAACAAAAAAATATGAATGAATAAATAATCATACAAAGAGAAATAAACTAAGCAATCATAGTCATGAGATCAACAACTGAACCAAAGAAAACAAATCAACATTTTAGGCTTAGTTTTTCCAGTTTAACTGAACAAATAATCAAAATACTTGATCTACAATCAATTACAATCTAAGACCCTACAATTTACAAAAATGCAAAACCAATCTCTTGTCTGTGATTTTGCAATTTTCTTTCAAATCCTACATAACACAAGATGCAAGCATCGTCAAAGATGTTAGAGTATGTCACTCAACAACCAACCATGAACCATCAAGTTATATAAGCACATGCACTCGAAAAACTCCTCAATATCCTTGAACAATATGATGAACAAATACACCTTTTAGCACAGAGGGGAGTTTTTTAATTGGACATGACCAAAGGTATAACTGAAGCGACAGAAAACTCTCAACCTAATGTTACTGATTATAATTGTCAAAATATGCACATGTGATGTTATTGTAGTTAAACATAATCCAAAGACAAACATCAGGAATGTTTTATCAATTGTATATATATAAAAGTTCGAAATGTGTGGTTGAACCTCTTAAATTCAATTAATTATTATGCCCGAAAAAGTCCTCATTGAGCCTCAGACTGTTGTTTAGCGTTCTAATATTTTTAAAGCGTGGTCCTAGAATTTGAGCTTTTATCTATTAAAACTACTCTTGTTAACAGACCAAAATGAGAGGTTTAAGGTGATAATTCTAGCTCTTGATCACGAGTTTTCCTTTTCATTCGTCATGACCAAATATATGGACCACACACCTTGCAAGATGTTCTTATTTTACAAATTATATTTTACAGAAAATTCTAGAAATATGCAACAAATCTAACAAACTGGAAATTGGGAATCTGCCATAATTAATTGATTAGGTCTTCATCAATTTAGGAGCTTCTTCATGCTATATAACTATATAAGTATTCATCTACTTGTACACAACATAATACCACACCATTCAATAGAGGAACACAGAAGAGAGAAAGTAGAATCAATAAGTTTACAAATGACAGTTTGTTTGGGATCTTTTCCTTTTGTTCTATCAGTTTAAACTTTTTTTAGAAAACTAATAACAACTTTATCCTGCATGTCTAAAATTCAAAGTGCTTTCTTAGACGAATTTTCAATTTCTAACACATACTTGTTCTATTGCAATTATTTTATCTACCACTGTGATAAGAAGGTATTGATTCACTTTTTGGGTATATGTATATATATAACTGTGGAAGCTTGTGTTGCAGTTGCAATAATAACTGCAGCTCCTATATCTGTGCTTGGTTTTACGATTCTACCAAATAATAACACCCAAGTCAATTGAAGCTCATAAGAAACTAAAAAGGTAAGAAACATTCTTACTTCAATCATGGGTGATTCAGTTTTAAAGAAGATCAATTTGAAAGTTGTGGACTTGCCAATCCCTTCATTTTAGATCTTCATTTCGAAGTTACTCTTTCCATCAAGATTCTTGTAGCCGTAATGAGAGCAGAGTCGCTGCAAGTCAAACTGATTGAATCATTGGGATTTTTTCCAATATCTGTCCAATTCAAGAAATTTAATTAGTTAGAGTAATAGAGTAAAAGAGCAAGATATACCTTCATCAATCCCGGCAGATTCAGTAAGAAAAGTAAACTTGAAAGTTGCGACTTTCAAAGTTTTTCAGCGGGTTTGCCTTGCTCAAGAATTAATGCTGTCTTCATTTCCAAGTTCCACCGGTTCGTCTAGTATTCTTTTCTTTTAGCAGAACCACTGCAATATCTCAAATGAATTGATTGAAGGCGTTGGTATATCTCCAATTTCTGAGGGGGATCTCCTTCAAAGCATGTAAAGTGGCTGCTCTCGGTTATCCAGTATTCTAAAAACAAATTCTCTTCCTTGATCAGCAACGACTTTAGGCTGCAGAATTTGCCCTTCAACTCTTTCCCACTTATTTTCGTGGAAGAGCCCATTTAAGAGTTTGAGCTTCTCAAGAAAGGGTAATGAGCCTATCTTTTCCAAGATGCCATATTCTGGACGGAACCATTCAATAGTCAACTTCTTGAGCGAGTTTGGGAAGGTGAAACTCTGATATGCTCCATCAAATGAACTAAGAAAAGTGCAAGAAAATGATTCGAGTGCATGTAGATGGTCCAGAAAGCTGAAAACATAACGCGAGTGTTCCTCCAAACAATAAAAATTAGTTTTCAACCTCTTTATATTTGGGATTCTCTTAATAATCTTTTCACTGCACTTGAAATTTCTAATTGTTGAGAGAGTGTGCAAATTTTACCTTTTCCATCCTTGGGAGGATCTGGGAGTTTAACCATAGAGAACTTGACACATTGAAGTTGAGGCATCTTCCAAAATTCAGATGGTGCAATCATAATCCCAGAATGCTTCACAATTATTGTATGTAGATTCCAAAAGCGATAGATCGAAGAAGAAAAACTAGAAATGCCATGAGCTATGACAGCAAAATATCTTAGGTTAACCAAGTGAAACAAATTTCCTAGAGTATTGCATTTGCCATTGTATCTAAGGGCGGCTGCAGCATCAAATCTGTTGCATATCCTCAACAATCGAAAATCTTGCAAAGACGGAGAGTCACTAGAGCAATAGAACAAAGAGCGGGCGACATTAGCAGATGGTGAGATAAAATGGTGAATTTCCTCCGGTGTTGAAGAGGGACATATCGGGAAAACAACACAGCGAGGGGTTGGGCCTTGTGGAACGTTGAGACTATGTGGATTCATGATCTAAAATGAGATTTTTATCAACAAGGCTCTTAAACTACTCCATTGCAACTTCTTCCAAGCTTTTGCCACTAATTGGCTTAAGAAACCCTTCAGCAACCCATAGTTCGACTGAATTCAAGTTTTCTGCAATGTATTCCCAATATTTTCTATCACTCTTAGACTTTGCTAGGAGTCCTGAATGAAATTGCAATATTTTATATTTCCAGTAGATCTAATGCGCCTCTTGATTCCCTTTCACCTTCTTTACTTACTTGCCTAAACACTTGTTTAAGTATTTCTTGCACATTGTACTCTTGAGAAATTATAATCCAAGCACAAATATCAAAGTGGTGCTGAATAAGCAAACTGGAATAAGCATTTTTAGCAAGTGTAGTCTTACCGATTCCACCCATACCTTCAATCGGGATGATCTGGCGATTGGACTGTGGTCCTGTAAGCTTGTCCATGATTTCGATTAGTTCATCATCGGAACCCATCACGATATTGTGACTTGTGAATGATGATCTTAGTGAATCCTGGGACGCTGATAAAGCCTTTTTCTTTCTGTGAAGATGATCTTGGGATAAAGATCTCCCTTTGATTTGCATCACCTCTTGTTTGATGAAATCCATATCATGTAGTCCATTATTTAAGTCAATGGTACATATACTTTCCTCACGATTCATTACTGATCGAAAGAACCTACTGTGATTGGCTGCTCTTAGCAATGAAGTTTCTTCTTCAAATATTTGATCCACTATATGGGATTCAATTAGATCTTCAACCGCATGAGCTGCATCTGCAATTCGACTCTTCAAGTCGTCTGATTCTTTGGTGTCGCCGTCATGGGAACCTTCAAGAAAGTTTAGAAAGAAAGAAATGTTATCAGTGAGATATTCAACCTGGGATTTGTCAAGAGAAATCGGAGGACGATGATGATTTTGGAGCTGTTCTATAGTATGCATAAGAGAAACAAGAGCTGCATAAGCTGCCATCTCCGAACCTTTTTTTTTTTTTTTTTCACTTTGGAGTTGCAGAATGTGATAGCATCTCTGTTTTTCTAAAATCTGATTTTGTCAAAATTGATAGGTGAACAATTTTTTTTTTTTTTTAATGCATAAACATTTGGCATGACAGTAAGGCTTGTCTTTACAGAAAACGCCATTGATAAACTATTACCACTATGAATTAAATAACTACTTTTTCTGCCAGATTCCAACCAATCTTGCTGTTGAAAGTTATTAAATTACCAATTACCTCTATTATTTAACTATAGCTTGCTCGGTCAAATTCCCACTGAACCTGCTACTCAAATGGTTGAACAGAAAACTCTAAAATCAATTCAACTTGCTCCTGAAAGTTATTAAATTACCCTTATCATAAGGATGTGGTTGAACAAGCAATTTAATTATGAAATTTGGGGATGAATTTGAAATTCTAAAATCAATTCAAATTGTTCCGCAACAAATTCAAATCAATGGATTCTAAATTAGTACCTAATCTTACCGAATTCAATTTTTCAGTCCAGCTCCATTGGGCTGATATATAATTTCAACTTTTCAAACCATTTGCGCTTTCCATGCCACCGGGATACCAAACTCGAGAACTGAAACATCTGCCGCCAGAATTTCGACAATGTCGCAACGAGATGGAGAATGAAAAGACATGGTGAATGGTGGAATTTGGAAACAGCGGCTGCGATGACTGACGGCGGTGGTGGTGGTTCGGGGCAGAGCGCTTCCGTACATCTTGAGTGGTCTCGAAACACACAGAAAATATGCATGCTTATGATGAACTTGCAGTAGTTTTGATCAATAAAATTCTAATGGTTGTTTAAAAATAGATCCAAGGGCTGTGAAAATGCAAAACTAAAATCAACGGTGATGATGGAGATAAAAACTTTGCATAACCTGATTAACTATATTATAAAGATCAAGTGATAATATTCATACTTCTCATTATGTTGATAAAATTGGAAGAATTCACGTCAATATATCCCACATCGACTTTAAGCAAAACCTCTGCTGAGAAAATACCTTATAAAACAGGAGGCCAAAGCACTCATTAAGTTCATACCTTTCTCGGCCTTTTGGCTAAGATCAAGTGTAGTATCTGTTCTTATCAGTTTAATATCTGATATGTGGGCCATCGGCCCACACGATATTAAATTTATTTTTTGAGGGGGAAGGCCCAATAAGGTAGCTTGCTGCCTGGGCATTCGCGCGTCGCCCATGCGTTGCACTAATGCACGGGCCTGGCGCACTCCACCGAACATAGTTCTAAATTTTAACTAATGGACTCTGATATAGTTTCGCAGGGCCCAGTTTATGATTTTAGACAGATCCAAGTGTATGGGCCTCTCTAAAGTGTCCTGGTTTAGACGTGATTTTTTTAATACATTGTAAATTTTTTTGTTTATTCGAAGAACAGAAGAATTAAATTTTTGACTTGGGTAAGGTTACTTGTGTATCATCGGCCCAAAATAAATCTGGACAAAGCTTCTATTATATTTTGGGGGTTCTCTAAGGCAAAAATTACATCAGATGTTAAATTCTTGACTGGCTAAAACATGATATCCACCCCCTATAAAACATTGTAATTTTTTTTTTTTTTAACTTTTGGCCTCTAATTTAGGTTTTTTGTCTATTACATAAAATTCAAAGGACTGGTACGGTTCTTTGGTAATCCGCCCAAAATAAACCCCGGGAAAGTCCTCATTGGACCTAGAATTTGGAAAAAAAAAAATCCCTTTTAAAATTTAAATTATAATTGGACTTTGGTATGTTTGTTGCTTAGTGCTGAGAGATTGAGAAAAATTTGATTGAAAAATTAATGAATAGTACAAATGTGAGTTTTATTTTTGTGAGTGTTTGGTTGAAGACATAATAGGGTAGATTTGGGATAAAAAATAATGAAAAAGTAAGTGATCCGGAAAAATAAAATGTGTGTTATTTGAGAAAAAAAAGATTATGAGAGAAAATATAGGAAAGTGTAGGTAATATAGGTTTGAATTTTGGTGTATTTTGAAATCTAGCTCACGTAATAATACAAACATTCATGCTTTTTTATTTTTACAAATCCTTAAGTTGGATCTCCCCAAGTTTGAACAAAACATAAACTGGAGAAAATCTTCATTGGACCTCAGATTGTTTTTTAGCCTTCAAATATTTTAAAATAATTGGGCCTACAATTTAAGTTTTTGTCTATTGAATAAAATTAAGATTTGGACTTCGCTGTTTGTATCGGCCCAAATATTTCTAGTCGTAGTTCCTAATACAAAATTTATATTTGATTTTATTTTTGACGGGCTTAAACATATTACCCACCCCCTTAATAAAATTTAACAAAAACAATGTATTTTATCGATTGCTCTCGTTTACAACTTTTTAAAATGCCCAATATTCTACTTGTAATTGAAAGAATAATGAATAAAGACATGTCACACTTTATAATGAATTATTTGTAATTAAATAAATAGATAATCATTTTGAATTATAATTATGCTTTTTCTACGATCAGTTAAATTTATTCCCTCCATGATTTTTCCTCCTTTTCTTTTTAATACAAAAATAAAATCAAGTATACTTTGTTCAAAAGCAAAGTGGGCCTCGTATAATTTTGGAGCCCATACAGATTTCAAATTATGAATTTGACTATGGGTCCATTGTAAATATAATAATAATTTTTTTCTGATTTACATAAAATTAAAAAGTCATTCTAAAAACATATCTACTAGCATTTAATTCACAAGCATGGAGAAATTTTGATTAGATGCACCCGAAATTTTTGATTGAATCCAATAATAAATGTTGTGATTGAAATGTGACTTATGGTTTAATGTTGCAAGAAATGTCAACTTCATTAAAGCTTTCACCTTTTTTGCCTCTAAAAAACGTGACAACGTTTTGCAATTCACTAAGAATTAGACCATGTAACGACTTTTGGCTACGCATGGGTTGTTGCAATTTTAATTGAATGAAAGTGTGTTACGTAAAGTCAAGATATTTATTGGAACAAGTTTTTTTGTTTGTTTGATAATTGATTAAGTTTGGATTCACTTAATAAATAATAAGTTTGTAAACTACAAAATATTGGATTGAAATTGAAATTTATAACTTTCATTTTGAACTAATTTATTTAAGAATTCGAGTGATAGCTCAGAATATTCGAAATCTTTTTATTTCAAATGCATGCATTCAATTGTAAAATCTTTCAATCCAAACCAAATCTAAAATTTAGTTAACATGATCATTAAAAATCTAAATGTGGAAATGATTTTCACGTGGCAAAGTTAGGTTTTTTGTTTTAAAACTAAATTCTTTTTATGTGGAATATGATTATATTTTCCGCTCCGATGTGGAATTTTTTTAAGAAAGAGATATCAATCTTTGGTTCCTCGTTCTTTTTTTTTAATCATTGATTCTTATATTTTTTATGCATTCATCGAGTATTTATAGTGTTTCAACATGGATCATAATAGGCCTCGAAGAGGCCGTGGGCATTGTTAAATTTTATAATTCTAGTATATACTAAAATAAAAATATTTTTAAAAGACTCGAAATATATTATTACGTATGAGCTCAATGAGCTGCAATATAATTATGTTGTTCTATAAACGTGCTCTTAACCCATATATTATTTATTTTTCTATAACCATTTATTCTGAAATTGGACCACTAGTATCACCTATGTTTTAAAAACCGGAACCGGAAGTTGAGCCGGACGATTAGAAAAAATCACATGCAATACAATCTTAAGAAGGTCCCACAAATTTGGAGTACCTTTCTTCATCTAATATTTTGGACATTCATGCACTCTCGTCCGTTTTTGCCTTTTCTAATATACATTGATCACAAGATTATTTTTTTATTTTAATAACTTAAAATATTAGTCATTTTGTTTAATCAAAAGTGCATAAAATATAGAAGAAGGCACTTATTTTGCTTTATGATCCATCAATTTATATTCTTGACACTTTATTTTCATATGGATTTAATAGTTTGAGTTGTTATAAGATTTTATAATGAGTTTCTAGTTATTAAAAGAAAAATTACGGGTGGGGCTCTAGTCATGAAGAGATATTCTTATTTTATATTGGCTATTAATGTTTAAAACTTACAAGAACCAAAAGAAATTATTTTTTTCTTTTTTAAAGGTAATCAATTACAATAGTTTTCTAAGATAATCAATTACAATAGTTCCTTCGACCATCGGGTACATGTCAACATCTTTTCGTCTCGCTGTAGACCGGAACCGCAATCACCACAAGAAGGGGGACCACCCGAGACTGCAACTCAAAACCGCAATCGCACCGTAATCGGAACCGCAACCACCACAACAGGGGGAACATCACCCCCACCACTAGGGGAACCACCATTGGAGAAAATAAATTTTCTCTATCCGTGTCTCGAACCCATGACCTCATGGTGAAGCTCAAATCAATTGAGCTATCCAAGCTTCACCAAAAATAAATGTTTTTTAAAATCATGTTTCCAATGTTCCCTTTTAATTATATCATAAGCGTGACAATTGATAATTCTAAAATTGATCATGGGCTACAGCAATACATGCATATTGACATTGTAGTAATAAAATTAATGAACGTTCTGAAATAAATTTAAATCCCAAATGAAGGAAATAAGATAGGAATAAAATTTAAAGCCCTGTGTACAATCTATTTATGAATTGAGGACTGGGATTTTATTTTAATTAATTTACTATTATATTGCCATGAATAACTTGAGGTAAAGGGGGAAAACTGAAAAGAAGCACCTCGTTGACTATTTACAAGGACAACGCCACGTGTCATTATTTAGTTGGACGGCTCACGTGAGGAGTATGGATATTGGCGTATGGTCGGCTACCTTCAATAAATGCGTGAAATTAAAAATAAAAAAATCCTTGGACCTTTTATTTTCATTCTGCATATAAAATTTCACCAAGCTCCCATATGAAACTTGTTCATAGTAGGGATGAAAATGGGACGAAATGGGACGTGACGAGTATTTAACTACCCATTCCCGCCACGCGCACATCATCAGTCGCCCCATCTTGCCCAGCTCCCCGCTGCTGGGCACAATTTTAAGCCCCAAGACCCCCTGCTTGGGACGGGTCCGTTCCACCCTGCCCTATTTTTTATTCAATAAAATTGAATTTTAATTTTTTACCTATAAAAATAAGTTCTCACATTCAATATAGTACCGTAACATAATACAAGCTAAACTATATATAAACCAAATTACCAAATCCATCAAGTTTGTGAGTGGCCGAGCGGGAAGAAATTAGGGTTAGAACATACATTTTTCTTATTATAATTAATTTATAATGAGGTGGGTCGGGGCGGATCAACCCAGACTCGATCTGGCCCATTTGCGGGGCGGGGCTGACCTGACCCGTTTTCAGAATGGGACGGGGTTGACCTGACCCAACCGGGGCAGGGCAGGGCGGGCCGGCTTTGAGGCGAGACATTTTGTCATCCCTAGTTCATAGTATGAAACTCATACCATTAAACTTATAAATTGATATTACTATTTTTATAAATTAAGACATACAATAGTTAATATTGTGATTTCAATTTATAAGTGTAATGATATAATTTGATAAGTATAGAGATATTAATTTATAAATATAGTGGTATAAATTTTATATCATGAACAAAATTCATCGAAGACCTACTCTTAAATTTGATTTCTAGACGACACTGATTTACTAAAACCAAACAAAATTTTAGTATAAGAAAATATAATAACATAATATTTATTTGTTTTGTCGTAAAAGAAATTCATTTAAAAGATATTAGATTATATTTCTATGCCTCTCATTTTTTATGTCGAATCCAGAAATGATTCGAGCCAAAATTTTGATGCGGATTGCGATAATCATGATGTAATTTTTCTGGATTTTAGGCATTTGACACCGATTTGAGGGTGAGTCATTACAGAAGGAGAAAATGATGAAAATAAGATTGCGATAGCGATCTTGATTTATTATAATATCGATTTGATTGAGAAATTAGTAATTAATATATTTAATTTGATTTGTTATTTTCATAATTAGATATACTCTTTTATTATTTAAATAATTCATTTGAAATCTTTGTAAGAAATCGAATACGAATATGAATATTAAAATTTCACGAGAATTTTTTATTAATATTTCAATATATAGAAATTAACGAAAATATTTAAGAAGTATTTCATACTTTCATTGTTCATACGTTTATCCTGCATTAAATGGGTACTTTTGGTCCCTACAAATGAAGAAAGAGTTTATATACTAATATAAGAAATTAAGAACCCAATATTATATGGGCCGCAAATACGGCTTTTATTTAATATTAAATTTATCAAAAACACTTGTACGAGACAATCTTATATATTAGACGAGTATAACCTAATATAAAATATCACTCATTTCTCTCAAAATATTAAAGCGTCAATGTCCAAATTATGTTCCGTCTCACCGTCTCATACAAATGTATCTCTTAATTTATATACGTGAACTAAAATTATTATTATGTGAGCATTCTTTTAACGATATTATCGTGTCGATCCACATAGTATTAAAGATATTATTATGTCCATATAGTACACTAGTGTTTAAGTTTTTCTTTTAGATTTAAGATTTCTTTTGCTTTATTACTCTAGATAATATGGAATGGTAAATGCCAAATGGGGCGAGCAGCATGATGCAACCCTCAACGACGTCGCTTAACAGCCCCTTGCGTGTAACTAAAAATTAACAATGAAGGGCCATTTATGACCTCAACTTAGTAGTACACTAGCACTTTAATTATTAATTAATCAAATTGAATATTTGGATAACGTGCTGACTCCCGTTTGTGTGTGTTGTTTGATTTAGTTGATTACTTTTATTTTGTTTTGACTTGGTTTAAATGGTTAATATAATGAAAAAAATATTAATAGAGATTTTGTTCTACCATCGGATAAAGAGGCGAAATTTTCCTACTCATGTCCATGTAAAAAAATTGTCTACTTTGTAAAAACACAAACTTTTTCCTATAAAACTTGTTCACATAATTAAATTATTATAATTATAATTATACATTGATACAATTACTCATATATATTAGTAATACCTATAATATTTAATGTTAAGATATTAATTTATAAATGTAATGACTTCAATTGATAAATGTTATGATATTAATTAATTTATAACTCATTTAATGGTCTAAATTTGGAATAAATTTCACCAAAATCCTACTCTTTTAAGTGTGGATAGTTTATAAACGTAATAATCCCAATTGATAAATGTTATGATATTAATTAATTTATAAGTCATTTAATGGTCTAAATTTGGAATAAGTTTTATCAAAACCCTACTTTTTTAAGTGTGGATAACTCAAGTAGTTATAGATCCACTACTTGAGAATGAAAAAAAGATCTTGGGTTTGAGGCGAAATACATGTCCAGTAAAAAATTGGGAATATTTATTTTCTCTTGTGGTGGTCCTCTCTTTCAATTTATGGGGTTCAATTGATAAATGTTATGATATTAATTAATTTTAACTCATTTAATGGTCTAAATTTGGAATAAATTTCACCAAAATCTCTTTTTGTGGTGATTCAATCGATAAAGGTATGATATTAATTAATTTATAACAAATCTAAAATTTGAAATGAAATTATGTTGCCATGTATCCGGTGGTAGAATGAATTATTGTTATTGATTATCTCTGGAAAATATTGTAATTGATTGCTTTCAAAAAAAAAAAATATTTTTTTATTAATTTGTTAGTATTATATATATATATATATATTTTAAAGGATTTATGAGTATTATTAAGTGTGGGGTACAAAGTGATCAGTATTTTTAAGTGCATGGTACACAATTTCATTCCCTATGCAAATGGATACTCTTGGTATTATCAAAATTTTATTTATTTTATTGTTATCTCAATTAAGCTAAACAAAACTACATCGCTTAAAAATTGCGAAGTGACACCAATGAACTAATGCAAGAAGCTTTGTTGTATTTTTTATTCATATCTACCCAAGTTGAATTTGAACATTAATATTTAATTTGTTTTAAATATCACATTATCCTTATTTAATTTTCAAATAAGACAAAAACTCATATTACATTTTTATACATAAGATGAGACGAGATACAAGTTAACATAAATCATTACTCACCCTTCAAAACGTTAAAACGTCGGAGATTTTGCCCGCATCACACAATTTAATGTGCCTCTTTCAGTAATTAATTATTTGGAAAAGTGTCATGAATCACGATGAACATTTCCTCTCTCTTAATATTATTATGAGGGTACACAATATTGAATGATTGTGCATATATTTTACTCTTGAATCCTTTTTAATTAAAAGAAATTAAATGTTTTTTTTAAATAATTAAATGCTCTTATTCTAAAACATCAAATAATACAGATTGATTGGTATCGTATTACGGAGTGACATCATTATTTAAATTACGTAAGAATGCATGGCGTGTTTCTTCATGTAATGATAAGAGGCCATCGATTATATACCGCAATGACTATGTATTCAGCATAGGCGGGGGCGGAGTTAGGAATATTTAGTGAGGATGGCCAACAAATAAAAAAATAATTAACGGGTCTCTTGTGTATCAGTTGTACTGTATATTTTATAGTGTTGAAAATATACAACTTCTTGCATTGAAATACACAAATTATTTATATTGAAACGTTCAATTTAAATTTTATATTCATAATTGCACGTTTCAGTATAAACAAATTGCATCTTTCAGTATAATAAATTATATATTTTAAAATACATTATGAAGTGCACGGTGCATCTAGTGCATAAAAGACTTTGCCAAAATTAATATAACCAATAATTGTTTTAGCTTGTTAAAAATTTATTAAAAAAATGCATAACATTGTCTCTAAATATTTCATCAAACAATTGAGATGTGCGATATTTAAATTCTCCACATTTTCACGATAATTAAATTATACTTAATATTTTAAACTATGAGTATTAATGAATGAATGTTTTTGAAACAATGTGTACAAATATTCAATTTTAACTATATGCAACTATGATATGAGAGTAGGAGCTTTGTTTTATTCTTTTTTTATTAATAGATATAAGAAAAAAAAAAATCATAAATGGGAGAATTTTTTTTAATTAAAAAAATGGAAAGGAAAAAAAAAAGGATAGAATGTTTTAAGCTGAACTCGAAACATGATCTAAAAGGAAGAAGCATTTTGCACACCACACCTAATCACTACGCAACTACCAATGATCAGTTACACAGATATATACCATATGAACAAAAATGCGTTTAAAATTAGTTACTTTTTTTAATCAGTAAGGTAAATTCATTAAAAAGAGTACTCGACTTTTTACATTGGTTTAAAATTGTGCAAAATTTTTTAGCAATTTAATAATTTTTAGAGTGTTTTAATAAATTAGTAAAAGTATTATTACAAAATGAAGGATATTTTACCGAACAAATCTACCCTTAATTTCTTCAATCGTCTTCACTACTTCGAAACTTATGCCTTCAAAAATCAGTTTGTTTCTTCATTTTCAAATAATCCATACCACACAAATCCAAAAACTAGTTGTAAATGTAGTACCTTTCTTGCCAACAAGTAATTCGGAGTGGGAGAGAAAATGCCTTGAGATTTGATTATGGCCAACCACCGATATGCCCAACCAATTATAGTAAGCATACCAAATGGCGGACGACGCACTACACTCAAGGAAGAGATGTCTAGTTGTCTACAGGCCGAATGGCAGAAAGGACATTTTATAACCCTGTTTTGAGGTAAAATGTTCCGATATGCGAGGTTGGATCTAGTGGGTAATCGATCTTGTAGTAGACGTCATACCATAACCGGTGTTTTGATGGGAGAAATCTTGCTCCAAACTCTGCCAAGAAGAGAACGAACAACGGTGCCTGATTGTGACGGATTTATCGAGATGCAAAGGATGTCATATGCCTTCTTCGTCATGAATTGATCGTCTGTGGACATCTTACATTTCCAAGTATCCTCCTCGTTCTCCCTTAAATAAAATCAGTTGATCAAGCATTTAAGATCATTAATAGCAAGTGTTTCATGGTCAAATAACGACCTATTCCATTTCGAGTCCCAACTCCATGACCCACTTTCCCACACCCATCTCAGTATCTCACTAACTGCCGCCTCTCTCAACGCACTCAAATGATACAATCTAGAAAATCTACTTTTAAGAGACTCAGAATCAGCCCACCTACTCTCCCAAAAACTTGTACCCTCCCCATTCCTTACACATCTTTCCAGATTACCCCACAACCATTTCCCCCTCTCCCCTGACACTTTTTCGATGATATCTTTCCATCACCTAGACCCTCTACTTAATCTACCCTGAGTAATGACACCCGACTCCCCCACATCAAGATTACCATATAGAGATTTTAAAACTCTCACCCACAAACCGTCTCCCTCAGTATGAAATCTCTCCACACCCACTTCCCCAATAAGACCCTATTAAAAACCCTCAAATCCCTCACCCCAAGCCCCCAAAAAAAATTTGAGTTACAAATATTTTCCAGCTCACCCAGTTTATTTTTGAATTATTCTCACACCCTCTCAAAAGGAATTTATGATGTAAGGAAGATAAAACATTCAAGGTTTCTTTTGGAATTTTGTAGAAAGAGAAATAATAATTTCATAATAAATAAAAAATGTATATATGAAATTATCACCAACAAAATTATTCACCCAGACATACAATATTGCATAGATTTGTTTATTAATTGAATCGCACTCGACCAATCATAAAGAAAAGTTCAAATAATCTTCCAACCATCAGTCATGATTCATGAGCCAAATTAATACTCCAATATAGAATAATTAGGTATAGTTTTTGAAAAAAAACTCATATGAAACGATTTCATGCATGAGTTGGTGTACAATTTATCACAAATTACACCCATCATTCCCAAAGTGTTAAAGCGTCAATGCCCAACTTATACTCCGTCTCACCGTGAGACGGTCTCATACAAGTGTCCCTCGTAGTTTTTAAACTCAGAATTGCAAACAAGATAAGTGTCGCGTTCAAGTATTTTTTCAACCCTATAATTACTCTATTAAGCTGTCAAAATTGAAATTAATTATGGTAATAAATTAGTACAACTTACTTTGACTTTAAATCAACAGTTTAGTTTATATATATATATACTATATATTTTCTATCAGAATTTAATCAAGTGTTAATTGAGTGTGTCATGCTGTATAATTTCTATAACAGTAAATAAATTACACATGTACAATTTAGTGACACAATCCGACCTCATTTAGAAACATCACAACCCACCCCCTCATAACCAAAAAGGGCCATTTTTAGCAACCATTTGGTACCAATAGTAATACTTCTATTTCACTTGTTAAATCACTTCTAATTTAATATTCACTAATGTAAGATTTAGTTTCGGGTAGTTAAAAGGTAAAAGTTTATTATTTTAAGGGAAGAATCGATCTGACGGCGTAAATACGCCAAAAATAGAATAGAAAATTACTTGAAAAAGGAATTATAATCTGTTTATTGACAAATAAACACAAATGTCATGTAAATAACAATCTTATACACCATTTGACGAAGTAAAATAACTCAAGTTGTTAGAGTACCACTACCCATGCCGTGAGGTCATATGTATAAGTCACCATTTGTCAGGTAAAAAAAAACAATCTTATCCGCATGCAAGAACAATTACCATTTCAAAAAATTTATTTATAAGTCTTATTTTATTATTTTTTTAACAGTAATCATATCATGTATAGATTTAGCCATAACACAAAATAAAATAAACTACTATTCTAATCTAGAAATAATCTCAGTATCCTTAAACTTGTTATATGCAATAACTATAGATTTAGCCAATTCGATCTCATCTATCCATGTTGCATTTCCTTTTTTGATAAAAAATTGTATAGAACTAGTTCATGTTATAAATTTATTTTTAATTTATGTCATTTGACCGTACTCAAGATATAATACAGATTAAGTTTAATAATTTAGAAAATAGTAGGTCTAGTGTGAAAAATTTCATGTATGAAAAACAATAAAATCATCCTAAATCATGACCTATTCGGGTCGGGTGAACCATCAATACTCTAAACACTAAATAATGAACCCTAAATCATGACTTATTTGAGCCTGGTGAATCATGAACCATTCGGGCCGAGTGAACCATGAACCACTCTATTTTGTCTTACCTTCACCATATACATAATTTATTTGTAAATAATTTTTTTTTCATGTATGCAAATATTCATACTAGACTTTGTCTTTAAAAAAATGTTTTAAAAATGAGTGAAATGAGTCAAATAATTCATCAATCAACCAACCCTTACTTTTAACCTCTTTCTATCAATTTTTGAAATCTTTTCGTGACATCCCTTTTCATACATTTAATTTATTCTCCATAGTCTATTTTGTTCAAAAATTATGGCCGCGCACTTTGGGATGATGGTGTTTGCTGCTAGAAGGTTCTACATCCTAAATCACATACCACATATCTAAAATTGCCTCTTTATCTTTTTATTACAATAAAATATCAAAATCATTAATTGCTATGTAGTAGTAGGATCTATTTTTCACATTTTGTGTTTCCTCTCCCTAATAAATGAGGTGAAACCTCATTGCTTTTTTTATTTAAAATTTTGAGACGAGAATAAAATAAATTAACATTAATACATTCTCGAATTACATTAGAACCTCACATCAAGAAAAATGAAAAAAATAATAATAGCCATCATGCTCAAAATCCACTTGCTAGTACTACTAGGCATAGACGTATCCCCCATGGGTAAAAAAAAAATATAGAAATTAACTTGTGTCAATTTGAGACTGCGGAAGGCTCTAATTTTTTTAATATAATCGTTATTTTTTAAAATTATCATAATTATTTATAAAAATTATTATAATTTAAAAATAAAATATTTTTTAAATAGTGATAATTTTTATGCATAATAATAATATTTTTATAATAGTAATAAAATTAATGTATAAATAAATTTAATTAATATTATTATACTCCGAAAAAAGAAAGAAAATGGGTGGGGCCACGCCCATTCCCAACGCCAAAAGCAAAGCATAGCTAATTGTAATAATAACTTGACCAAAGCAGCAGCAAATCAAACGTTTCCTATCTAATATTTTTGGTGGGCAGAGGCAGCATATGAGTTCCTGACATCTTAACGCCTGCTGCTACTGCAATATATTCTCGAAATACAAACCTAAAATTTAATCCAATTTTCAGTTACACATTTAACCACCAAACAAACACCCTTTTTCTACCTCACTCAACTTCCACAAAAGAAAATCCTTGACCGAATTGGGTCAGATGGTGGTTGCCGGCGGCGAAGAGAGCTCCGGCGGGCGCACGGTGGTGGTAGGGGTGAAGCTCGACTCCCACAGCCGGGAATTGCTGACGTGGGCTCTGGTCAAAATTGCTCAGGCTGGTGATCGCGTAGTCGCGCTTCATGTTCTTAAGAACAATGGTTAGTTACTTCATTCCATTTAATCTTCATCTCCTCTCTTGTTTTTTTTCGAATAACAATTTTTGCTCATTTAAAAAAATTTGAAAAATTCATGTGGAATGAGTGAATTGCTCTGTTTTTACTTACCTTTTTACTCTGAGGATGATCATAGATATTCCGGAACTCAATTTTTTTAAGTTTTGTAATAACAAATTTTGCTCACCTTTTTTTTAATAAACAAAATCCATGAATTGCTCTGTTTTTACTTAGGTTTTTACTCTGAGGATGATCAAAATTTCGGAAGAAAAAATCTTTTTATTTATTTAAAATTGATTGATTTGGTGAAATGGGATTGTGCAGAAATTGTGGATCGTGATGGAAAATCATCCCTTCTTTCTCTAGTCAAAACATTCGACACAATTCTTGAAGTTTATGAAGGCTTCTGCAATTTGAAACAGGTAATTTCAACTAATTACTCTTTTGTTTTAATCTAATTTCGTCTCATTATCTTTGAATAATTCTGAAATTCATAGCTCGTGCAAGTACAATCTGGAATTAAATTCCCACATTATTTTCCAGTCAGGAAAAAAAAAATATCTAGCGGTGGGCAACACTCAATTTAGTATTATTAATTCGACATAAATTAGGCGACTGTACCAAATAAGTTGAATGTGTCCCAAAAAACACTGTCGGTGGATCTAAGCAACCATACCCCAGAATTTATTACATTTTCATTTATGACATCAGCATGTCCCTTATTATAATGTAGGCCAATTAGAATGATCTCAAGATTAATAGGAATAGTTAAACTTTAGTACTCCACATGTGTATCTGAACTAAGAAATCAATGAAATGTAGTAAAAAATTGGACTATCTGGTGTTAATTCTGCAGGTGGATCTCAAATTAAAGATCTGCAGAGGTCAATCCGTGCCGAAAATCATCGTTCGTGAGGCGAATTCGTACTATGCAACCGAGGTTATTGTAGGAACAGCTCAAACCCATCACACGATTCGTTCTTCAGCCTCCGTTGCTAAGTATTGCGCGAAAAAGCTGTCCAAAGATTGTTCCGTTTTAGCTGTTAGTAACGGGAAAGTCGTGTTTCGTAGGGAGTCCACCTCAGCGTCTCGTTTTAGCGCCAAAGGTAGTTAGTTAGTTAGATAGTTAGTTAGTTGGTTATAATTCTCTCGTTCGTGATCTAGTTATGCAAGAATGACTTGTGGAACTTAACTATCATGTTTTCTTGAACAGAAATCGAACATAGTCGTAGAAACGGTTTACTCAACGCTCTTCAGAGATCGTTCAGCAAGAACATTAGAGTGATTAACGATGGTAATCCGGCGATTCCAATGCTTACTTGGAATGATGATTCTTGTGGTAAATCAGCTACGTTTGAACGAAAATGTTCGGTTTGTTCGTACTCAGTGGAGCCCGATAACTCGTGTGAAGAGCCTACAAATGATGAAGATGATGGTGATAGAAAGAATTCAATGGCGATCGTCCCAGTACAGAAGATTGAGGCTGCATCCAGCTCGATTTCGTTGCTGTTAAGGGAACTACCCGAGGTGAAACCTGGTTGGCCGCTTCTTCGTCGAGCCATCATGTCGAATGGATCATCGTCTTTTAATTCTCAAGTGAGGCAGATGTCTGTGGTTCAGTGGGCCATGCGGTTACCGAGTCAATACTTTACTTTATCGATCGAGAACTCACCCCGAAAAGACGAAGATTCCGATCATGATCATGATCAACTAGATGGAGAAACTGGTGCAATTGTTGCTGTTGGAAACGAGATGGCATTCGTCCAGTCATCACCCGGTCGTCTCTCGAGATCCGTACCGGAGGAACTCGAGGGTCTTCACGAGAAGTACTCTGCCACGTGCCGTCTATTCAAGTTCAAAGAACTTGAATCAGCAACATCCAATTTCCGACCAGGTTCTTCATCTAACTAGTAATCTCGTGAGTCGGTTCTTTTGTCGAAAAATGAATGAGTGAATGCTTATGTTTTGTGAACTTACAGGGAATATGATCGGAAAAGGAGGCAGTAGTCAGGTGTATCGAGGTTCTCTTCGCGACCGAAAGGAACTTGCTGTGAAGATTTTGAAGCCGTCTGAAGATGTCTTAAAAGAGTTCGTCCTGGAAATCGAGATCATTACAGAATTACATCACAAAAACATCATCTCACTATTTGGGTTCTGTTTTGAGGACAATCATCTCCTCTTGGTGTACGATTTCCTACCACGAGGAAGCCTCGAAGAGAATCTTCACGGTAAACAATGGCGCGAATATGTGAATCTTGGTTTCCTTTATTACGTACATTTTATTATGTTCTAATTGAAAATGACTATTGTGAATCAGGTAATGAAAAAGAACCACTTTCATTTGGGTGGAACGAGAGATATAGGGTTGCAATCGGCGTAGCTGAGGCATTGGATTATCTCCACAATCGGGAAGGTCAATCCGTAATCCACAGGGACATTAAATCATCGAACATACTCCTATCCGATGATTTCGAGCCACAGGTAATCCTATTAACAATTTCTAGAATCACATTTTTTCAAAAAAAAAAGTGATTCTACCTCAATTCATAGATTTTGCTAACACCACCTAAGCTTAGACATATCTTTTGCTACAAATGTATGAATGCATAGTTATAGCGTTTGTTTGATTATGTATCAGATCTCTGATTTTGGGCTTGCTAAATGGGCATCGACAACTTCAACTCACATAACATGCACCGACGTTGCTGGCACTTTTGGATACTTGGCTCCCGAATATTTCATGTATGGCAGAGTAAACGAGAAGATTGATGTCTACGCGTATGGAGTAGTTCTCCTGGAGCTTTTGTCGGGGCGAAAGCCTATAAGTAGCAATTGTCCAAAAGGCCAAGAGAGCCTCGTCATGTGGGTACGTTCTTTATACACTTTACATCGAGTAGAATCCATAGTTTAAACTCGATAACACGCGTAAAAACTTTTGATGATCTTTTACAGGCGAAGCCAATTTTAACATCCGAAAAATTCACGAGCTTGCTAGACCCGAAATTGGGCAGCAACTATGATCAAGAACAAGTAGAGAGGATGGTTCTAGCTGCCTCCCTCTGCATTAGACGAGCACCACGATCTCGGCCCCATATGAGCCTTGTAAGTTTGTTGTAATCGTTTTTTTGAACAGAGGCGTTTTAACTCTTGTTTCCTAAAAGGGCGCAGCTATTAACACCCACCAAATTGCTTTATACACTCATACGTACCGTGTTTTTAACTACTGATACCTTCAAACACATAACAATATTTTTGTGAACAGGTTTTGAAGCTTCTTCAAGGTGATCACGAGGTTGTCAAGTGGGCGAGATTGGAAGTGAACGCTTCCGAGTGTTCTGATCTCCGGCTAGAGTTTAACAACTCTCTAGAAGGGCCGGATGCATTAGACGATGAGACGTTTTCACAAGATAATCTCCAATCACACATCGACCTTGCAATGCTTGGCGTGGAGGAAGAGGCTACGTCCTTTAGCAGCATCGAGCAAAGTCACGTTTCTTTAGAAGATTATCTTCGAGGAAGGTGGAGCTGTTCCTCTAGCTTTGACTAACCATTGTTTCTTGCGAAAAAATATACAAAAAGAGAGAAGTTCTAATTTAGTTCGATTCTATGTACTATGCGTGTGTCGTCGTTTTGTTTTTCATTGTGGTTAAGGCTTTGGATGTGAGGTTGTTTGTGTGTCTTAATTCCCTCCTCCTACCCTTAGTATTTGTATAGGTGAAGCCCTTTTTTTGTGTTGTTTTTCAGGATGATTGATAGGATATAATTGGAATCTGCATAAAAGAGGTTGGGTGTATTTTTGTTCTTAAAGCCTCCCTTCAAACTGTACTATATATACAGTTGTTACCATGATATATATATATATATATATAATCCAATCTCATTGTGATTTTGTTTCTTTTGCAATGCTATATGTATTATGTGTGCATGTATATAGTATTCATGAGTCAATATTTATTTTTATAGAAGTACCAAGTATTACAAAAAGTTATGCTGACAGACATATAGCTAGCTTCAAAGTACTTTTAAATATAGTTAGCCTCCATTCAAATATGTCTAGCTTTAACAAACTCAACTTTATGGCATCATTTTCATGAATTTGTCAATGATGGCAACATATCAATAAGCTCATGTTCTGGTGATAGCAGCCAAGCTTTTAGGCTTTTAATTAGGTCCCTAAAGAGCACCTCACATTTTACATCCTATATCTTATTTTCCATATACACCATTTATGACATGAAAACGATCAATATTTCACTCATGCACCACATAAAATGTACATAACCCACCCCTTTTAGATTGTATAAAGGTAGATTAATCTTGACATAACAATTAATTTCAGAACTCTACTATTTTATGTGAAATCGCCAATAAAATTTGAGTCAGTGAAATTTGCGTTTAAAAAATTATATGAATCTCCTTCCAAAAGGAAAAAGAAAAGATTGAATCTACCAAAACTAGTATAATTGTATTTCTTCAGCTACACTATAACAAAATAACTGGATATTTTGAATGTGCTATAAGGTTATGACTCATTTTAAAAAAAGCAAGTATTGCGTTCGAATTTCAAAGTTTTTTGTTCTTTTGGAAGCAAATATCAAAGTCTTCAAGAAAAACATACAACTGATGTCAAAAGAATCTTCTTTACCTTTTCATAAAGAGATGTGCTTTTATGGCCCATATATATTGGGCCCTTTATATGCCCAGGCTCTAAAATTAATTGATTTGGGCTTCATTCATCAAATTGTCCGCATAGAGCATTGGGCCTTTCATTTTGCTGGGCTTTACGAATTTCTTTTTTTGGTAAGGTAGGAAACGAGAAACTTTCGTGCTACATTTTTTGATAAGGAAGAGACGATAAACTTCTCCATCTATACTTTAAGAATATTTTGCTTATAGGAGTGGGGTATTTATTTATTCATACACAATATAAAATCGTATATTATATATTATGTGCACGTTACAGTACACAGAGCTGTCAAAATGAATCTGGCTTAATAGGCCAGCCCATGTATCCCGAGAGTAAGGTCAGGTTGGGCTTCACCTTTATGGTAAAAAACTAACTGTGCCGATTTGGCCCAACAAGTCGTACGAGCTCAGACCAATTTTAGCCTAATATTTTCAAGTTCTTTTGTTATCTTGGTAGAATTTTTTTATTTTTTTTAAATAACAAATGATGTACAACCCAATACTCATATTCCAGATTTTGTGCACGATGGTTGGGAATTTGAGATGATGAATTGTTTTTAAAATTGGTAGAATAGTTCAATTCAACCTAGGAATGTTATCCATCATTAGTGTAACTAGCATAATTCAACCAAGGAATGTAACTAGCATAATTTATTATCTAAAAAGTTCGTATAATTAAATGGCATGATGTGGTCTAAAACTATGCATAACATAGATTGTCCATCATTAGTGTAGTGAGTTCCTTACTGTCCCATCAATTCTTACAAGATTCTCCATCAACTAGTGTAATAACCTTGTGCAATAATTTCCATGAAGGTTATTTAGTATAAATACAAAAAAAAATTAAAACTGATGGTGATTAATCTAGTAAGACAATTAAAATTGATGGTTAGGATTGTGCAAAGAGATGTAGCTACCTTTTTTTTTTTCCCAACAAAGTTCTTACAATTTGTATGTGCATATATAAATTAAATAGCGCATAACAAAGATTGTCCAACTGTAATGTGGTGGGCTTGTCCTATTAACTCTTTCGAAATTGCCAATGAACTTGTGCAATCAATTTGTGCCATTATTTTCATGAAGGGGTATCTAATATAGGTAATAAAAAAAGTTTAAGTTAATTATGATGATCTATTTAGTAAAATAATTAAAATTGATGGTTAGAATTGTGCAGTGAAACAAAACATACCCCTTTTTCTAGAATACAAGATCCACATGGCATCTTAATAATGAAAATTTAAGGACCACATGAAAATAAATTTATAATATAGGAATAATATCTTAAAAAACTAAATGATGACCTATTTCAAACTCTTTGTTTGTACATCTTTCCAAAATTATATTTTTATTAATAGTATTTGAGTGCACCAATTATATCATTCAATTGACAATTAGTTAATGCTATTAATAAAAATACTTAATTAATACAAAAAAAAAGATTTGTATGCATCCAACAAGACAAAGACATTTATTTATAATACCTCTCATTCCGCTTATGATTGTCACGTTTCTTTTTGTTGAATGGTTTAAGGAATAACATTAAAATAATAGATAGTGGATTTTTATAGTATTTAATGGATGAAAAGTGAAGGTATGTGGGGGTAGTTGGGATGAAAAGTGAGGGAAATAATATTAAAATAATAGGTAGTGACCGAGTGTTGCTTTTTCCATAAAGACAATCATAGCGGGACACCCATAAAAGGAAAACGTGACAATCATAGCGGGACGAAGGGAGTATTTTAGAACCATGTAACTTATTATACTGAAGAGGCAACTTTTTAGTAGACTTCTAAGAGGAAAGGATGGTAAGATATTGATGGTTTTGTGTTTAAGAATGTGCGATTTGGTTATTATGGAAGACTAGAAATGCTATCATTTTTCAGAACGAGAGAGCCCAAATTAAAGACCTTTTGGAAGATTTAAAAGCTCGAGTTTGGAGTTGGTACACAATTCAAACATTGTATATGAAGACTGGGTGATTAATCCGTGTATTATGTGTAATCAGGGATAAGTTTTCTTTCTCATTGCATGTGATCTTGGTGTATTTGATTTTTGCATATTCTGTAAATTTGTTTTGTAATGGGTACATCTTATGCTCTTATTCCTTTGAAAGAAAATTCCCATTTTTTGATAAAAAATAATTAATTTGAAAAAAATAGTTGTACAGTTCAGTGTAAATAAATTGTATTTTTTAATATAATAAGTTGCATGGTTCAAAAATGTGTTATGAGTGCACCGTGCACCTAAATGCACATTAGACCCACTCTAAAAAAAAATACTAACCAACTAATACCTTTAATTAAACAACTAATGTCATTTATAAATAGATACACTTGAATTGTACAATTAAAAACTAATGCCATCCCTTGTCCCCTATATTACTAATAGAGAGTTTTTCTTGATTGTGTGTCAACTCTACATTGATTTAACCTATGTGTCATTCTAGGAGAAGTTTGATGTACATGTCATTAAGAATAAATCCTACATGTCACTAAAAATAAATCCTACGTGTAATTTTATTTTTGTATATCCTAAACAATCCCCTATCCCCTATATATCCCTCTATATATTAATAGGACGTTTTTTTTTCATGATGTGTTAACTCCATGTTAATTTAACATGTGCGTCATTCAATAAGAAATTTGATTACACATGTCATTTTTATGTGTTATTGTTGGTCCCGATGCTAACGAGTCTCACACGTGTATGGGGGGGGGATTACACGTGTTCAGTGATTCTTAACACTTTTCTTTCACTGAGGTCAGATGAGTCAGGTTATCCTGATGATTTTGCCACGAGAAGCAGTGCCTGCCGAGTCAAAGTCTCATCGAGACAATGATCTGAAAGTTCTTTCGGAAGCTTCCGTGATTAGCCTAACCGAGCTGAAGTTTATCAGAGATCCTGAGGCTCTTGGATCAGATAATTATCTTTACTGAACCCTCAGTAGAGTTAGTTCAGTTTGATAACTATCTATTCTAGCTACTCAAGTGTGCGGAATGGTTGGCCCTAAGTTTATATGGAGTTTTTCCTTGGTTCTTGGTCAAGATGGATGGATTCCGAGAGTAGCATGCGGTTGTTGATAGCTTCAAACCCAAAAATCTCTTAGGAATATCACTTCAAGAATCATTGTCCCTTGCCAACTTCTTTTTCGAGTCCTATTTCTTCTTTCAAAGAACACCATTCTGTTGTGGGGTCCTTGCAAATTTGATGTTTCATGAGCTATTCCATTTCTTTGCACAATAATCGGATATGATATGATTGATAAACTCGATTCTTTATCCTCGATCCGATTTTGACCACACTCAGATTCTTTTTCAATCTTGAGCCTTTTACGTAGTTCATGCAGTTTTATCGAGTCTCTTTCTTCTTGAGTAAGAATATGACCCAATTAATATCTAGAGTAGTCATCAACTACCACAAGTGTGTATTTTTACGCCATTAGTGCTCACGGTGTTCTTGGACCAAAGAGATCCATATGTAACAGTTGTAGTATTCTATCAGTAGAAACATCTACTTTGCTTTTGAAAGATGCTCTGATTTGTTTTCCTTTCTGACAAGCATCACATACATGATCTTTACTAAACACTTCATTGGGTAACCCCTCACAAGTACTAATCTTGCAAGTTTGTTCGGGGTTTTTGAAGTTTAAGTGATTCATTCTTTTTTTGTGCCACAACCTATTTGGTATCGATTGGAACTTTTTTTGCAACCAAACATGTATCTTTAGGAGTTGAACTCCAATCAAAGAAGATACACATTTCCTTTTCTAGTACCAGTCAGTAAAATTTTCTGTGAAGCATTGTCTTTTACATAACATAAGTTCTTTGAGAACTCAACACTGAATCCTTTGTCACAGAATTGGCTGATAGAAAGCAAGTTATGCTTTAGACCAGACACATATGAGACACCATGGATATGAGCAAAGTCAACTTCAAGAGTTTCATATCCTTGGTTTGTCCTTTGGAATTGTCTCCAAATATGATCGAGGGCCTTTTTGCTCAACATAGTAAGTGATTAGTTGCTTATATCTGTCATATATGTCTTGAACATCCTTTGTCCGGATACCATCAAATGAGCCAATTCATTTCCACTCATCGGTCTTATGTTGTTTTCATTCATTTCAAGGCCCCTTTTCCTTCACCGAAAAAATATATCGGTTCTTAGGTACCCATTTGGTGTGTAGGGTCCTACCAGTTAAATTTGTACCTTTCGAACCCAAATCGCCTAACAACTCTAATTATTTTAGAGTGGGTGATTTGTCTCCCATAAACATCTACATACACATTCACCACCCTAGGTGCCTTGGCAATATCCATGTATGAGTGTCACCTTAGCATGAACATGAGCATTAGAGTTCTTCTTGGGTTCAGCCTTTTGTTCAAGTGCCTTAGCTTTTGTGCAATGGTCTCTGTCTCTCTGTGACTTGGGTTAGGGGAAACCTTTACCCTTAGGCAAGTGGGGTTTAGGTTGGTATCTTGAAATTGGGGTCTTTTCGATGTCGAGGACTTGGTCTTTTTCGGTTGAGAATATCTCTCGAAAGTGTTTTCTTCTCCGAAAATTCCTCGATGGTTCGGTCACAGATCTCTTTAGGTTAGTATTCTTAGCCTAAGGCTTTGAAATCTTGGCTCGAAGATTTCTACCGAGTGTTGAGGTTTTCTAGCCTTTTCGAGAGGTGCAGGCTTTCTTCCCTGAACTTTGTTTTTCGAAACCAAAGGTCCTTTACCCTTGTCTAAAACTACAGGTAGTTCTTCAAGACGAAGATTAGATGCCTTTGGTTTAACAAAAGGCGATCTTGGTGCTACTAGAAGCGAAGAAGACCTTGTGAGGTTCCCCCGGAATGTATCCCAATCATTTTTTATAGTTGCAGTCTTTGATAACTCTGAATTTCATCTATCACTTTAGATCACGAGAATTCAATAGAGCTAACTTTCTCTGCAAGACTATCCTCACATTTCTTTAGAGTTTCATGCTTCTCAAAGAGGTCATTGAATTTCGATTTCGATAAAATTTGAATCTCTTTAGTGGATTTCTCTAATTTTTCATTCTCTATCACCTTCTCTTTTTCTGAGAGTTGTACTTTCAGAACATCTAGTTCATCAGTAGTTCCCATCAATTGAGAAGTGATCTCAGCATTTTTAGAGTCTTTCCACTTCAGATTCTCATCAGTCAGTTCCTTGTTCTGCTCTTGAGTTTCAGTGAGCAGTTCTTGTAACACAGAATAGTCCTTCATAAGATTCTCAAATGAATCCATCATGTCAAAGTTACTGTTTACAGTTGAACTTGAGAACTCATGTGCTTGTGTAGGAGCAACAACAGAGATAGAAGAATTTACCTCCTCTACAACCATAAGACATATATCATCACTGACACTATCTGAGAAAATCTCATCTGAGGAACTGGAACCTTCTTCAGAATGTTCTTCTTCCTCAAGAATCATAACTTTTCTTCTTTGGAGATCTTCCTGTCTCTCTTGGCTTGTCTTTTCCTTTCTTTCTTTAGCTTTTCATTTCGGGGCGGTCATATTGAAAGTGACCTTTCTTTTTTGGCGGTTTGTAGCATCTGTTGGCATCATCATCCCGATCACTTTCCTCCTTGGTCTTGGAGTCCTTCTTTTTGGATGAGGATCCTTGACTTTCGGGTCCTTTCTTTTCTCGGTGTATCGTCCTCGAACACGAGTCTCTCTGTACACTGTGATTCTGTAATATTTCTTATATTTCTCATATTCGCTATTGAGTCTTTCAAACCTCCTTTCCATCAGTACTAGCTTATCCTCCTGCTCATTCTGATTTTTGGCAAGTGAGTTCTCAGACTCTCTAGACTTACATGATTTCTCTTTGGCTTTGAAAGCCACATTCTTGCTAGATGAAGAATCATCTTTGCTGTCAGATTTCTTAGTTTTCTTGTCAATAACAAACTCATAAGCTTTCAGTTCAGAGAAAACTTGTTGATATGGCATTGAATCAATATTTTTGGTGTTTTCAATCACCACAAAGATGTATATCCCATTTCTTAGATAATCCTCTAAGAATTTTCGGCCGCCACTTTCTCTCCGAGGGTATCTTTTCCCAAGAGCACTTTCGAGATCAATCATGATGCTTTAGTGAATCGACCTCAAGTTTGTCAATGGATTCACTATCTTCAATTTCAAAGCTATCAAACTTTCCAATAGCAACAGAAAGTTTGTTTTCCTTAATATGATTTGTGCCTTGACACATAACAACAAGTGTGTCCCATATTTCTTTTGTAGTTTCACAGTGAGAAATCATCCCCATAACACCATCATCAATAGTGCTATACAAAGTATCTTTAGCAATGTAGTCGGATTGACTAACTTTCTCTCATCAGAGTAAGTTGATCATCGACTTTGGAAATTCATCTCGGGATCATTCCTCTCGATGTCGGTGATTCGGGATTCACAATGATAAATTTGAATGGTCCTTCGTAAATCACTCTCCACATTCTTTCATGTTTTGAATCTGAGATGAGCCTCGCATTCTTAATCTCCATAGGTCATAGCTCTCAACAGAGAACATATGAAGTTTCTTAGAAGACATGATGAGTGAGCCTTGTAAGATATCAGCAAACAGATCTATTTAGTAGACCACCAAAGTCTTTCAGCAAAATAGACTATGACTACCAAAGCAAGTGGTCAAATTGAACCTTCGCTCGATACCACTTGTTGGTCCGGTGCTAACGAGTCTCACACGTGTATGGGGGAAATACGTGTTGAATGATTCTTAAAACTTTTCTTTCATCGAGGTCGGATGGGTCGATTATCCCGATGATTTTGCCGAGAACACAGTTCTTACGAGTCAAAGTCTCATCGAGACAATGATCCCGAGCTACTTTCGGAAGCTTTCAGTTAGCCCTAACCGAGCCTGAGTTTATCAGAGATCCTGAGGCGCTTGGATCAGATAATTATCTTTACTGAACCCTCAGAAGAGTTAGTTCAGTTTGGCAACTATCTGTTCTAGCTACTCAAGTGTGCAGAATGGTTGGCCCTAAGTTTATACTCGTTTTAGCTTTCTTTGAAAAATCTTGTTGGGGATTATCTTGAAAAGTATGCTTTTTACTTTGTATAATTAAACCGAATTTCCAGACTTATTCTTTGAAATAAATTGTTTATCATCGATGCTTTTAAATATGATTGAATGTTATATATATTTTTGTGATAACTGTTCAATAATTAAAGACGTGTCTTCAGTAGTTAATTTAGTGATACCCGATCACGGAAGATTAAATTAACAGTCCCTTGTAACTATAAGTACGCCCATTCACGACCTAGATGGAAATGAACAACCATCGCGAAAGGTTGAGGTGTAAGGCTCGATTGGTTTGTCTTGACCAAGAGATTACACAAGTGCATGGTGACGATGAATGAATAGGACCTCTGAGGAGGATAAATTCTTCGTGAATCGAACAAGGAAGAATTAGACCTCGGTGGTTCGTTGTTTTCTTAACCTTAGATCCCTTAAATAGGATCCGTGGGATGGGTAACTATTGCTTTGACTTATCATGGGTAGCGAATCGAGAGAGAGATTCAATCGTACTTTATCTTGGGCAATATTATTGGTCACGTGTGATTGCTAAGATTTAATACGAAGAATGGTGTGTGCAAGCACGCTTGCTTGATTTGCCCTTGGAGGTTCATAAAGCTTTATCATACTAAATCTTGCAAGTGGAATTTGTTTTAGGTATGGATAATAAAGTTGAACCGTTCCTTGACCAAGGACAAAAGATATTAATTAATGGAAAGCTATTTCAGTGGCTTGAATTAATTAATGGGCTAGATAATCTTAAACACGGGAAATAATGACCGGGAGCCATATTGACTGTAATATGGGTTAAGATGGATAGTTGATAATATTGATTATGTAGTGGGATTAATTAATATTTATGGGCTTGAATTATATTGTGGCTCAATATTAGATATTCAAGATCCATTAGAAGGTCCAATCTTAATTCTCCTAAAGGCCCCCCCAGAGTAGCCCAACATATAGTCCAATGTTTTGAAAAAGGTGATTAAAATAAAATAAATATTGTTGCTTATATTTCCTCTATTTTTTTGAAAATTATGGATAAAAGGAGGAAAGATTTTCTTTGAATTTTGTTATGGAATGAAGATATGTATTCTTGGAATACAAGATTATCTCATTAAATTCAAGAAATCTCCCACTTGGTTATACATAGTGATTTTTCGAAAATTTTGGAAAATAGTGGACAAGAAAGATTTTCTTGATTTTCTTGAAAAGGTATTATGGAAGATATGTATTTCTTGAAATACAAGAATATCTCATAAATTCAAGAAGATCCAAATCTTGGATTCTTGCATCACATATTTTTCGAAAATTCTCCATAAATAGAGGAGGTGAGATTTTTGTGGAATATTTTAATTATGGGAAAAGAGAATATATAGGATATATTCAAGATTTCTTGGTGACCAAGAAAAGTCTTATCCCACATTGAAATATCACTAAAATTTCGTGCCCTCCTCTCCTATAAATAGGGGATGATTAGTTCATTCCCAAGTACAATTCCATGTCTTTGGAAATATTAGAAAATCCACAAGTTGGTGCAACAAAGTTTATTTTTTCCTTTTGTTAATTGTTCGCAGTATCCTTCCACCGGATTGTCGAGCAAGGGCTAAGGAATACTTGGGAAGTCCTTTTGGTTAGTCCGTCCGTCCGACCAAAAGCCACCGCCATCCCGAGAGTGCGTTCACGTAAACCGTAGATTCCGCGTCGTAGGTTTTACGTGGCTTTTATATGCATGATATGTTGTTGCAATTATTATTTGAATTAATATAGGATTAATTCATGCTAGTAATAATTAATGAATTAAATTTGTATTTAAATATTCACCCCGAATAGATCTGTGCGAATCATTCCCCAACAAATCTCCCTTCAATAAAACAAAGTGATTAAAAATTTGTGATCAATTTGATGCAAGTTCGATTGGATTGGTTCCAACTCTGAATATCGATGAATTATTTTCAAATTGAAAAACATGCAACAAATAGTAATGCAAAGATGTAAAGCAAAAAACAACACAACAATTATAGTGTTCGGGAGACTCAAGCTCCCACGTCCACTCTCTCGATCTTAGAGAAATTCTTAACCACTTCCTAAAGCTTTTCGGCTAACTCACATGTAGCTTACTCACTTTTCTACCTTGAGTTTTACGGCTAACTCACCTGCGACTTACTAACTCAAACACACACAAGTGTTCAGACTACCACAAGTAGCTTACTAACTTCTTCTCTAGAGTTTTCTGGCTAACTCACTGTAGCTTACTAACTCTTTACAACTCCCACTCACCAACAAAACACACACAAACTACCTTAACAAAGGGTTTGGGTTTTGGGTTGGTTTTCAACTAGGATGAGATATCCTTTACAATAAGAACAATGTAAAGGTTAGGATATCTCTACTAAGCTTTGAATATTTCTTATCAATCTAGGCTTAGTGAATGAGCTCTCTCCAATGTGAAACACTTGGGAAATTCTAGGTTTTTCGAGTGCTTCAATTTGCAATAATACGAATGAGCTCTTGAGTTGCTTTGAAATTTCCCGTGACCTCTCAATGTAAAGTGCCACTAGTATTTATAGGCAACTTCACCAAGGTCACTCTTGAAAAACTATCCGTTGGAGGAGATAGCTTCATGAGTTTCCTATTATGGTGTTTGATGAACGACTATATTTAGGGTTTGAATACTCCCTTGCATGTTTTAGGAAATATGCAGTCATGTAGCCAATCACCAATTTTTGCAGTCTGGAACATAGTACTACTGACATGATTTAGTGTCCTGTCGCTTTTCAAATTGTCGTAAGAAAGCTGATGTTGTCTTCCTCCGATTGGTTCTTGTCTTGATTAATGTAGACAAACATAACGGCTCTTTTGGTCAATCTCTGCGAATGAGATAACCTTAAACAACACTTAGACTTAGTTCCTTTTATCGCATATGAATGTTTTGGGCAATATCTATTTTTTACGAATGTTTGCGTTTTTTTCGGTTTTGTAGTCTTGAGATAGATATATTGGTGCCTCGAACATTCGGGTTATCTTGAGTATTGATATCTTCACTGCGTCTTCATAACTCTACCGGGTCTTTAGTATCTTACGAAGTCTTTAGTGTCTTGTGGCGACATCTTTGAGTCTTGATGTCTTGATAATTCATGAGTCTTGATGTCTTGATTATTTAATCGAGTCTTGATGTCTTAATGACTTATTGAGTTTTAAAATATCTTGAACTTATCGAGTCTTGATGTCTTCGGCGACTTCTTGAGTCTTCAATATCTTCAAAACTTCATCGAGTCTTGTCTTCTTGACTTCTTGAGTCTTCAGAATCTAACCTTATCTATATCTGCTGACTATACATGGTGCAGATAACTTCCTGACAAATCTATACTGAAACCTGACTCAGTCTATCAAGATTATCCTGAACATGTCATACTCAGGGGTTTTTGGGATCTAATCGAAACTTCTTTATTAAATTCATCTCCCAACAGTTATTTTTATAAAATGTGTAATTCATATTATTATTTTATGTTTTATTTAACTATATAACTAATATAGGAAAATTACTCATAGGTACAAAATAGTCAATGTAATTACTCTTAGATACAACCCAAACCCTTTAGTACTCTTAGGTACAAAATGGAGCTTAAAAAACCCAAAATACCCCCACCCACAATAACCGGTCTTTTTATTAGATTTAATCTCATTCCATCTCACAAATATTCCAATCTTTCTCTCTCTTTAAATTCTCTCTCAAATTAGTTTCAGACGTCTTCTTTCATTTTAGGCGGCGACGAAGACTGTTTGGGTTATGGTGGTGGTGGGGTTTTTAGGCGGCGTTTGTGGGTGATGGTTTACGGTGGTGGTTCTGTTGTATTTTTGGTTGGGGGTTGATGGTTTGCGATGGTGGTTAACGGCGGAGGTCCGATTTGGTGGTCTTCATTTTTGCAGGTGGCCTTCGTTTTTGCAGCGGCGGTTCGAATTTTGGTGGGCGCTGACTTGAGCATGGCGGGGAAGAGGCGGCGGCGGCTTCAAAATTGCAGATCTAGGTTTTTAAAAAAAAAAATTGTATGAGCTTGTTAAAAGAGATATTTCCTGGGTTTAATTTTATTGGTGATTTTAATAATTTCTTATACATCAAATCTGGGTTTAATTGCAAATTTGGGTTTAATTGCAGACCTGTGTTTAATTTTTGGCCATTTTAATGGAGACTCCTGAGGTTGAGCAGATGGCGTGAAGAGGGAGATGGGCATCAGAAGGTGACTTCTTCGTTCCAGAAGGAGGTGCTTTGGAGAATTTGATTTGGAGAATAAACTGAATCGTGCACCGTCTCTTTGTTAGTACTGGTTTAGATTGGGTGAAAGAATATAATGTGGAAGGCTACACTTTGGATGCAGTTTTGGTTAATCAGAAGGTGACTTTGAATATATTGTTGCAGAATTTCTTCCTATTTTTTTTTTATCTTATTTTGGGGGTTGAGTACATATGGTGTATTGGTGGTACTGGTGATGATCATTGTGGGTGCGATGGGTTTGGAGGTGGTGGAGACGATGGAGAGTCGTTGATTTTTTCTGCATTGTTGTGCAAATATATTTGCATTTTGGCAAATTATTTTTGCACAAATATAGATCATTTTTGGATTTTGTGTAATTCTTTTTTGCGCTTGTTCAAATTTCTTTGTTGATGATGAAAATTTTGTAGATATAAGAAATAGTAGCCAGATTAGAGATGAAGGAAGAATGTTTCTTTAATTTTTTGTACTTGTAAATATTTTTTTGTGTTTTGTTTATGAATAAAGAAATAAGACATGAAACAATCTGTATTTTTTTAAGATGAAAAGAAAAATCTGCATTTTTTACATTTTGCTCTTTAATGATGAAAGAAAAATCTGCAAATTTTTTTGAAGAATGATTTTTGTGCAGATTTTTTTGTTTGTTTTGGAAAATGGGGCTGAAAAAATAGAAAATTGAAAAACAAGAAAGGAAGAGAATCTCATGTATGAAGTTGGGATTTAAAATGGAGTAATTTTAAAAATTGTGCAAAAAAATTTGTGCTCGTGCAAAATCGAACAGTGTACGAAAATTGATGAATGTCAATCATGAACAGTGTACGAAAAAGTGGCTTTGGAGGTGGAAAATTTAGTAAGGGTAACATTGGGTTTTTACATTCATTTTTGTACCTTAGAGTAATAGTTTTTTTATGGATGCACCTATGAATAATTATAACACTCACTTTGTACCTAAGAGTGAGAACCCCTATAATATTATTCATTTATATTTATTTTTTTTGGTAATTTTTGTAATTTTGTTTGACTTAATTTAAGATAAATAAAATATTAATTCTAAATGTATTTTATCGTAGTGTGAATTATATTCAATTATTAATTTCTTAATAAATAATTTAATTTTATAATTGCTCTTATGTATATCTTAACATATTTTATATGGAAAAAGTATTTTATATTATAATTCATTCACTTTTTTTTTTAATTATTACATGTTAATTAATTTATTAGTCTTTTCTTAGTCGATTTATTTTGTTTTGATTTGTAGGTTCCAACTTCATACTAACATGGGTGTTTCTTACAGTAGTCAGGGTGTCGTACTGACTGTTGACAGTCAGTTAATCTGAGTCATCTGATTTAAAATTCAAAGGCCTAAAATGAATGACCTGTTACTTGTTGTATTAAACATCGTATTAATCATCGTATTGCATCGTACTATCTATCGAAATGTGTCGTACTTTTGTACTATTATAATAAATTAAATAATTAACAAAATATAATTATGAATTTATGAATTTGTCCTTATATATATTTTTAAAAACATTCATCTCAATTTTCAGATTATTGATTGCTAGGGTTTAGTTTAAGAGTTCATCGTCTCCATCTTCCCCCACCCACGCGGTTTCAGAATTCAGATGTGGCGTCGCCGGCAGCCGCACCGCGCGCCCATCACTGTCTCTCAATCTCACACTCTCGCCAACACGTCGGTCTCTCTTTCATTGTCCAAGTTGTAGACTCCGGCGATCTTTCTCGTTATTTACTTAAAAATTTTGCCTCTTGTAATCTTGTTGTCTCAATTTATTCCTGTTATACTTTTTCTTATGCAAGCTTATGAGTCCGGTTATCCCTGTTATACTTTTTCTTATGTAAGCTTATGGGTTCGAATTGTTTTATATCTTTCTTTCCTGGTTTATGATGAATTTGATGACATTAACATAGGAACTATAGCCGGAACTTTCCGTATAATAAACAATTTCTGAGCCAGTTTGATGCTTTGTACTCCAATTAATTCTCTAAGCTTGGGATGTAATGTTGGTTCTTTTATTGATCTTTATACTGCCCGAGTTCTTACTTCTTTTGATGCCTATTAAACTTTCTGAGTCAAATTTGTTTGAGCCACAAAATAGATGGACCAAAAGCAGTAAAATCACCTACTTCACTGTCTTCAAGGTAGGATCTAAAGGTACCATAATCATTTTGCCCATCTAGTAAACCAACTCTAGTTGTTTGGGTGGAACGATATATATTATGGATTTGAATACATTATTCTGCAATTATTCTTCTGGCAGGTTTGAATGTACTTGAAATTTCATTCACTCATTTCATATCTCTTGGTCCAAACACAACCTAAGAAGTTGAGATATGTTACCTTGTGGATGCTTGGGGTAAACTCTGTGAAGGTGCCATTATTCCTATATACATCAAAATACTGATAAAAAATTTCTATTATCTACACATGATACACATTCTTCAAAATTTGTAGCAAACATTAGTGCAGTTTCCTATTTGAGTAGTAAATAATTCACCTACCTAATCTAGATTCACAGTATAATTATGCTTTCCAAATTGCTTATTTCTCATAAATCTTACCTCATCTTAGATAACAAATAGTTTTTCTCATTACGAAACTGGCAAGTTAAGAATGTTATACAACCTTAATATGTTTTTTACTCCCTGTTTTATATGTTTCAGTTTTTCAATAGTGAATATCAGTTCTACTTTTGTCAATCTACTTTTGTTTAGAGAAGATATTAGAAAAAAATGTTATTTATGAGAAAATGAAGAACTTGAAGTTGATGTACACTTCGGCCAGTCAGCGATCTGATCATAAACCATAGTAGTACCTAAAAGTAACTTAAATGAGCAATAAATATTGTTGTAGATGTGTATTTGATAGTCCAATATTTGACACCATTTTTCTGGTTATTGTGCAGTATATGTCTCAAAAGACAATCTTTGTTGGAAGATAATATATGTTCAATGAATATTTATTTCCTTATAAAAATTTCAGATTTAAATATTGTGTGCTTTCTAGTAAGATAAAAAATAAATATGTGCCATTTTTGTTCAGTATATATTAATGCATGGTTGCTAATTAAATCCTTACTTCTTCCATATTTTAGGTTGCATGGTCTAAGGAGTACTGAAAAAGATGTAATATCTGGGAATGATATATTATACTAGAAACTTATAGCTCTCATAATGAGGATTATGTAAGTTGATTGAGCTTTTAGAATAGATTGCCAACTTGGATCCTCTTCATTATATCGGACTTAAAGAACTGAAGGACATGCAAATCGTGTGGCGAAGCCAACTTGGCTATATAGATAGCCTTGGTGTCTAGCAGTCACAAACTACCAGGCTTTAGTTATGCATATAATACTGATGCTTTTGGTAATGCTTCTCCTAAAAGTTGTTCATCATGTATTAGCTCTATTTTTCCCCCACATATCTATGTAATCAGAATGGTATATCACGTTTGATCCTTCTCACTTGATGAAATTCATGGTTATCGAGGGGCTCTTTACAATTTAGATGTCAATTTTACATTTTGTATTTTGTAGAAACAATATTGTGTCTCTATTTAGTATTTAGTTTTTTCGTATTTTAGACATGAATGATATATCATGAATCTTATTCTTAGTTGCCATTTGAATTGTTTGGTTATTGAGTTGTTAGATGACATTACAAATTTATAGTATATTTGTAGTTGTTATAAATTGCAAATGCATTTTTAACATGAATGATAGTATTTATATATGTACCTGAATATTGTTGGTTTTTTCTTAAATTTAGATTCAGTGACAAGTTTAAAATTTCCATCAAGTTTGTACCGCTCCATCTCGGTGTAATTGTCCGTTTTTTTTTTAAGAAATAATAATAAAATAATAAAAATGAAGGATAGTTTTGGGTATTGGGAGAAAGGAAAAAATGTATGTAGAGTAATGAGTGGAGTAGTGAGTGACATTTTTTTGTATTATTGTGTGAAAAGTGAGGATAAAAATTATAGATAGTGAAATTACTTTTTTTTTATAGAATGAGAAAGTTATAGTAAGACGTGCATAAAAGGAAAACGAGATAATTATAGTGGGACGGATGAAGTATTTTTTTAAGTATTAAAAATATTTTTAAGATAAAATTGTATGTTTGACTGAATTTTCTCTAAATAACGATTCATATAATATTATAATAGAGCATATGTCGTTATGAGCACTAATGGCTATAATTTCATTATTCACCCACAGTTAAAATAAAAAAATATTTATAAATATATTAATAAAGGAGTGAGTCTCTTGTGCACTAGCTCTACTGTGCACTCATAGTTGAAATATACACCTTGTTGCACTGAAAAATATAACTTATTTATATTGAAACGTGCAATCGACTTTGCAAAATAAGTTGCATTTTTAAGTGTAAATAAGGTGTATATTTCAGTGTAACAAGTTTTTTGTTTGTAAAATATACTGTGGAGTGTATAGTACACCTGGTGCATGCAAGACATAATCTTAATAAAGACTTGAAAATGGAATAACGACTTGTATAATGTTATGACGAAACGCCTTATCGTTCGACCACCATCATGTGTTCTTTATTAAAATTAGATATAAAATGCAGATAAAAATATAGACACACATTAAAATATTAAAAAATTGAATAAAGACTTATATGACGTTATAACTTATAACTGAACACATAATGTTTTAGACACTTACAACTATATATTTATCATTCGCCCACCATCACGTGATCGTTACTACGATTAAACAAAATGCAGATAAAAACATTAATAAATGCATTGAAATATTAGAAAATAGAATTGGCAACTTTAAAAACACCAAAAATTTATTGGTATATCAAATTGCCACGAATATACAAGGATTACGTTTTTTGTAGTCCAATAATTTACCATCATTTTGAAATTAGTCACGATTGTTTTGACTTTTTTATATTGGTCCTGTAAGTTTGTAAAAATTTTGAATTTGGTCCAAGTGACCTACTATTGTAGGTCACATATCCATTCAATGCACATGTGGCATTTTGTATGACTTTTTTCGTATGTGACAATATTGATTAGATTTTTATGTTAATGTGGCATTATTTAGTTTAATAATTGATAAAAGAGAAGGTTTTATGTGAAATTGGTTTACCGTTCATTACTCATACTATTGCTTGTAGAAACTAATACTATAGCAACTATAGTATTAATTTCTACAAGCAATAGTATGAGTGGTGCACGGTAAACCAGTTTCATATGAAACTTTGCCTTGATTAAATTAGTAGGACAAAAAATAAAACTTTAAAAAACATAATTTCTTTTAATATATTATTACAAATTATGTTACTGGAATTTTTTGTAAAATATTTTATTATTAAAAAAATATTTTTGTAATTTAATTAATTTTCATAATACATCTAAATATCCTAAAATAAATCAAATTTTGTTAAATTATTTTAGAAATTAAATGAAAATTTTTGATATACTTTAATGTAAATTCATTAAAAATATTTATGACCTTATAAATTTGTAAAAATTAAAAACATTGAGATTTTGAAAAAGTTATAATATAAAAAATTAAAATAAAACCTTGAAATAAAAATTTTATAATACAAAATTTTCAAAATTAAATTTAAAATTTTTATACATTTTATTTTAATTGATTTATATTACTGTTTTTTTTCATAAGTTTTTTTTAATGATTTTTTTAAGATATTTTAATTTATTATTTAAATTAATTTATCTTGGGGTAGTTAAAAATTTTAATTAATAGAATTATAAATTTTAATTCTTTTTAAAATAATTTAAATTTTATAAAAAAATCCGATAACATGATTTGAGAATATATAAAAAAAATTAAAATTAAAATTTTTATTATTTTTCTACTAATTTAATGAATTATAATATCACATTAACATAAAAATCTAATAATATTGCCACATATAAAAGAAAATGTCAAATAAAACCCCAAACGTGCATTGACTGTATAGGTGACCTGCAATAGCAGGTCACCTGGACCAATTTTAAAATTTTCACAAACCCTCAGAATAAAAATTAAAAAGTCAAAACAATCAGGATCTATTTCAAAATGATGACTTGACTACAAAAAATTTAATCTCAATATACAAACAAGAATTAAAAGAAAACTAATCCAAAACATTTTCGTGCTAGTAGATACATTGAATCGGTGCATTTCTTCTTCCTTGCAATAAGCATCAGATATTTAATATAATGTTTTTCTTCAAGTAAAAAAAACAGGGTGGATCTTTACAAATCGGCTTCCCTTTAATATAGATAAAACATCTCCCCGTGAATAGATTGTACCGTTTCGAACATCTTCATCACTTCTAATTCCATTAACCGGCTCCAAGGAGAAAAAGAGCAAAATAAACAATGAACGGGTTAAATTATTGTATAATCTTCAAGAAGTGTTATGGAGGAAAAAACATAAAGCATTACTTAATTGCTTTAAAGCATGAGTCGATATTGGTTTGGAGATATGCAATGATAGTGAATTAAGCATGCACAATCCAACCAAAACTTAATCATGATTACTACATAATAAAAAAGAACTATCAAAATCCACAAAAACTGATTAAAACTAGTTATAATCTAAATATAAAATCAATTCCAAATTATACAAACTTAGCAACTTTGTACCCTTTATGCTCATCAGTATACTATAGAAATATATGAAACCTCTATTTATTACTAGTATAAGCAAATGATCATTTCCATGAAGTATATTACTTACGAGATCAATGATGTATCAAAAGATATCAGATGCTAAGTAATTTTATTACCTTGTTCAAATGGATAGAGTCACGCTGCATTTGGAGGAGCTCAACAAGAGATAAGGAAAAGATGCCTTGGCTACATTCATAAAAGTTAGTCAACCATATTACAAATGAAAAGAAATTGTTTTAGTGAAGGCATTTAATCCAAAACAAAATATAAAACCAGATACTATTGCATCATGAAATAACTATAGATAGTCTTAGCATTCTCTAAGAGCTCAAACTGTTAATCCAATTTGTCTTTTTCACAGTGACAACATTTATTAATAATAGTGCTAGCTTGAGCACATTATCTTTGCAATTATAATATATTATGAATTTAAAGCAAACAGAGTAAAAAGTGCACAAAATTAAAACTATACTGAAACTTCACTAATCAGATATCTATATTCAGGCTACAAATTATATTTTAGATGAAATTTGTGATATAATTTCAGTTTTTCATATTTCTTTTATATCCAACCATTGGACAAACTCCAATCATCTATAAGTTTATTGGATAAATATATATTTGAATTGAGATAGTCCTAATGTTTTATTTACAAGTTCTCTGTATGGAATTTGAGTTGCATATATATATATATATATATATATATATATTATTTTTTGGTATATTCTGAAAACTAGGAGCAACAACTAATCCCAAGAAAATTGTATCTAGTAGGAAAAACAATGCTCTCAAAGGCAATCAAACTCTGCATATTTATTCTACCAGTAAGTGATTCTCCAATTTTACTTATTAATCATCAAAATCCCAATCTATATCTACGACTTTGTACCAAAATTATGCCTGATATATCTCAAATTACCATAATTCAAACATCTCATTTAACTTGAAATAATATCAATATTATCTCTCAATTTTTTTGTCATTCCCAATAATTACTATAATTAGACAAAAAAGAATTGAATTCCTATATTTTCACATAATCGGACAATTATCCAACATTAAAACCAAAATGAACAAAGAATTTGAATAAACTTGGGGCAAATATGAACGATCAAAGATACCAAATCAATACTGTATAGAATGAATGCCCAACCCCAACAATTTACAAAAGAAACTCAAATCCAAGAAGCTAATATACATTACACATCATTAGCACTATGTCAAACTTAATAGAACATGAAGATGATTAACTATAAACTACCTTTATGCTTAGACATTATATCAAACACTTTAACATTATTATATCTTGCCACATTCACCCCTAATAATTAAGAGTATTCTTAGGCATTGTATCAATAAAACAATTATATGTTTTCACTTGTTCTGTTTTTGAACTTTCAACATTATACCCAACACACACTAATCCCCCACTTGCCTTGAAATGAAACACATAAAATTCCTCATTTGGAAGTAGATATAAAATCCATAAATTGAGCATCAAAGCACCAGAATATGACAATTTACTGAAACTAAAATTACAATAATAAATAACATCATTAGAAATCTTGTTCTTCCAATAAACCGACTACTACTACAGCAGTCATTACAACAACATTGTACATCGCAAAATTTGAAAAAACTGAAGCAATATGTTTTACCTCAGTTACCAACAGCAATGACAACATTGGAATTGAAATTGGAACTAAGTGGTAGATGATGATCTTCGCGCAAACACAAACGACTAAAATATTAAGGAATTTAAAATTTGATTATATTGTCACAAATTCCACAACCAGATATTCATCAGTAAAGACATGACATCAAACACACACATAAGACTTTAAAACAACCACCACCATTTGAAATTAAAATGAACCTTTGGCAGTGGAAACCGATGAAGAGAAGAAAGAGGCTGCCATTCGTTGTGGTTGTAGGCGACTTGGCGGTCGTGGAAGGCATTGTATGTTGGGATACAATAGGGGGAGTGGTTTACACGACGGAGGAAGAAAATTCTGAACAACTTTTTCATTGATTAGGGTTCTAATATTTACAGTTAATTAAGATTAAACTTTTAATAATTATTGAATTTTAATTATGTGATGTAAAACGTTGATGTGAAAACAATATTTTGTTCACATGTATATTCTCAAACTAATACATTTTTTAATTTATTTTAAAAGAGGATAAAAGAGTAAATAATAAAATGCAATTAAAAATATAATTTAAAAATATTAAATAAGTACAACAGGTAGTAGGTTAGTACGATAGAGTACAACGACACTTGGCACGATTTCATAGGCTGACTATTGACAGTCAGTACGACACTCTGACTGCTGTAAGAAACACCATACTAACATGGATAAATAATATTTGACTCAATAATCTTATCCCAAGGTTTAAGGAAATTTACTAATATATAACTTAAAAAATTATTAATTCATATTTAGTGAATTTATGTACATATTTATATTTTTAATTATTAAATATATTATTTATTAAAAATCACTAATACACACTTGACTTTGGACAGCTGTTAAAATAGCCCTTAGAGATAGGGGATAACTATTAAACCGTTGTCCAAGTAACAGCTGTCCAAGCTTGGACAACTGTTAAAAAACCGCATTGCAACATGGTTGGCTTGGACAGCGGTTTATATAACCGCTGTCTAACTTTTTTTTAATAATTTTTATTAATTTTTTAGATAGACAACGATTATAAACCGCTGTCCAATATATATATATATATATATATTTAATAATTAATTTATATTTTAAAAAATCTATAATAAAACCATAAACCAAAACTTATATATACGTCCAATACCATAAATCATAAACCAAAAATCCTATAATAAAACCATAAACCAAAACTTATACTATAATATATATACGTCCAATACCAAAACATCAAATAAATAAACATACACATCATGAAATAAATAAACATACACATCATAAACATATATATACGTCCAATACACCAAAAACATGATATATATATATATATATATATATCATCACAAATATTTAATTTAATTACATGCTACCAAAAACTTCAAACAACTAACACTCAATATCGTATGAATATAAGAATCGATTGTATAGGTACCCCGTCCAATCTTTTTTCCATTTCTCCATTCTTTTCTTAGAGTAAGACTTGAGCGGACGGTCATAGACAAACTGCAAACAACGAATCAATCAATATAGTATGAATTTTTATTCAATCAATAATAATTTAAATAAATCGATAATTTAACTTACATTGTTAGGATTAATCGTCGTTTGAGAAGTGGAGATTATATCTTCAATAAAGCAACACACAAAATGTCCACAATGATCATTATCTCGTTACCTCGGAACCTGTTGATTAGCAATTATAATCACGTATTACAAGTGGACGAACAAATTTTCTTGACCACTAACAGTTTTTCCATTCATACATTTCCAACAAGGACATGGAATGTACCGATGGTCGGTGCAGTGTCTAATTGCATGATTACAAAACTCTTCCACCCCATTCCTATACTCCTCTGATAATCGATCTGCTCGAACCCACTTTTGATCCATATAGAACTATAGATGCCTATAGGAAAGACAATATGGAAACTGTTTCTCAAGACAATGTATCTTAAAGTATTAAACTAAAAGCATACATAAGCATACTTAGTTTACATTCATTTTAATTTTCTAATTTTGAAATCCTTCCAATTTTTGACTCATTCACAATTTTTGTTGCTTCTCAAGACAATATGTATCCTAATGTACCATCATTAATCATCTAATTAAATAAACACACTATCCATTCATTAAATTAATAACCAAAATATATCATAATATATTAATCCTAATTTATGCTTAAGTCCCCACACAAGCATATTATCAAACACCTTGAGTGCATTATTAATCTCTAACAAAATGTTCATCTCTAACACTAACAAAAATTAATTCAAGCCATAATCCAAGCTACTAACAACAATATAATTAAACCAACATTAATCCCACATTAACAACAATTAATCATAACAAATTAGCTATATATATACTAAACATATATATAAACACACACACACACACACACACACACACATATATATATATATATATATATATATATATATATATATATATATGATTTTGATATGGAGCCTAATATTGGGCTCCTTATGGAGCCTAATAGATTTTTTACCCGGTCCGAACCCAATCAACCCGACTCAAAATCGGCCCAAGTGGTTCATGGTTCACCCTGCCCTAACGGTTGATGGTTTAGGGTTTACAGTTTATTGTTTAGGGCTTAGTTTGGGAATGTCACATGTTTATTATTCCATAAGGAGCCTAATATCGCTCCAATCGAATCATATATATATATATATATCCTAACAATTAATCTCAAACATATATATATATAAACACATTTATATATATATCCTAACAATTAATCCCAAACACATATATATATCCTAACAATTAATATTAATCGCAAACATATATATAAACACATTTATATAAATGTGTTTATATAAACAATTAATCATAATATATATATATATATATATATATATATATATATATATATATATATATATATATATATATATATATATATATATATATAAAAAAAATACTATATATGGAGGAGGAGGAGGAGGGAGGGGGGAGGGAGGAGGGCTACAAGGGGGAGGGAGGAGGGAGGGAGGAGGAGGAGGAGGCGCCTAATTGGGGGAGAGGGAGGTTTGGGGCCGGCGATTTACATCGATTTGGACGATGTGGGTTGGAGGAGGAAGGCGACGACGACAATTTGGGTGAGAGGGAGGAGCTAGGACGACGGTTTGCGGCGATTTGGGGGAGAGGAGGAGGAAGATGAATTTGGGGAGAAATTAGAAATGAAGGGTTTCTGGATTCGCGAGGTCTGATAAAAAATATTTTTCGACTTGGAAAGCGGTTCAAAACCGCTGTCCAAGTGAGCTTGCAATGCGGTTTGAAACCGTTTTCCAAGTTTTATTCTTGGACAGCGGTTTCAAACCGCTTTTTTTTTTAATTTTTTTTAATAAAACCGCTCTCCAAGCTATATGGAGAGCTATTTGAAAAAAGGACTGTCCAAGTGTAGCTGTGCAAGCTTAAATGTGTAGTAGTGAATGTTGTAATTTTTAATTAAAAACCGCGTAACACGTGGACACTAAACTAGTTTGTAGATACACTTGAGTTGCACATCCATGTACAACCTATGTATATAAATATTTCCCATTTTTAGGTTTCCTGAATTATTTATAATCCTAGGGTAATTCTGACGTAGGAGTTACGCCATCATTCGAATGGATATTCGATAGAAATACAAAAGATCGTCTCCGCCGTTCAAAGTTGAAAAATCGCACATAAGAAAACGAAAAACCGTATTTGACTATACACACAACTCACGCAAAATCCGACGGCACCCACCGCACGCCATGGATCTCCCACCGCCGCCGCCGCTCTTCCGCCGCACAAATCACCACCACCGTCTCAGGTATGGCAATGTACTCCACCCTCCTGAATTCATTACACCTCCCTATTCCCACCACCATATGCCGCCGCCACCACCACCGCCACAGCCCCTTCCTCATCATATTCTTTTCCCCCCGCCGCCTCCTCCACCGCCGCGTCATATCGCGCACCCTTCTTTTCCTCCCCGTTTTGCCTTTTCTCCACCGCGCCGCCCGATTATTGAGAGATCTCATATCGACGAATTCGATCCACCACACAAACCCTATTTTGACCGAACTCTTCTTCCGCCCCCGCCTCCCCTACGTCCGATAGAAAACATACCCTCGCGGATTATCCATGATTATCCCGAGCGAAATCCTATAATTAGGGATGAGATTTTTCCTAGGGATTGTGTTGTCAATCGTAGACGTGAATTCCCCGAAATTTGGGATCGAAATTTGCAGTTGGGTGAAAGGGAGCACTATACTAGGATTTCTGATTTTGATATAGGTGAGCATGACAGACGCCATGATATTTTTTATCAGAGTAGCGAGTTATGCATAAATAGAGAGGATAGCGAGAGATTGGGTAGTGGAATTAGTGATTGGGCTAGTGACCTGTATACCAGGATTGATTATGAGGAAAGGAGACAGGATAATGGTTTGTATGATCAAGGCCGTGAGCTGTACAGTGAAAGGGATTATGATGAGATGAGATGGGATAGTGATATTAATTCTAGGGGTTGCAGGTTGTTTTATGAAGGGGGTGATGATGAGAGGATATGGGATTCTAGGTCTAATGGAGTTATGCCTCAATTAAGAAACAAAAAACCAGAATTTGTTGAAACTGATCTGAGTTTGGGTAGATTTAGAGGTAGGTTAGGGGAGGGAGATAGTAAGGGAGAGGTAATTAGGCCTAATCAGAAAAGGAGTGCACTGACTAGGATTCAATTTGGAAAAGATTGCAGCAGCCCTAGTAGAGGTTATAAGAATCGACCCTTTCCAAAAAAGTTGAATAAAGGTAGTTTCAAAGGCAAGAAAAAAGGGGCTGAGAGGTTGCAAACTAGAATGGATATTGAGAGGAGGGAGATGAGTCCTGTGGAGCTTGCTATTTCATTCAAGTCAAATGCCCTTGTGGCAAGGGCTATTTTGACGCCATCTCGTCCATCGGTTGAATCAGATGTAAAGTGCATGCCTTTGAAGAAAAGATTAGTGTATCCTGTGCCTGGTTCACCAGAAGCCAAATGTCACAAGGATGTGGTTCTTGATCTTCCATTTGATTCACAGAATACTTTAGAAGACCTTCCGGATAAAGCTGCAGTTTCTGGGGCTGAAAGTGTGACTGCCAAGGATGCTGGTGATTTAGGTGAAGGTGATGTGAAGAATTCCAATGTGAAGGTTATTGATTTACAGGAACCCAATATTGTCACATCTGTGATGTCACGCTCGAACCGGTTAAGGAGAAAGAGAAAAGCAGCAAAAGCTAGGAAGAAACTCATGCGTGAAACCAATTTGCAGATGGAAAAAGACAGTGATGCTAATGTGAATGCTAAAGATTGCACTGATAGTCAATCTGCTCTCGCAAAGCTTAACTTAGATATCACACTTTTGGGCAATCTCCCATCTCCAGTTCTTGGGGAGAATTCTGGTTCACTTCCTTCTTTAGAGGATAAGGTATCTGAGAAAGCTGATACTTGTGATTCTTACAGTCCCTTTATTTCTAAACGGAAAAGAAGAAGGGTCAGTTTGACCACAACACCCCTCTTCATGTCAGGCTGAAAATGTAATTACTGACTGTTCCGATCATGTGCTCCAGTTCGGAGCTGATCAGGTCGAATGTCATGGACATGATAAGTCTTTAGCTAGTAAGAATTCTGATGATAGCAACAGTTTGGGCTTCAATCAGCAGATGCATGATAGAGCTTCTGTACCTGATGCAGCTGAGGGTGATATTGAGCCAGTTGATCGATATGCTGAATTGAGCAGTGTTAGCGTAGATGATAATGAAGGGCCTACTGAAGTGACACTTTGCAATGAAGATCATGATGTTGCTGGTTTGTCAAGTCATCAGGAAACTGAGGTTCTGGAAGATGAACATTTTCAAGAGAACCTTGAGCTAATTTCATCCCCAGGATCTGATTGTGCAGTAACAGTAATGCAGAAACCAGAGGATGCTACTATTTTTGATGTAGGCTCCAAAAATGCCAACTCTAAGGACTCTTCGCTGGATCAGTTGGTTGTACCTCAAGTTTGTGTAGATGCAAAACTAGTCAGAAGTTCAGAATGTGCTGCTGTTGCAGATTGTTCAAATGTTGGTTTATGCATTTCCACTAGTTCTGGTTTCCATTCAACAGATTATGAAGGCATCACGCCTGAATTTGATATTTCTGCTCCTGTTGGTTTTGGGACCAACACTGATTCTGTTGAAAGATCTCCTGAAGTATTTAGTAATGGAGAAACTTGCTTCTTTGTTGATCGTTCACCCAAGATCATTAGGAAGAGGAAAGCTTGTGACCAGATGGGTCTTCCTGGTACAAAGGCTGACGTTTTTGCTGATGCAATTAGATCAAATGATGGTGAAATTGCAAGAGGTTTTGCTGCAGATGTTTCTGCGGTGGAAGTTGACTTTCTCGATGAGAAAAACAGCTGCAAGGAGAACGATAACCAAAAAGAACGGCTCTCCAGAGTTGAAGATTCAATCCCAGAGGTTGATTCTGGAGGCTTCCAGAAGAAGCGGAAACTTTCCGGCTCAAGATCGAGTTACTCATCTCTTTCAGAAGATGATACAATCACAGATGGACAAACTAGTAATCCCCCAATTCCTGATCAGCTGTCCACCAGACTAGTTGAATGGGGAGCTGAGGTAGAGGTCACTTCATCTGCATCCACCATTCAGTGTGATACTTCCGATGTGGAAGGTAAAGTCAGTGCTGATAACACTTGTTTAAATTTGGATGAGAATCTGGATAATGACAATAAATCACATGGGAACGATGATCTGGTTTCTACAAATAGTATATCGTTATGTGAAGATGATGATTATGCTTCCGACTCTAGTGATGATCTGTTGGTCTCTGGCCTTGATATGCGCTCTTGCATGAGCTTTCCTGACCAGCGTCTTGCTTACTCAGATTTGAGTTTTACAAGGAAAACACAGCCATCAGCCCGCCTGTTAGAAAATCAAATGATTCGTGGGAGTGTCAACATATCCAAGAAAAGGCCTCTATCTGCAGGTGCAAATATCTTTTCTCTTGGGAAATCGTTAAAAGCAGCTGCAAATAATTTAAAAACTAATGCTGGCGTTCCACCATCACAACTTAAGGATACTACTAAAGTTTCCCAGAAGTTGAAACCTGGATTTGGGAAGCTAACTTGGAGTAGGAACCAGCCGATTTCTGCTGCTTCTAAGGTTATCGCTGGTAACCATCCTTCAAATTTTGGTAATTCAAGGAAATTATTTCCTATTCCTGCTAAAAAGCCAAGGACATGGAATCGTACTGATAATTCCCCTGTTGTCATTGCAAAACCAAAATTACAACCATCTCCAATTCTTCAGAGTAATGGAACAAAAACGACCCTTGCAGAACCAAAATTACATCCATCCCCAATTCTTCAGAGTCATGTAACAAAGACAGCAGTAACTACACAAAGTTCATATGTACGGAAGGGTAACAGCCTAATGCGAAATCCTTCTGTGTCTGGTGTCACTCCACCTATCCATGGTTCAAGTTACTCAGTTTATAGATGGACTCCTCCTGGTGCCATGATGAATAGCCAATTATCTGATCACAAGACTGGTGATGGTGATGCTACAACTCTAAAGAGAGTAGAACAGATGAACACTTCTAAAATGATCAACTCGGGGGAGCCTTTGCCTATTGGAAATCCTCCCAAAAGTAGTTCTCCTAAAACTGTAGATGGTCAGAAAGAGATAGTAAAGGCTTCTCCGGTTCCTAATTGCCGGACAGATTCAGTCATTAACTCAGACATCCAGAGTACACTTGATGAAGGTAATTTAGAGAAAAAGATAAAGTATGTCAAGAGGAGATCAAATCAATTAGTTGCTGCCTCTCACTCAGACATCCAGAGTACACTTGATGAAGGGAATTTAGAGAAGAAGATAAAGTATGTCAAGAGGAGATCAAATCAATTAGTTGCTGCCTCTAATTCTGATGATTCGTCTATATTAGGGGCAGGTAAAATCCAAGCATCATTGTCCGATGGCTACTATAAGTGTAGGCAAAATCAGCTTGTAAGAGCATCATCCAAAACTCATGACAAAAGAGGGGAAGCAAATGACAATGCACTTACAGCGATTCCTCACTCAGTTCTTCCTAAAACTTCAAACAGGAGACAGTCTGGTTTTGCTAAGACTGGTAAATATTCAAAATCTTCTCATGTATGGAAACTACGCGATACACTATGTTCAGAGAAAGAGAAGAACTTTTTGGGGCCGCAGAAAGTCTGGCCTCATTTGTTTTCATCGAAAAGAGCTGCAGGTTGGAGGAGAAGTCTTATATTAGGTTCAAAATCGAACAAAATTTCACTTTCCTCCATCAGGTATGTGGAAATCTTATGCATCTCTATCATTCATCATCCGTACAAGATTTTGTTTAGCTTTCTGCAGTCTGCGATGATCAGTTCTTATGATGCATCTGTCACATATTTTCTTCTGTTTTATGCTTGTGTAGCCAAAAATTGTTGCTTTCAAGAAACAGAGGTGCTATTTACACGAGGTCAACTCACGGATATTCTCTTAGGATGTCGAAGGTTTTAAGTGTTGGTGGCTCTAGTTTAAAGTGGTCAAAATCAATCGAAAAGAACGCAAAGAAAGCCAATGAGGTTTGTTGAGCACAAGTACTTATGGAATATTCGTACTTAAAATCATTGGAGCGATGATCATACTTATGACTGTTCTGTAGGATGCTACAAGAGCTGTTGCTGCTGCTGAGAAGAGGAAAAAAGAAGAAAAGGATGCTGCTACCGATACCTCAAAGAGCAGAAATCATGTTTCTCGTAAGTTGGTTCCTAGTGTAAAGCTGCGTCCAGGTATGCCGCTCTGCAATCCTGGTGTGGCATTTCAAATATGCAGGCTTATTTTACTGAGAAATAATGGTTTTGTTTGGCTTCATTATCAAAGTTTATATTTATCTACAGTTCCACTATTAAAGCATAATCAGTATGCTTGTTTTATCGTCTTGAACAAAAATATTATACGTATATATTGAATTTATTTAAGCAAATGTTTTCCTAATGTTGCCATACTTAATATTCAATTAGTAATATTTAAACGATAATTTTTTTTTCTATGATGAAACACATAAAATTCCCAGCCCAGTGTAATTTGATTGGTGAGATGAAATTGGTTAATAAATATGATTAAGTATTACTACTTGTATAATAAAACACTAATCAAATTAAATTAATATTTCCATACTATTCCTAGATGCTTTTTCTTCCAACAAAAAATATTAAAATAAATGTAGGAATCAAATACAAGTGATGAAAAATAAATGAAATTGGAATAAAACATGCGCTGATGGTTTTTGTTATTTATGTTTATACAAGACATAAAATGTACATTGCTAGTTTTAGGATGGTTCAGATTTATGTTTTCTCAGTGTATATAACCCGCGGTGTCTACACACATTAACAGGGGAGCGAATATTTCGTATTGGTTCAGAGCGATACAAAATGGATCCAACAAGGAGGGCTTTGCACAGAATCACAGGTGATCTGATGTTTCTTTTCGTTCACTTCCTGTGCCATCTCGCATTAGTCAATCTTCTATATCATAAAACAGAAGCATCATGTTATTTACATCTATACTATGCAGTACCTTTTACAATTCCCTTTGACAAAAAATAGACATTCATTATTTGGTACCGAGGGATTTGTTCCCAGTTGATCTTTTCATTGGTAGAGTTTGATTTCTCTGGTATTAATGTTTTCTTTATTTGCAGGCCTAGTTTTGTTTGAGTTTTTACATGCCAAACTTAGCTGGTAATGGTGCTGAGCTATAGATTAATAAGCCAAATCTTAGGAGACGTATACATAATTCATTGCTTCCGGGAGCAATTATATCTGTTCAACAGCCTTAACTGTAATATATTTCTGGTTTTTGGATTTTTTGCCCTTGCCCCTTGGTCGTCAGAACTCGCTGTAATTTTATATGCATCTTAGAATGACGTCTGTTAACTGTATTTATAGGAGTCTGATCTTCTGATCTCCTTTCTCCATGTCTTATGCAGCTGAGGAGGAATCAACATCTTCAGTTGCTCTTCAATCTAAGAAGAAAGTTAAGAGATCTTATATTCCCAGGAGGTTATTAATTGGCAATGAAGAGTAAGTTCTCATAGATAGATATCTCTGCTCATATCTAGGAATTTTATGTGGTTCGTTTCTTATATATTGAAAAGAAATTATCTATTTTAGCAATGAAAGATAACATAAAGCGGGCATTTTTTTTGAGAATATTTTAGGAGAATTGGTTTATAATTAGGACATTAAATTTGTGTGCAGATATGTTCGAATTGGAAATGGTAATCAGCTGGTTAGAGATCCAAAGAAACGAACTCGTATCCTGGCAAGTGAGAAGGTTCGATGGAGTTTACGTACTGCCCGGTTACGATTGACTCGGAAAAAAAGATATTGCCAGTTCTTCACTAGATTTGGAAAATGCAACAAGGATGAGGGAAAGTGTCCCTACATCCATGACCCCTCTAAAATAGCAGTCTGTACTAAATTTCTCAGTGGTTCATGCTCCAATCCTGACTGCAAATTGACTCATAAGGTAATAGGATATTCTTGTTTTATGGTGATCAATGGTATATCTGTGTATTTATGCAAAGTATTTGATGCAGGTCATACCCGAGAGGATGCAAGATTGTTCTTATTTTCTGAAAGGTATGGAGATCTTATTGTTGTGTGTGATTAACTTCAAAGGTCAAATATCTCAATTCATGTTTTTACAGGGTCGTGCTCTAATGAGACTTGTCCTTATAGACATGTAAATGTGGATCCTGATTCGCCTGTTTGTGAAAGTTTCCTCAGAGGTTATTGTGCTGACGGCAATGAGGTACCGTGTGTCATGGCTTCTTCTAATGTTTACAAGCTTATACCCATGCCTAGTGAAGCATTAAAAACTTTGCATGTTAAAATTTAGAAAAAATAGTTTTTTTTTTTTTTTTGGTTCCGTAAGTTACCCATAATTCGGTTTCAGTCTTGTCGACTTTCATGAATTGAAAAATGGTCTGTTAACTTTCAATTGTTCCACCGAGTCCGGTAACCGCATGTAGGAGGTGAAATATCAGGTTGACGCTAACATGACATAGTCTGATTTGTCAACGTGGCAGAGTCTGATAGGTCAATCGGATGCTTCACCTCCTTTTGCTGTTACTGGACTAAATTGTTGAAAAAATTGAGAGTTACAAGACCATTTTTAATTAGTGATAGTTGACAGGACTGAAATCCAGATAGGGGTAACTTACATGACTGAGAGGCTGCTTGGTTTCTTACAAGGAATTGGGATAGGGATAATAATGATAGTAGTGAGGAATGGTAGAGATACGAACTTTATTATTGTATTGTTTGGTTGATATTGGGAATGACTATCATTTCTTAAATTTTGCTTGGTAAGCCGAATTGTTTAGGAATGTAATCAACCTATATTTTGAGTTTTCTCTTTTTTCTTTTTAGAGAACAACATTAATTGGATGGAATGATAGTCATTTTACCAAAATGTGGAGGAATCATGATTCTTTAGTTTTAGGATATTAAACTACTGTAGCAACTAGCAAGTAATGAAAGTAGTGCACCAAATACTCTCTCATTCATTCCATTCCCATTCCCATTCCCCACTTATAAAGTTTCAACCAAGCAGCTTCTAAAAAGTCGACAGGACTGAAACCCCCAAGGCTGCCCATGAGCTGGAGAGATGGGCCTTATAGAACACTGAAGCACACGAGCAAATCATTTTCATTTGTTGTTTGCATGATGATAACTCGATTTAACCCGAGTTCACACATCACATGCACACTACCCCACTAATCCTAAATCTTGTGAATGGATCATATCTCCAAACTTGCAGTGCCGGAAGAAACATACATACGTCTGTCCTGATTTCGAGACAAAGGGAATCTGTCCACAAGAATCGACGTGCAAGCTTCACCATCCAAAAAAGAAAGCAGAAAAGAAACCTATGACTGAACAAACGATGGCTGTAAAAGGCCGGTACTTTGATGGGGGGCTCGTAGGACTTGCTGAAGAATGCAGTGAAGCTACTACAAATGAGAAGCACTCCGCGAAAGGTAAGGTTGGCGTTGATGAAGGAAAGTACCCTGATTATATTAGCTTAGAAGTTAGCGATGATGAAGTAGACGAGACATTGTGATGACATTCTCTGATATCTCAGGATTGTGAATAGAGATAGTGTAGTTGATTCATTGGCAGAGGTTGAGTTGACCGATTCATATAGTCTAGGTAGGAGCTAATAGTTGTGTTGTTGATATATGCTTCTATTTTTATTCTAGTTAGTTAGGTAGTTTAATGTTTAGGTACACAGTTGTAAGAGCACAATAATGAAATTAAATTTCACCAGTGTCCTAGTTTTTGTCCAAACTGTGAATTATCCGATAGTGTGGTAAACTTTTCTTGTTTGAAAAATTGATGTCTTTTCCCTCCCTTGTTTTTCCATTTTGTAAATGGTTTCACTTTTACAGTAATGCGATTAATAATTCTTATTTAGAACACTATGATTTATTCTAGGGTGAAATGTTGTCACCTATTTGCAAATTGTACTTAAATTGATTTTTGTGCAGTATTTGAAAAAAAGTTTATTGGTCAAAATTTCATCAGTTAAAAGTATTCTTACGTAATCATGATTTACAAACGAGCTTTCCCCGTTGGTGTATGTTTGTTTTTCAAATTAAAGAAGGCGCTTTAAATGATCATAGTAAACACCCCCTAAGTTGTGAAAATTTCAAGGTGGAACTTATTAGTGGTACATATACATTCAATCAGGACACCTTCCTTATCCACAAACAATGGGAGGACATAAAACATTAGCCCTCCAATTCAGAAAACCAAATTCTGCACATCTTGAATAAAATAAACTAAAAAAAAAAAATCATAACAAATCCCTGAATAAACCATGGCTACAACTTCAAGCTACATGGCTTCCACCAGCTTCTCCATGCTAAGATGGAGAAGCAGCAACAAACAGCACTCTCGGAAAAGCCCCTTCTCGGTTTCAGCACAACAAGCAGAAGTCGAGCAAGATATCAACAAAACTGAAACAGAGAAGCCGAAGCAGAAACAGCCTACGCAGCCAAGGCCCGTTGAGAAGCAGTTGAATGTGCAGAGCAAGAACATGTCCAGAGAGTACGGTGGCCAGTGGCTGAGCTCCACCACCAGACATGTAAGGATCTTCGCGGCCTACATTGATCCAGAAACATGTGAATTTGATCAAACACAGATGGATAAGCTTACTCTCATTCTTGATCCAACTGATGAGTTTGGTTGGACTGATGAGACTACCACTATGATTTACTCCTACTGTCAGGAGCTTGTTGATCATTATGAGGTAACCTCGAATTCCCTCTTGCTATCTTGTTTTCATTCTTTTTTTTATGTTAAGGTATGGTAGTTATTTTTAGTCCTGTAAGTTTTCCCTATTTCGATTTCAGTACTGTAGATTGTTCAACATTTTAATCCTATGACCAGCTGTATGAGGTGAAACATCCAGTTGAAAAATCAGACTGTCACAGACGGTCGTAAGACTAAAATGTCGAACATTTAAAAGTTACATGGCTATTTTCAATCCAAGAAAGTCGAGTAACTTAATGAGACTATAAAATCTATTTTCCCAATTGATTTTTGAAGTTGAATTACTTTGTGATGATGAACACAACAGGGGGCCGACTTGACAGAGTACACGCTTCGACTGATCGGTTCGGACATAGAACAGTACATCAGGAAGTTGCTTTATCAAGGTGTTATTCAATACAACATGGATGCAAGAGTCTTGAATTTCAGCATGGGAAAACCAAGAGTTGGATTTAACTACGATGGCCAACTTCCAGATGTCTTGTAGCTTTATTCTTAACTAAATCAATGCTTTCAGAGGAAAAATGACATCTAGATTGATAAATATGGATATCAAAATGCAGTAGGGCTCCTCATGTTTTATTCCAATC